>CM040240.1:135574038-136074038 GCA_022545495.1 Chrysanthemum lavandulifolium | reverse complement strand
TGTGTGAGAAAATGCAACTGCTAAGCAAAGTGCTTAAGAATAAGCACTTTGAAATAAGCAAATGACTACCAAAGACACCCAACTGAACACAGAAGCTAAAATATGCTAAAACTATCCAAATGCAACTAAAAACAACAAGCCTTAACCTCTGGATTGCAAATTCATGATTTGATGATTTGATGATAAGTCTTAAAACAGTTTTAGGCCTCTACTTTGAGCTTAAGCACAAGTTAACTAACTAGTCGAAAATGCAAAGCAAATTTGAGTCTAAACTAGACTGGCCAAGAGTTAGTAAACCAAAACCAGACCTTGGAAGCTCGATGAGCTCGTGCAACCTTCACAAAACACATGCGCACTCGGTTATCTTGGTGTGTGTGAACAAATAAATAAGACCTTATTGACAAGCGGTTTTGAGACTTCTAAAAATAGACAAAATTCCACAAAAATGATAATAAGAAATAAGACCAGTTGAACTTTTTAAACCTACAATTTTCACTTAATTTGACCCAAGAATGAAGCAATGATAATTCACCCCAGTTGGGCTCAAAATGAGTTTTTCAATATTTTGACTTTTGAGCAGTTGAGAAAAGTTGACTTATTTGAAATTTGAGCTCAATTTATGGACTGGTTGTGATGTTATAAGATGAAATGGAACTACTGCAAGCTTTGTTTCTCAATTTTAAACACTAAACAAGCTTTTGAATTTCCAAAATCTCAACAGATTGGTACTTAAGACAGATTTGATATGAAGTTTGACTTTGAGCTTTGCATATGCAAATTTATGACTGATATGAGTACAAATGAGCATAACAAGCTTAAAACAACAAATCCTATCTACTGAACAGTCCTATAATACACTTTAAGTAGCAAATCCAAACACCACCTTATTGGCTGATAAGCAATTAAAACTGAGCTAAACACCTAACTAGCTAATATTATTGATTAAACTGATTTTAACTATCATAATTACTACTGAATAAGCAAATTTAAACCACTGAGGACCACAAATACAGATATTGCAATGAAACTTGAAGATTACTTACAACAAGTCCTTAGCCACAATGGCTTGAAAATCAATGAAACCAGAACCACTAGCCTATAAAAATCAACCCAAATTATTCAATTTCAACCCATTTCCATGCTGCATCAACCATTTTCCATTTCATACCCATTTGCTTCCTCAGTTGACTTTCATTGACCAAAATCCAAAGTAGCTTGAAACTTAAATATAAGCTTTTAAAAAGCTATAACAAGCTTATATAAGCTTGTTTGAGCTTAAAGTTGAGCTTCAGGAACTTGGATATAAGAATCCAAACCGACTTTTGCCACAAAGAACCATGAAACATGAATTCTTAAAATAAACTTGAATTGATACTTGAGAAGAGTTTTAATACATCAAACAAGTTAACTTAATACACTGAAACTTGAAAATACAACTAAGAATTCATTTGAGGCTTAAGAATTTTAAAAACGAAATACGTTTTAAAACTAAACTAAGTGCTCCCGGCTCTTGCCTCTTTCTTCCTTTATTTATACTCCAAACTCCTTCTCTCTCATCTCTGAACAGTTCCCAGTTGTTTCTTGGCCATTGGATTAGCTAAAATAGATTTTGGCCGTTTGATTGGTTTTTGGCGCCAAAATGAGTTTATACCAGCTGGGGTTGAGTGTTAGGTTGAAGGTGCATTGAATGCATCTTGGCTTTGTGTGTTTGGAGTGATAAGGAGTGATGATGATGGAGTGTTGCAGGCAAGGCGCAGGGATGATGATGAAGATGGATACCCGTGACTTTGGAGGGAAGAGGTGTAAGTCAAAAGGGTTTGACTGGGATTTAATATTAAAGGGGTCCAAAATGTATTTGACAGGGGGTCACAATGGAAAATGCAGGGGTCATATGGTTTGTGACAAGGGTCCAAGGTGGTTTAAAGGGTTTTAATAATAACAAGGACCATTGTGTAATTTCTGAAAATCAAGGGACCATTTCTGCCATATTTGCAAAGTTGCTCCAAGGGACTAAAAGTGACAAGCTCCAATAGTATAAGGACCAAACTTGACATTTTTCAATTTCCAAGGACCATTTTTGCCAATTTTTAAACTTGGAGGACCAAACTTGTAATTTCTCAAAACTTTTGATATTTTTCACCAAAGGACTAATTTTGACAACTTATGATTTTAAAAGGACCTTTGGTGATTTTTCTTTGAAATTATGTGCTCGGGGACTATTTCGACAACTTTTGAAACTTGGGGACTGAAAGCGCCAATTATGCAAACTTAGCTCATTTTCATCCGATTTTGAACATTTGCATCTCAAACATATAAAATGCAATTTTGGAATATTTTCGAGATTTTGATGCATTTCGAGCATTTTAAACGTTTTGAATATTGAGGCAATATTCATTTCAAGTGTGGGGAATTCTCACGAATTTTATCATGTAATTATACCACCCAATTCCCCATTTTGGCCAAATTTTTTTTTGGAGTAAGTGTTTACACTTACTCATTTGATTATCGATCCGCCATGTCTAATAAACAAAAGGATTGGCTAATCCAGAGCAAACGGCTCTTGGTAAAGATATCTCAAATCCATTGACGGCTTGCAATTTGCCCAAAATTGTATGGTATTCAATCACCATATCCTTAAAAGTGAAGAGTTGGCTAGCCCGCAAGTTTATGGCTTGTGGTAAAGGCAGTTGGAAAACCATAATTGGTAATCGACTCACCAAAGATATTTTATCTAAGAGTTGGCTAGTCCGAAGCAACGGCTTCGTAAAGACAAATCAAATTCGTTGAAAAGGCGGTGATTTGCTCAAAATCATATGGTTATCGAGTGTACCATAGTTCTTACTTGAACCGAAACATTTGGCTACTCCGAGTAATGGCTTTTGGTAAAGAGATTCAAATCCATTAAGTTTTCTCAAAAGATTGCTAGAGACTAGCAATAGTTTAGTGTGGGGATTGATGAGTGTGTAAATACTCATCATTTTTGGTCAAATTTGAACGCAAAACATTTAAAACACTCGAAATGCATCAAAATATCGAAAATATCTCAAAATTGCATTTTATATGTTTCGGATGCAAAATTATTGAAAACAAATGAAAAACGAACAAAGTTTGCATAATTGGCGCTTTCAGGTCCCCAACTTTCAAAAATGGCAAAACAAGTCTCCGGAATTTTAAAATGGAAAATATTATTTATGGCCCTTGGTTAATAAAGTTTGTCATTTATGGTCCTTATAATAATTTTGGAAAATTACGACTTTGGTCCTGAGTTTCGAATATTACACATTTGGTCCTTAACTACACCATTGGATCTAATTCTAATCCTAAATCCAATAATTAACCCCAAGCCCAACCAAACCCAATCCAACCCGTGAACCCCACCATCTTTTAATAAACAAAACCAAACCGACAATCACCTCCTTTCTTCTTCTTTTTCCCTTTCGCAAAACCGGACCACTAACCCAACAAACACTCCACCCCTACTCCACGCCTTGTTCCCCCTCCAAACACAACCTCCAACTTGCATTTAATGCCTACCATCTCTGTCACAAATCACACGCACTCATGCAAAAATTTTGGCGCCAAACGTGATGAAAAGAGCAGAGAAGAGAGAGAGAAGAAAGGAGGTCAAGACCCGAGAACTTGTAATATAAATAGCTGATATGTAGCCATGAAGAAAATTTAGTCTTTAGTTAGCTTTTTTTAGTTTTAATTTAGTTTTTTTGTTTAAGTCTAGAAATGTAATGTTCTAGTCCCTTTTTTAGTTTCACTGTCATTTAAATTTCGTGTAATGTTACTCTTTAATGCAATTTTAATTTAAGTCTTTTGTTTTTTTTTGTTATTTCAATTTCACTTAATATTCTTGAAGATCTGTGATTTGGTTCTAAATAGTGTTGTTATCAGTTGTTTAACTGCATTTTAAGCCTTTGTTAATATAGCAAATCAGTTTTCTTTTAATCCTAGAGTTTCATAGCTTCAAAAGAAAAAAGGGTACTGCTTGGGATATGGGTGTTAATGGGTGAAAGATTGTTTCTACCCATTTGACTTATACAAGTCAACTTGTTTTAGGAGTTTCTAATGTCTTAAATTGTTGTAAACAGATTTGTAGAAGTTTGGTTTTGAAGCAAAACATCTGTCACGTCAAGAGAAAACAGCAGTATTCTGCTGCTCAAATGGTTTTTGAAACTAGTTCTCATAGGTTAATTGGTCTAACGTTTACTTCTTTTGTTACCTGATGCACCAATCTTAATCTGTTTAAAGTGCATTTGCTCTTAGGTCGCCCATAAGCTAGTTGGAATTACTTGATGAAATCCGATTATTGCTTGCCTTCTGGTTCTGTCTCAGAAGTAACAACTGTCAAAATCAGTTTTGTACAGCTTATTTATAAGCAGTACAGGTCTTTTTTTTTTTTTTTCATCACCAGAAGTTTTTGTGTTTAATGCTTGTTATCCTAACTTTGTTTATATAGCTTGTCTTGGACTTGGAAATCCACTTCTCAGCTTTTAAATAAGCTCAAGAATGCTACAGCATGCTGATTTGGGACTGCACAACAGCAGCTTTGTATTGGAAGTCTTCTAGTAGCTTATTGATAAGCATAAAAGTCCCCCATATGGGACTGTTTTAGATGGCATACAGCAAGCACATGTCACCTTCTCATTCTTTTGCTTATTATCAGAAGTCTCAGCTTATTTATTAAGTTTTTTTGGTAGTTTAGATTAAATGCTTTAGGATGCATCTTAATTAGGTCCCCTTGAAAGGTAATCAGATCAAATTAGATTGTTTTCAGTTTATTCTAGCTATTTGTTAATTTATTGCTTATTAGTCCACATCCCTTTTAGTTGTAGGAACCCCTATTAGCAGCTTCTTTTCCCATTTGTTCGCTTATTCCAAGTCCTTAGTAGCTGTTAGGTAATTTAGATTAATTTCTCTCCATTAGCTAGCTTATTAGGTAGCTTAAAAGTAGCCTACTTATGCCCCTTATCTGCTGTAGCAGCAGACCACTAGGATAGTGCTTATTAATTCTTCATTTAGCTTATTTGCTTGTCTAGGATAGATGTAACGTAGTACATTAGGTTGCTTTAATTTCCCTAGAGCTTATTTTAAGTTTCCCTTAGCTTAATTGAAGGTGCTTTAGTTTATTTCTTCCCCTAGGGTGTGTTTGGTTGTGGAATCCAAATTGTCTTAATACCAAACAGCCCCTTTGAACGCTGTCTCAAACAGCCCCTTAGTCCATTGTTGTGTACAACAGATTACCTGTCCCAAATGGTCCCTTGTTAGCCAATAACCAAACAGCCCTTAGCTTTTTTTTAGCTTTTGTTTCTCATTTTTTTATCTGTGACTAACAGTTTTTTTTTCTAGTTTTGTATAGTTAGTATTTGTAAAAAAGGTTTTACTGTGATCTACTCTTGAAGTTGCAAATAGAAGAAAATATAAAACTAAAACCAAAAGAGGCTCACGAGATTTGAACTCGTGGACTGCCGCACATGCCCACGTACACAACACAACAAAGAAAGTCCATCGCTCTATTGGACTCCACTTGTTATAAACCAAAGATCATTAACTTCTTAAAGGCTTTTGAATTCTAGAGTTTAAAACCCAAAAGAAAATTAATTGCCAAAAAGGCCTGAGTGGGATTCGAACCCAAGACCTCCAAACCAACAAAGAACGCCCAACACGCACCTCCATTACCAACACGCCCTTGGGTCTTTTTGTGTTTAAGTTTGCACCTTAATTATATTTAGCCAGTTTCTTAGTTTTTAGCTTATTAACCTTTTTGCTTATTTAACAGCTTATTTCAACAAGCACTAGTGTAGTTTTTTATTTTTTTTTTGATTCCTTGTTATTCAAAGTATTTTCTATAGTTTTTGTAGAATTTTCTAAAAATGTTTATTATTTTTAATTAATTATTTAGTTTAAATTAGTTTTTAATTCATAATAAATAAAATAAAAATCCAAAAAATACCCGCTTTTTCCTAAAATTATTTTTAGTCATTTAGAATGTAGGAAAATTAATTTTGTACTCGTGGGACTTAAATTGAATCTTTTTCACTTTTGAAGCTCGGGATTAACTTTCGGGTTTCGCGTTTACGTTTTAGCACCATAGGATTTAGTTTAGCATCATTTTATGGTTCCTTAGGCTTAGTAGTGGTTTAATAAGTGTTTACTTTGTTTTTCTTGCTTTATTTTCATTAACGTTTTAGGTTTTAATCGTTAAACGATTTTAAATATAGAATTAAAATGACTTCAAAGTCTTTATTTTCTTTTATTTCCTTAGTTTAATCAATCATACCCTTTTCCTGTTCAATATCACCCGATCACAGATTCGTTGTATTACAGTTTACACACCTCGTTGGGACTTAACGACCCGGGGATACACTAACTCTCCTGGATCTAATTGCATTTCGTTTCCAGACTGCTAGGCTTTTGTTACGGTTGGCCATTCACAAGTGGTTGATTTGTGTGATAAAAACCTGACCGTCTGGAGCGAATCATTCACTAACTAAATCATCTTTATTAGCACCACTGTTCTCCTTCTCACTCACATTATCATTTACTTTTTCAGTGTCATTAGTTGGTAATATGAAATCTAAATCAGCAAATGGATCAAAGGTTGGGTCTTGGGAATCTACATAAGGGTCATATGAAGAGTAAAATTCATTAACAAATGCACTATTGCCCTGACTAGGCTCTACATGGTTAGCAACACCACTGCTTTGACCTTCATCTACCCTAACAACATGTGGTTCTACATTCTTATCAACACAACTACTTTGGCATGCATTCACATCAACCACCATTTTCCTAGCAACTGGTGTGATCCCTGCTCTAGACTCTGGTTCTCCATCATCAAGATGTTCTATAACTACTCTTTTGTTTTTTAGTGGTGAGGTAAAATAGAGGTCAGGGTTGGTTTTTTCATGTTCAACATATATATCTATTAGTTTCTGGCCTTCTTCTACATATTTGGCCATAAAAAGAACATCTTGGTCACTTTCTAAAGGTTGTAGACCATAATCCAAATCAAAACCAGGTTTCAAGAAATGGTAAAACATTATCTTATGGCCATCATTACCTAGCTCTTCTACAATTGAGTCTATCTCATGAACTGAGAACTCATCACTGTCTAACTCATCTACAATATCCATCCTACCATTAATGTATAACCTACCAGGTGAGGAAGTGAAAGTACCTCCATGATGAACCCTAATTGAAAACAGAGTACGCACACCAGCTGAAAAAAAAATGAAAAAAATTAGGGTTTATACAATTAACAATAAGCAAAACTATTTTTCATCAACATAAAACGGGGTTTGCAACATAATTATCACGTCAACACATGCAAAACAGTTACCATTATCAGAAAAAAGGCTTACCATAAACCACATTTGGATCAAAATCAACACCATGCCGTTCTCGTATCCTATATAATGGTGCCACCATTTCGTAAGTCTTACATGCAAATTTTTACCAGATTTACTCTAAAAATTGATTGGAAATTTAAGATTGATCAAAAGATTTGGTGTGAGAAATGTTACGGGGGATTGTGAGTGAAGTGACAGTGGTAGATAGAGGATTAAATGCTTAGTGGGGTTCGGAAATGACAGAAATACCCTCAAGATTTAGGAGACTAACGCCAGTTAGTGTAGCCGTTTGGATGGAGGACTAACGGTGTATAAGGTTTGGGAATTAAGGATGGACGGTAAACCTTTTTTGGTCAAAGGACTCAACTTGTAGGTCAACGTATACCATAAGGACGAACGGTGTAATTTACTCTTTTATTTATTATATTTAGCTTCAGATGCCCCATACTTAATACGTTGATAATGGTCGCAGGTGTGACAAGTCAGTCAACACTCGAAGATCCCTCGAATCATATCCAGCCAGAATTTTACACAAACCAAATTTTTGACATTTTTGATCTAATAAATCATGAATAAAACCATGGCAGCGGATGTTGATCAATGAAGAAATACAATCGTAATAATCCGCGCATAATCCAACAAGGCGCGACAAACCATTGTAGAAGTATGTTTCTTTTCTATGTCATGCAAGAACATATCTTTTGAAATTACCAATAACTGGCAGCCAGCATTGGCCTCTTTGGAGCCTCAGTTAATGTGTAATAAGACACATACAAGATTTATGATTTATGTTCTGTTAGAATGACTGAATATTTGTGTGGGTTGTGTATGGGTTAACAACGATATGTTTCAGGTTTTGACCACACAATGCAGTGTAGTTAGGATCCAAGTTCCTGGCTACATAACATTAGCAACTAGCAATGGAAAATAGATTATGTCCTGCTATATGTTTTGAATGCGATACTGGCAAAGTGGGGTGGAAGTAGCTTGTAATCGCGCTTGCTAGGATCAAATTGTGATCGCTTTAGTGTTATAGTGTTTGAATGATACAGGAATCAAATTATCTCTCCATACTCTAGAGATCACAGTTAAGATTACAAATCATGTTATATAAAATCTTTCTTACAACTTTGGGAATAGTTAAGATTACGAATCATGTTATATGAAATCTTTCTTATAACTTTGGGTCTTTTTATAACTATCAAGAGACCCGTAAGATAAAGAACGGAATTTTAAAGCGACGATCGCTTAGTGATAAAAAAAGAAGTTTATGGGTTATAATCGAAAATAATAAAAGTTTGATGATTTGGGAAATAAACTTAATGTTTTGAAACCCGGTTCGACCATGGTGGTTCAACCGTTCTGGTCGAAAACGGGTCGATTTAACCGAGTCAACCCGATGGGTTGGGTGAAAAGGTCAAATTAAACCGAGTCAACTCGGTTTTCGATGTGTATTAATAGTTTCCTTTTAAAATATATGTTTTCAATATTTTTTTTTTAGTTTCAACTTTTCACTTTTACTTTTGGTTTTTCCTTTACTAGACGAGTACCGCGCTAGCATAGCGATGTCTAGTTTTACAAGAAGTTTCGACGACCCATAAGTTTCTTTCAACAAACCGTATTTGTAGCATTAGAGAATCGCTTTAATAACTACAATTCGATGCGTGGTTGCATAGCAAAGATAAATATATAGTTTTTAAAAAATATGTGGAGTCGATCTAAGTGTGAGTATATTTTCTAATAGGATTGTTTTAAGTTATTAAGATTTTTAGTAATAATAGATTCAAGCATTACAAAAAGAACTATTATTATGTAGTTGGCAATATTATATTATAGTTTAGAGGTATAGCCAACATGTGTGACCGCTTTTTCTTGTTTTACAATAATTTAGCAATGATAACTATTTTTTACATATGTAACGCTTATCATTTGGTGTGTGGCTTTTAAAATTGTAACTTTGCAAATTGGATATCACCATATAAGATTATTTTGTACTATCAATTTGTATAGATATTTATGCATTGTTCAAAGCTATTTGTTTGAGGTACAAATAATTATCGCTAAAGATAACAATATTATTTATTTTTTGTGATTTTAATAAACTTACATAACATTATTGATACACTGGACAAAGGGCTATACAATATATATTAACTTTTAAACGACGATTCATATATGCTAGTCCCTTAAATGGTGCAAGAGCAACATTTTTAAAATAACATTATACAAATGAAAATTACATTTGTCAAAGCAAAATAAACCAAAACTACAATTACTTGGTCTCTCCTTTCAAAAAATTGTCACGGGTTCCACAACTACTTCATCATTTCTCATATAATTTTGTCAAATTTGAAACCGATTTCACCCCGGTGATTCAATTGGTTGAACTGCTCCAATAAAAACAGTCGATTTAAACCGAGTCAAACCGATAGGTTGGGTGAAAAAATGTCAAATTAAACCGGTCACCATTGGTTTGAAGCGTCCCGTCAACCGGTATCGGTTTCAACAGTCAACCCGGTATCGGTTTCAACGGGTCAACCCGTATCGGTTTCAATTGTTTGTTTTAATTTGGTAGATGTGCTTTTAATTGGGTGTACAATGTGAATAAATTATTGTACTTTTAAGTAATGAGGTGTTTTAATAAGAATATTAATTATATTATTTATTTCTCTCTCCATTGACCATGTTTTCAAAATTCAATTTTCAACATTTTTCACTTTTTCCACTTTGACCATTTTTCCATTTTATATAGTATAGATATAGATATATAGTATAGTAGGGTACCAACACCTTTCGGCGGTGGGTACCCTGTGACGATTAACCGGATAAATAGATCTCGATGAGACCTAATTCGACCAGTTTGTATCGGTTTCAACGGGTCCTCTCTGGTTCGTTTTCATATGGCTTTTAATTGTTAGCCGAACCGGTGGCGACACTGGTTCCTGGTTGAACCCTTTGGTCCGGCCCGGTTTTCAAAACTATATATACCATCAACGTGTTAGCTTGTATGAAGCTTTGTGTGTTTTATTAATTTGTATAATGTGTATAATTAGTGTGTTTAATTATTTTAATGTGTTTTAAAAATAACATTAATTAGTGTGTTTAATTATTTTATATTTTGAATTATGTTGTAGCTTGTTTAAATTGTAGCTTGTTTAAATTGTACATTGTGAAAATTAGGAAAACTATGTAGAGCGGCTTAGCACTTCCACAAGGCGCTCTGGTCCATTATATAACCGATGTTGCAAGGCGGTAGTGTGCGGTCATAAAATGGTTGTCGGTGAAGATCTGCTTAATATATGGTGGATAATCTGCTGGTATAAATAACCGCACACTACCCGCCTTGCAACATCGGGTTATATAATGGACCAGCGCCTTGTGGAAGTGCTAAGCCGCTTCTTCATACCGTAAACGCGCATGACAGCATGACAAATGCAATCACAGACCTAAAGGCATTGTACTCGCCAGAGGGCTCTGCAAGATATTTATGATTAAGCCATTGTTAGTCGACATAAAAGTCCATACACCTATAATTTCTACCAACCATAAACACTGTCAATCACAGAGGCCATGGCCTTTCCTTCTCCCGAACGGCGATTGATGACCGTTGGTCCCGCTACACCACCAGGCAAGACACGGAGCGGTGAAACGTTGTTTACTCCTCGAGTGTCCCGAAGGGATAGAAAGGTATAACAACATTGTTATCATCTATGATACAATATGTAAATAGCCTATAATGAGGCAAGAATGGTGATGTGTAATGCACCATCACGATATGTTGAGGTTGTGAATGGCTGCGCAAGCTTCGTAAAAACCGTGGAATCGCCATCAAGATGCCAAGACCGCACCACCGATTGTGCCCTATTTCGTGCTACTTGAGATGGTCGTGACAATGATATCTCGCGTGTCCCACGGGTTTCTGTGAATCTACAACAAATTATTACTTATAAGAATGGGTCATGAACATTAAGTAAAGGTCTCAAAGCAAAACATATTAAAATACATCGAAAATATAGTGCATAAACATGTTTGACAAACTCGATGCGAGGAACAAAGAAAAGTCGATGGTGAAGGATTTACACGATTGCCCCGACAAAACATTGTTGACTCGATTAGGAACAACACCTACTTCCGATAATCGAAGACTCTCACTCAAGGTTGTAAAAATCGCTAGGCGCTAGTGAGGCGGTCGGGTAGGGCCTAGCGATTAATCGGTTAGGCGGGGATTAATCGAGGATTAATCGGATTGGAATTTTTATGCACAAAATTGTAATTTTAGATATTATATTATACTATATGTATGAGATAAGCATAGTGCATCAAAGTTCAAATATTTCAAGTGTTCAAATATAAAAATAATACATAATTCTTCAAAGTTTAAAGTCAAACATAGATATTACTCGGTTTGTTGACCATTTTTAAGCGATCTTTGACCGATTTTGTCCGATTAATCGGTTTGTTGACCAATTTTTAAGCGATTTTGTCTGATTTTTAAACGATTTTGTTGATCGATTTTTAAGTGATTTTGTACGATTAATCTGATTAGACCGATTTTGTTCGATTTTGTCTGATTAATCGGTTTGTTGACCCATTTTTAAGCGATCTTTGACCAAAACGATTAAATAGGCCAATTATGATAAATCAAGGCGCTTAGTGAATGATCAGTGATTATGCGGGGATTAATCGGCCGCCTGGGCCGATTTTTACAACAGAGCTCTCACTACGGTTACTCGCCCCTACTGCAGTAGTCCGCCGCCTTTTTTCATGATTCTCTTCAACCGACGCTGTTTAACCAATCATGAAATGACACAAACGAATTAGCATGCATGAAGAAAAGATAAATACATCAGATAACAATATATTCATACATCAGGTGGGAACAAATATTTATTGATAAGACGGTCCCAGTACCTCCACATTGTCTCTTAGCACTCTGGGAAGGCTGTTGACCCACTAATCCAGATGTGGCTGCAAATGCGCGCGTTGATAGCAAATGGTGCAACATTTGCAACTCATCGCCACATATATCTTCCACTGGAGTAGCTATGTTACCGGTTTGAAAGTCTAGCAAAACTGGGCCAGAATGAACGGCTATATACAACAAAATAAAAGGAAGTCTGAAGTAAGAGCAAATTTCTATTAACCCCAGCTGATAAGATACAAATAAACAATCGAATTGAATGCAAGAACTGTAGAAACCTTTGTCGAAATCAGGTGCACCCGTTAGTTGGCATGAAGAACTATGAAGCCCAGCAGACGGACGCACACCAACAACACCCACATCAGCAGGATGATGAGCGAACTCATTGGCAAGTGAATGCAGGTTGTTAGAATTTGGAGTATTAACTGTGGCAAACATATCATTCTATCGGGCCTAATGGCTTTCAAGTTATGATCTCTCGCAGAGATTCTGAGGGTTATTCATGGACAAATAATAAAAGGTTTAAAGTTCCAAGAAGATGGTTTCTGCTGAAGAGTTACTCATTTCACTGATGAGTCATTTATAGCCGTTAGAGGGTCTTAGTGTAACTTAATCTCCTATTTAATAAGTCCCTTAATCTAGGTTACTGAGACACTTGAGTGTGCGTCTTTGTATCACTCTCTTCTCTTCTCTTAGATCATTTCACCGATCTTGTCTTGTCTTTACATTCATATGATTATTGTCTCATTGACATTAATCTAATCTTGTAACATTTGGATACTATTAATCTAAGTCGACTATTGCGCCTTAGATCCGAATAAAGGTTCATTGTTTATCTATCGTTGCCTATACTTTGACATGGTATCGAGCTTGTGCTCACCGATTCTCTTCGACAACTATTGGTGGTTTGGGGTTATTGCTATTGGCGTAATCATCGGTTATCTTCTACTTACAATTAGCCCTAGACTAAGTGAATCTAGGTAATTGTGATTTGTTCTTCCACGCATATTTCTCTCGTAAGTCTATATCTTGTCTCTTCTTCAAACATACAAGACTTAAGTCTTTGTGGGTGCAAACGGGTAGACTAACATCTTGATCGCCACCTTTGAGTGGTACGACACCGCCTCCGGTTTATCCTAGTCCACAGTGCTTGGTGCTTGTTGTTTCTTAAATTCAAAGTCTTACTTATCTTTCTATTTGGTCTTATTATTATCTCTGCTCGCTTTATTTTTACGTCTTCTTGTCTTTATTATGGTTGATGGTGATAGTCTTTGGTGGTGGTGGTTCCACCGATAAAGGCTTATCCTTTGGGGATGCTTTGTACTTACACCCTAATAACACTAATGGGACTCCCATTATTTCTATCAAACTCACAGAACTGAAAATTATAAAATATGGAATATGGCCATGACCTTTGCCTTAAGGAACCATAATAAGTTAGGGTTTATTGATGGTACTTGCATAAGAAACGATTCAAACCCTAATCTTGCTAATCAATGGGATACTTGTAACTCAGTTGTGGTTACTTGATTCTTAATTCTCTCACCTCAATTATTCTTTGGGCTATCTATGCCAAAACCGCTTATGAAATGTGGAATGATCTTAAAGATACTTATGATAAGGTTGATGGTTCACTATTTTTAATTTGCATAAAATATAAACTCTCTTAGTCAAAGTGGGTCCTCTCTTGCGATTACTACAACAATCTTAACTCTTTATGGAAACAATTTGATTGTATGATTAGCTTGCCTCCTTGTACTTGTGAGGTGCAAAACACTTTGAAAAACATAATCGACTAATCAAGTTAATGCAATTTCTTATGGGTCTTGATGACTCCTATGTTCCCATCGAAGCAATATTTTAACCGAGATCCTTTACCTAATGTCAAAGCTGCTTTCTCTGTTATCTCCGGAGAAGAATCTCACAAATGTTTCATCCGGGAATAGCTCGCTAAACCCAATGCTACACCTTTTCTTTGCAAAAACTTCGATGGTGGAAAATTTTTGATAACAAAGAGGTTTTAATAACAAAGTGTCTAGTTTTAATAATGGTAACACTCTAATAGCAGAGGACCAAATATGAACCTCAAATGTACTAATTGCAAAAACCCGTCACACCATTGATAGATGTTATGATCTTGTTGGCTATCCCGCCGGATATGCTAAGAGAAATTTTAATAGTAAACCTTTCAAGAAGAATAATGTTTCATTGAAACCAATCTTGTCACCGATAATAGTACCAAAGAACTCTCCTGCCTCCTTGTCTAATGAACGACTCTCAAGACTTATGAGTCTTCTCAATGACAACAATGTGTCATCCGCTAATGCCAACTTGGCGGTAAAAATTTTTCAGAACCTTCTTTAATGGCGTGTCAAGTTTAATATAAACATCAACAAGTTTTTCAACAACAACACTAAGACATTATCCGGAAACATCGCCTTGGTTGGATTGTTGATTCGGTGCAAATCAACACATGACCGTGTGAAAAATTTTAATCAATGTTGTTAACATTTCAAATCTTGGTTTAACTGTTGGTCATCCCAACGGTACTCGTGCCTTAATTACAAAATTGGTGATTTAAAGATCAATAATGATCTAACTCTTTTGATGTACTTGTTGTTCCCGAGTACAATGTTAGTTTGCTATCTGTTCATAAAATTGCTAGAGACAACAAGATGTTTGTCGGGTTTAATGAATCTAATTGCTATATACTGATTTACATCAAAAAGGATTGTGGGGATTGGTAAACAACACAATGGGTTATATATGTTTGATATTGATTCTTCATGTAAGATTATTTCTAATAACCGCATATCTGCTTGTCATGTTTCAAAAATCTTTGGCATCAAAGACTTGGTCATCCTCCGACCAAGTCCTTCACATACTTAAACCCACTCTTAAATTTGATAGTACATCCGAAGCCGATCATCTCGTGACACTTGTAATAAAGCTAAACAAACCAGGGAACCATTCCTCTAAGTGAACATAAATCAACTAAAATTGGTCAACTTGTCCATCTTGATGTATGGGGACCATATAAAGTCACTAGCGAGATGGTTACAAATATTTTTAACCGTTGTTGATGACTATTCCGAGGCGGTGTGGGTTTATATGCTTAAGGGAAGGATGATGTTTATGTTTCCATTGTTAACTTCACTCACATGCTATCAAATCAATTTGAACACAATGTCAAGATCTTTAGAAGTGATAATGGGACGTAATTTGTCAATAATAAACTTCAACATTTTTCCATGAAAACGAATTTTACATCAAACCTCTTGTGTTTATACACCACAACAAAACGGTATAGCGAGAAAGGAAACATAGGCATCTCCTTAATGTAGCTAGATCCCTCATGTTTCGTGGGAATTACCTCTAAATCTTTGGTCCGAATGTGTTCTAATCACGCCTATGTCATAAACAGGTTGCCTCTTCGCCTATCCGGCAAGTCCCCGCTCTTCCTTGTGTATGGGCATGACCCTTCACTCTCTCTCCTTAGAGTCTTTGGTCGCTTATGTTATGCCACAATTCTCAACATCTCGATAAATTTGGTAGTAGGTCCGAAAAAGTGTCTTTATTGGTTACTCAAATGAGAAGAAAGGCTATAAACTCTTGAGCCTTGAAACAAAAATATCTTTTACTCCGTAGATGTCAAATTTTATGAAACTGCTTTTCCTTTCAAAATGAAAAATTACGTGTCAAAACCTTTTGTTGAAACCTTTGTACCAAAAGATTTAAATCACAAAATTTCTTTGACTCACAAATAAGTCCCAATGATGAAGGGAGAGTGACATCCAATGATGATGGCACGGTGGTAAGTCATCCTACTAGGATTGATTTAACCGCTTGCAACATCTATAGATGATAATACACACCCGAGGGCAACATATCACATGATTCACATTCTCACGATGCGCTTCGATCCTCGCCGATACAACACCGATTCTCGGCGAACAAGAAAGAGGCTTGCCACCATTATCGCTAGAAGGTCAACCGAGTTTCCAAGTTGCCCAAGAATCTTAATGACTTTATTATAGAAGGGAAAGTCAAATATGGTGTTGAAAAGGTTGTTAATTACTCCAATCTTAACAAAGATAATTATCGCTTTGCATCTAGTCTTAATAAAAGTATTGAACCTACTCATTATGAAGAAGCTATCCATGATAGTAATTGGGTTGATGCTATGAATTCAAATTGAGGCCTTAAATGAAAACCATGCTTGGGATATAACCGATCTACCTCCTAATAGAACTCCCATTGGTTACAAATGGATTTTTAAAATCAAATATAAAGCCAATGGTGAAGTTGATAGATACAAGGCTAGATTAGTTGTTAAAGGCTATAACCAAAGGGAAGGAATAGACTATGATGAAACCTTTTCCCTGTTGTGAAAATGTTCATCGTTAGATGTCTTATTGCCTTAGTCAGAAAAACAAATGGCCTCTTTTTCAACTTGATGTTAACAATGCCTTCTTGTATGGAGATCTTGATGAGGATATCTATATGACCATCCCCAAAGGGTTTTGTAATGAGAACAATAAAATAAAGTTTGTAAACTTGTCAAGTCCCTATATGGCCTAAAACAAGCTCCCGTGAAATGGAATGAAAAACTTGTGAGTGTTTTAAAAGAAAATAACTTTGTTCAATCATCAATGATCACTCCTGTTCACCAAAACAGAGAATAACAAGTTTATTGCTCGCTTGTTTATGTGGATGATATTGTTCTTACCGGAAACCGCATTGATGAGATAAATCTTTTAAAGAGTTTCTAAAATCCAAATTTCATATCAAAGACTTGGGAAATCTAAAATATTTCCTTGGCATTGAGGTTTTAAAACTGGAATGACATTTGTCTTTCTCAAAGAAAATACTTGCCTTGAACTCCTCAAAGAATTTGGTCTTCTTGGTGCAAACTCGTGTCTACTCCTATGGAACCCAACTCGTGCTTCCATACATTCCCACTCATCGATGACCCATCGCTTGTCAACATCATCGGTTATCGGGTTACTTGGGAAACTTATCTATCTCACCCATACAAGACCGACATCTCATACTCGGTTCATTGTCCGGCACAATATATGCATTCTCCTTAAAATCTCATCCGAATGTGCCCTCAATGTTCGAGATATCTAAAAGGAGCTCCGTGAAAAGGTCTAAGGTACAATTTCAAAGAACTCAAAATCATCTTGAAGGATATAGTGATGTCGATTGGGCCAAATGCAAGAAAACCATAAAATCATCACAGTGTTATTGTGTTTTCTTCAATGATTGTTTGATCTCATGGAAAAGTAAAAACAAAACACTCTTTCAAAATCTTCCACGTAAGTAGTATAGATCTATGTCTCTCGCTGCTGGAAATCATTTGATTCAAAAATCCTAAAAGATCTAAAAGTTGATATCAATCTTCCGTTAATCTTTTTGTGACAACAAATCGCTTTACAACTTGTCATCAACCCTGCTTTTCATGAAAGATCAAAACACTTTGAAATTGATGTTCACTTCATCGTGAGAAAATTGCAAGAGGTGTTATAAGTGCTAAGAAGATTGGCTCTTCAAACCAAACTGCAGACATTCTCACTAAAATCTCCTGCTTATCAAGATAAATTTTGTGTGAAAATTGATATTGTTTGATATGTTTGCTACTCAGATTAAGGGGAATGTTAGAATTTGGAGTATTAATCATGGCAAACATATCATTCTATCGATTCTAATGGCTTTCAAGTTATGATCTCTGCAGAGATTCTACAGGGTTATTCATGGACAAATAATAAAAGGTTTAAAGTTCCAAGAAGATGGTTTCACAAGAGTTACTCATTTCTGCGATGAGTCATTTATAGTCATAGAGGGTCTTAGTGTAACTTAATCTCCTATTTAATAAGTCCCTTAATCTAGGTTACGTACACTGAGTGTGCGCTTTTTGTATCACTCTCTTCTCTTCTCTTAGATCATTTCACCGATCTTGTCTTGTCTTTACATTCATATGATTATTGTCTCATTGACATTAATCTAATCTTGTAACATTTGATACTATTAATCTAAGTCGACTATTGCGACTTAGATCCGAATAAAGGTTCCGTTGTTTATCTATCGTTGCCTATACTTTCGCATACGTGTCGCCACCGTAATCCTATAATCAAAAGCATATGGTCAAAATCACTGAGGATACAATATACCCAACATTATAATCACAAAGGAATTACTAACCAACCTCAACAGCCGTTGGCGCAAGACACATATTTTCAACTGTTTTTCGACGCTTCGGTGTTTTTTCAAGCTGCCCTAGCCGCAAGTCCAAAAACTGATCCTTCTTCATCGCAGGAAAAGGCTCGTAATCATCTTTATTCAAAGATGAGCACCCCACCTCCCATAAAAGGTTTTGACCTTGAGGCAGACATCGACATCAGGTGAGCCACAATGTTCAACACGCGTAACTGCTGATTCCTTTGCGCACGAATCTCTAGAACCATACCTGACCTGCAATGAAAGAGACACATATAATCAGTTGTTAGATACCAACAAATCTTAATCCGCTAACATCAAATAGAATAAAGAACCAACCTCAACATCTTCCAACGACGACTAGCCACATCGCTGAATAGCTTCATCATGCCTTCTCTTTGAAGGCAACACATTAGTCGCCTCACCAACATACAACTACATTGGTCGACAACATGCTCACCATATAAACCCGCTCCCCTTATTACTAAAGGATGTCGACAAAACCACCACACACACATGCCCTCACAGAGCTAACGAGCACTACGCTCTTGAATAACAATGGCTTTCTTGAATCATTACCAAAGCGGTGGAAATAAAAGCACGTGAATCAAACGTTTGACTACTATCTAATGGGAGATTTTCTTATCCGGATGCATGGCGCTTATAAAGAAAAATATAGGCCAACCTACCAAACGACACGCCAACTTGGAACTAACAATTGTACAAAAGACATAAGCAAACATGTAAAGGCGAGATACCAACAAAAGCTAAACAGTTAGTAATCGCATCGACTTTAAAAAGGCAATAGCCATGCAAAGATGAAACAAAGTAACATGCGATCAAGCGAAGCCCTAACAAAGAACATACTAACACCTAGAGAAAGAAATAGGAATAAACATGCCATGCGGAGTAACAAAGGCTAGTCAACCAAAAAGTAAGTAACAAACACGTAATCAAACAAAGTTGTCACATGCATGCATTCAAAACACAAAACCGGAAAAGGGACACCCAATAGACAAAGATGCACCACATCTCTAAACACAACATGAAACTCTCGCTCAGATCTCGAAAACCCACCAAGAAGTTATCGGTTGCTTCGGAAAAAGGAAACAAATGAGAAGACGATACGTTAAACTAAAAGTGTATAGTGAGTATCACCGGGCCTTGTACACTTAGAAAACCCCCGGCTAATTCCTAAAGCCCAAAGAAAGATGTGGTATATATCCATGAGACAACACGTGTGGTTAGATATATTTAGGACCAATCGTGATATGACACTCCGCTTGTGGCCCCACCATTATTTTACTAACCATGCATTCCGTATTCCACGACCATCTTTATTCACAACTCAACTCAACCTAATCTTTATTAAAATATTATTTTCTCTCTCCACATACACAACCATTACATACAACCAATCCATAATCTTTTACCATTTATCAATAACCCAACCTAATATATAATATTATTATACTTATATTTAATTTAATTATTTAAAATTTTATATAAAACTATATGTTTGATTATAAATATATTTTTAAAAGTAAAGATTTCAATAATAAATAAATAATAAAAATAACTTTATATTTTTAAATTTAATTGAAATAAAATACGTCTTTTATTAAAAAAAATTACAAAAACATGAAGAAATAAAAAAGTACAGATTTAGAGATACAAATGACATAATTAATTATCATCGCCAAATTTTTGCCATATATGCTCAATCAAGTCATTTTGTAGAGATGAATGAGCTTCTCTGTTGCGCAATTGTTCTCTGTTTCTCATGTAACTTCTCAAATCCGCAATTCGTTCAGTGGAGTACTCAACACCATCATCGTTACCATTTGTATGTGTGTCGTTAAAAAATTCAGATGGATCATAATTTGTGTAAGTTTCACGTTCATCTTCAACTATCATGTTGTGCATAATAATGCAAGCAATCATAATTTGACCCATTTTTTTGTAGTCCCAAATAAGACATGGATGTCGAATGAATGCAAAGCGAGCTTGTAAAACTCCAAATGCCCGTTCCACGTCTTTTCGAACGGCTTCTTGATGTTGAGCGAACAACTTGTGCTTTCTAATTTGTGGAGAAGATATAGATTTGACAAATGCAGCCCATGAAGGATATATACCATCAGTAAGGTAATATGCCATATTTTTCTGATTACCATTCACAACATAGCTGGCTTTTGGTGCTCGACCTTCTAACACATCATTGAAAACAGGAGATCTATGGAGAACATTAATATCATTGCACGAACCTGGTGTTCCGAAGAAAGCATGCTATATCCATAAGTCATATGACGCAACGGCTTCTAGAATGATGGTTGGCTTTCCACTTTTTCCTGCGTATTGTCCAAATTTCAACCTTTAGGACAATTTTTCCACCGCCAATGCATGCAATAATGCTACCTATCATACCTGGGAACCCTCGTCGTTCCCCGACATTGAGAAGCCTCACTAAATCATCTTCATTTGGCCTTCGAAGGTACTCATCACCGAAGCAAGAAATGACACCTTGTACAAACGACATGAGAGACTTTCTTGTCACAGCACCACTCATCCTTAAGTATTCATCTACGGCATCAAATGATATACCATAAGCCAACACCCGCATAGCTCCTGTACATTTCTGCAATGATGAAAGACTTTGTCTACCCGTAGCATCACGTCTTTGTTGGAAATATCGATCATTGCGCGAATAACATCAACAATACGAACAAACAGTGTTTACGCATGCGAAATCTGCCGAAATATAACTTCATCAAAGGTTGGGTTGTCCACAAAATAGTCTCGCCATTAAAAGTGCTCACCTTGCTCACGCCCCTATCACGATACGCCTGCCTTGCTCGGAAGTTTGGTCTTGTATGAGTAAATTAGGATACTTGATAATAACATCTTCAAGGATGCGATCAGTGCGTTGATTATATTGAACAACACGTGATTCCCATTCATGATACTCGATTGAGTTGGATGAGATCGAACTTGAGTTAGAATCGGATGATAAGTCATCAGAATCAGATGACATAATTGTTTTGAGAACTTGAATTAGAAATATAAGTTGAATGTATAAAACTTGATATGTAACTTTCATATTATATAAAGACAGTGATCGAATAAAACATTGCCACGTGTCATGATAAGATTTTCTTATAATTATTGATAAGATGATCTGTAATCTACATGATCGAATAAAACATTGCCACGTGTCATGATAAGATTTTCTTATGATTATTGATAAGATGATCTGTAATCTACATGATCGAATAAAACATTGCCACGTGTCATGATAAGATTTTTCTTTATTATGATTATTGATAAGATGATCTGTAATCTACATGATCGAATAAAACATTGCCACGTGTCATGATAAGGTTTTCTTATGATTATTGATAAGATGATCTGTAATCTACATAATCGAATAAAACATTGCCACGTGTCATGATAAGATTTTCTTATTATGATAAGAAATTTTATTTTCATTATTGATAAAAACTAGGTTACATATATTAAAATTCATAGTGGTACAAGCATAATCAAAGCATCACTTTCCATACAATATCGCATACAAATCACGCTCATGTCTTCATCTTCGGTGACAAATGATCTTTGGCCAACAAAGCATTAAGATGCGAAAGATACATCTTTTAGTCTTTCTTTCTTCTTTTGAGCTCTCGCTCTTCCCGCTTAAGCTCCATTTCTTCCCGCTTTATCTCTCTTCTTCTTTTCTTATCTACCTCGAGCCTTTCATTCATGACTTCAATTTCACTTTCCTAGTGATCCTCATAGCACGCAATTCTTCAACAAATTGTTATTAGGGGATGAAAAGATTGTGATGCCTTACCTTTTCCTTTCTTTTAGCGCTCTCTACCAATAGGTCGTTGAATACTTGAACCACCAAGATTTGGTGTTTCTTGGTTGGAGTGAACAACATACTCTCCTTCTTCACTAGTTCGTGATCTTTTCGTACTGCTACCACTTTCTTCATTAGGTTCTTCATCTATACGATGTGATCGTGTATCGTCACGATCTAGGTTTAACATCCACTTGGGATTTTTACACATAACTTCATTAAATACAACAAGTCTAAGAACTTGCTACCATCCCCTCATAAATGTTGTGTGCATCAAGCTCGACATCTTTATACTCATTCCACTCTTCATTCGCTATACGCCTGTAGCGCCGACCCACTTGTTTGCGTTTGCATTAAGTCGTTTATAACGACCTTTCATCTGATTTTCATTCCGAGGGCCGATTTCTTTTGGGCTTTCAGCTCTTGTCTGCTCATACATTTGCCAGATTCTTGCCCACATCGAAGTTTTTCTTTGATTGTTTCCACGAGTTGAATCACCACTAACATGACACCATGCTGCCATCAAAGCTATATCTTCTTTGGTTTCCCATTTTACATTTTTTCGGTATTGCAGCTTATATTTGAGAATCTTCAAACAAATTTCTAGAAATATGTTGTGAAGTTTCAAGATTAGGTGTGCTAGGCATTTGATTTAGATTCGGGACCTGAGCTTAGAAGATTTTGAAAACCTCCATAATCTTGGGTGTTTGGGAGATAATTTGGATAATTAGGATCCATAGTAGATAAACTATATATAAGAAGTTTAAGAAATCGAAATGAAGAATTGAGAAGGTGTATGAAAATATGTCGATATTGGACTATATTTATAGAGACCGAAAACTAACATAAATGGTCTATTAGTTTATCAAAATATGACTAACCAATAAGAAAATATAGTTGTCCACTAATAGTGACATGTGTCATTTTGGATAAAGAATTTTAAAATTATAAATTTTGATATAAATGTATTTTATATTTTTGAATAATGATGCAACATAATAAATGGTATAAAATTATATATTTATAATAAATATTTTTAATAAAATGATTGTTTTGATAAAAAAAATCTTTCAAGTAATTTTTTTTAAATAAAACTATAAAAAAAATTTATTTTTAACAAACTAGTAACATTTTTCATTAACAAAGAAAGTAAAAAAAGGTGAAAGTATAGAGAATATATACTACGTAATCTTCAAATTTATTGGCCACTAATTGTTTGCCACTTGGCAAGGTTGGTATTACAATCAAGGTCACAAGTTGATCGGGTCGTCCAAAGATTTTATCTTCAATCTATCAATTGTGAATAAAAACTATTATTTTTTGTCCTTATTAGACCAACCGTTGGTTTGGTTCATTGATAAACATGGTCTAACGATTGTAACATGAAAACTCTTTTTATCAACCAAACCTACTCACACTTGTAGGAACAAACGATTATTTTAAGCAACTGTGTGGAAAAAAACCCACTCACGCTGAGTAGGAGCAAGACATTATTTTAAGCAAATATGCGAAAAATATGAAACATTCATAGTATTTTGTGTTTATAATGTATAATATTTTGTAGATTTGTATAATATTACAAACTATTAAAAATAACGTTAAAGTAGAATTTTAAGATCTCGATCCGATCTTACGATTACGATCTTACAAAAACGAGAATGATCCTAAATAAGATCCTGATCTTGAAAACCTAAAACAAACCGCCGGAATCAATTTTTTGTTTTAAATGAACCCACATATCTTCTGTATCTTGTAATCAATTTTTTTGTTTTAAATGAACCCACCTATCCTCTGTATATATGTTGTAATCAATTTTTCATCTAACATACTGAACCTCATTAATTGAACTCACACCTATCCACTGTATCCATATAAATGTTATACACAAATGTTTAAAACAAATGTCACCAAATCCCTCAATAGCTCTCCTTCTCAGTCTGTTTCTTCTTATCTTGTTCGATTCATATTTGTGGTTGTCAGAAATTGCATCTTTCTATTTTGCAAACAAATGTTTCAAATTTTGAAGTACTTTTTTTTTGTTCACGAAATTGAAGAGAAATACAAATTGATTTTTTTTTGTTGTAAAGTGGTGTATCTTAGTTAACTTCTAGATCTCAAGTTGTTGGGCACTTTATTTAATTTTGGTTTCATCATTAACTGATGTTTTTTATTAATCTTAAGATTATTATAATTTAATATTTTCAAGATTTTATAATGGAAAGAACAGGTTGCGATCGTAAGTATGTTTCTAAGGCTATGTTTATCAATTAATTTCCAACCCAAATCGTAAGTATGTTCCTAAGGAATGTTTGGATGGAGTATTAATACTTTTTTAATACTCCCATCGAAACTTTCCTTTCAACCTAAGTCGCATGGCAACTCAAGATCACAACTCCAATCTAACACATGTTTTTATTTTAATGGCTATTTGTTTTTTTCTTTATTTTTTCTTTTTTATTTTTAATACTTATATTATTTTAGGTTGAGTTGTTGATAAATGGTATGGATTGGTTGTATGTGTTTTGTGTAGGTGGAGGGAAGAGAAAACAATATTTTAATAAAAAATGAGGTTGGGTTGAGTTGTTGATAAAGATAGTCTAATATGCGAGTATTTTCAAGCAATTTTGTTATTGTTATCTATTAGTTATAATACTCGAACTGGCGCCAGGGTTTTTATATATTGTGTTTCTTTAAGAATCGATTACTAATTTGATTCTTTACATTAGACACAAATATTTTTAAAATCACTCTCGCTTTTACTAAGTATTTTCATTAGAATTAGAAAATTCCATAGTGAAGAGTCGGTCACCCCAAATATAATCTAGCATAAGTTAGCTCGTAGACATATCGTTATTTACTTGTTATTAGTTAGTTATTTTGTTATTAGTTTAGCTTAGTGCATCACCGTGGAGGACGGACGGGTCTTTACCCACCGTATGCTCGATCCATAGCCCGTCCGAGGCGATTATGTAAACTATAAATACCATCTACCTCCCAAGGTAGAAGGTTGGACCTTTCAATCTAACCTTCTTTCTTTTGTTACTTTCTCTCTAGAAAGGCTCCCACACTAATTTCTCTCTAAACTCTCTTGCCTAATTCGATCCATATATTAAATGTATTATGTGTTTGTGAAATCCAATATCTAACAATTGGTATCAGAACCAAGGTTTGATCATTCATCCTTCATGCTCTTTGTTTTGGTGGATTTCATAAGGTTTTTGGGGTTAAAAGTGCTTAGAAGAGTTTGAATCATTTGGTTAATTTCTTGTGTTAAAGTTTGAATTTTGATTGTACTTTTGTGTTTAGAATCATTATAAGTGTTTAGGTTTTGATTTGGAAGGCTTGAATCATCGTGGTTGGGTTGTTTTTGGATTGAAAAGTGGTGTTTCTTGAATGTTTATTGGATGCGAGTTGAGACACGTTAAGCATTTCTTGGATGCGAGTTGTGGTTATTTTCATCAAAGCGAGTTGCCTAAGCAAGTTGCCTAAGCGAGTTGTTCGAGTTGTTCGCTAAGCGAGTTGCCTATGCGACTTGTCCATTCAACGATCTCTAAAGCAAGTTGCCCAAGCGAGATGCCTAAGAGAGTTGCCTATGCGAGTCGACCGCTTGCTTATTGAGCGAGTTGCCCACATAAGTGAGTTGTCTCGCTTGCTTATTGAAGCGAGTTGTTCTATGCGAGTTGCCCACATAAGCGAGTTGTCGCGCTTGCTTATTGAAGCGAGTTGTCTTATGCGAGTTATCCGTTAGCGACTTGTCAAGGACCGTGATTTGTCATTTCCTACGATGTGTCTCTCGAACCTAACATACAAAACCCTTGTTTTCAAACCCTAATTTTCCAAACAGGGTATATATAAAGAATTAGGAATATCACAAACTCAACCATAACACCAATTGATCTTCACTTCCTTATCATCTTCTAGTTCCTTTACTACATTATACTTCTCACCTTCTTACGGTTTGGTCTTGATTTTAGTAAAATCCCGCGAAGATTCTATTTCTCGGTTTAAATCACGCACTTGTAAATCCTGTGTACACACCAACATCATGTCTTACACTCGATTCGTAATTTCGTAAGTACTCAAACCAGATGATGTCATGACAACCATGAGAATATTAGTTATACTGAACGGTTAAAGATGATGGAATCAATCAATGAGGATGTGAGATCTCCATGTTTAGAATCTAAAGAGACATAAATGCACCACTCAAGGTTACATAATGCTCTTGAAAAGGGTAAGGAAAGTTGCATTGAACCTTATCGACAACTTCATTCACACCTCATGTTACTTAGAATTGATGACAAATACACAATAGGAATTGAACGATCATGTATTACACTCTTCAAAGAAGAATTATCATCGACATCGCACATTGTTCTTGAACTTGGAACAATTAGAACAAAACTTAATAGGAAAAGGTTCAAGAAGCCGGTTCTAAATCGCACTTCGTGTGATCAACAAACAACTTCACATTCATCAAAGGGAATACACTTGATTATGATTATCGATGACCGAAATGTGCTTTAAGAATCACAATGGATGGAAGCTAATGTGTTCAGAGAGACATTAATCCAACTCATGGATAATGTGAGAAGTATATTGAGGAAGTTATTCGTAATGATGAAAAAGTGGATGAGTGTCGGTACAATTGAAAGATATTTGTGATGAGTCGGGTAATGTATCAAGAGAAAAGTTGGGTGTTGGTAAATGTAGAATATCGAAACAACAAAGAATGACGAACCACCGCTTTCGGAACTCCTCACACAAGAAGTGGATGCTATGATCGAAGGCGAATGAATCTCTGCACAATCAATAAATTGTAGTTTTGAGACCGGTATGGCATCGGATGATGGATCACCGACACCGAATACAGAGGCTCGAGACAAATAAGCTTGAAACACCCAAGAGTTCGTTGACTCTTGTTGCACATGATGTGGATGCAAATATCGGATCGACAAATGAACCGGTTTCATGTGATGAGGTACCCTTAACTGATTAACATAGTGCATCCGCTATGTACCTAAACAACCGATCTTAATATCGAACATGATTCGATAATGTTCCTTGGTTGAGGTGAGTCTAAAAATTAAAACAAATGATATGATTGATAAAAGGCTTTTGATGAACTTTCAAACAAATTCTCAAAACTTGAAAACATTGCATTTCTCTTGAATTTGCAATACAAAGAAAGGAGGAAAGTTTTCAAACTAAGAAACCATGCAAAAATCTGAAATTTCCTGAATTTCGTGAATTTTTTGAAATAAACGATTTGAAAGCTCAGCTTCAAGCCAAAAACTCGACTATCAACAACTTGATGAAACATATTTCTGATATGCATGTGAAAAGTAATTTGGCTACAAGTAATTCTGATGTTAATGCCATTGATGATATTCAAATGAGAAATGATGAATTAGCGATTTGTGTGGCCAAATTACTAAAGGAAAATGAGTCATTGAGAAAGCATCACATAGAACTAAGTGACTCACAAAGAAGCTAGAACAAAGTCAATGGAACAAACAAAATCTTTGATAGCAAAATTGATGATCTCAAAGCTCAACTTCAGAAAAGAGTTTCACCATTGTTGCCTTAAAAATGAGCTTAGGAAAGCTGTAAGGAAGAGTGTGAAGACTAAATTTACAAACGATCAACCTTGGGAAGCCAGCTTCTCATCCCACTAGAGACCGCCAGCTTGTTAGACAACCGATCGCATTTAAGTCTCGAACGAACTAATTTTTCAAAACACGGTTTGCCTCCCAAGTTGATGTGAAACAAGTTTTGTCAAACCACCACTTCACCGACTTACCTAAGAATAATGCTTCTAGCTCTGTTAACCCTCAACAAGTAGCCACTTCTACTCCCAAAGACTTCTAGGATTAGTTCGAAAACAGTGTCAAAACCAAGCATTAAAAACCAGAATTCATATGATATGAATGACTTGTGGAAGATCTATTATCTAGAAGGTGCTATGAAAAAGGCACAGATTAGAAAATATGGAATTTTAGGTGCAAGAACTAGGGTGACGAATTCTACGAGATTTCAAGGCACTGCTAGTAGTTTTAAACCATTACCTAGGAACACTCAACTAAAGACTAGGGATTGGCTTGAATCTAAGCATAGTTGCGTTTGAATAAATCTATTCCTATAGTAGATCACACTAAGAACTCTAGATCATCTTCTCGAATCCAAACAAGTCGTTTGCTCGAATGGTCCAAATGCATCTTTAAGGCAAATCATGATAATTGTTTTTCAAAATCCCTAAAGAATGTAAATGCTCATGCAAAGGTTCAATCATAAGTCTAGGATCTACACTAAGTCTATGAAGCAAAATAAACAAAAACTTCGCCTAGATGGATACCAACCGCTAATCTTTGGAAACTAGGAATAACGATAGGTCTTCCACTATGCATAAGAAGCTTAACAATCTTAGACCTTGCCATAAGTGGATACCGTCTGTAGAATGTTTAAGGATGTTGGACTTAGGTGGATTCCTACCGAAAGTCAAGCACCGATGACAAAATCAAGGTTAATCGTGAAACCCTAAAGGGTTTGGATACTAATGTCACTAACCAAAATACATGCAATCAAGTTTGTAATATTAGTGCGTGTAGTCCTTACTCGCCAGTATACTTCGATCCTTCACTACATGGACCGGCTTAAAGTGTGGATTACAAATGGATTAATATCTCATAACTCACGGGTTCAATTAACTCAATCTTGATATTCATTCGAATGACGTATGAACACAATACCATGCCTCATACTCTAAAGAAAAGAAATGTGTACGTTTCAAGGCGCATTATCTTCGAAAGAATAGAAATCTTCTTATGACGTATGAACACAATAGTTCATGCCTCGTACTCTAAAGAAAAGAAATGTACGCTTTCAAGGCGCATTATCTTCGAAAGAAGAGAAATCTTCTTATGACGTATGTACACATCGCTCATGCCTCGTACTCTAAAGAAAAGAAAAGTGTACGCTTCAAGGCGCTTTATCTTCCAAGAAGAGAAATCTTCTCATTATGACCATTCTCATCAACATGCTTCATGCTTTTTCCATGCGCTTTCATTTATCAAGTGAACCTGGCAACTATTGATTGTTTTTCTTATTCCACTTGCTTAACTATAATGACGATGGCGGCATCATGTGCTAATTTTGTGGGGGAGAAGTGTGAATAGAATACATTTGGATGATATTCACTTGTTTAATCAAGAATGGCATCTCCGTATGCAATTCTTGAGGGGGAGAAGAAGTGTGAATTTTTTGCATGGTTGATTGATATTTTAGAATTTATGGTCAAACGGCTCCTAACTCATGTAAGAACCGAGCTTCTTCTTATTGGATCATCTTCACATGTAGTTTCTTCTTAGAGCCGTTGGTTGACATCTTCACAAGCTGATATGATTAATGACAAAGTGCTTCCGGTTAATGCTTCACGTACACATCAACATGATGATTCCGAAAAATCTCTCTGTTCTTGTTTGATGTGATTGGTAGTTTGGTGTTACCATTTAGTGTGTTCGTTGCGGGTGATTCTTGATTTCCTTGATGAATATCTTCGTTTTGTTTGATTGGGAGGATTTTAGTTAAAGGGACTTGCAAGAGGTAAGTTAATTGGGATGCTTTTTGGTGTGATGAAGATGTTAACTATCTATTCCCCAACCGGACAATCTTGAAGAAGGTCGAGTCTACAACTGCTTCTACATTTTATGATGCATGTTAGAAGACTAAAGACGAGTTGCATTTGATTATCTAAAGACTTCTTCTTAATATGGGCATTTATCAAACAGATTGTCGGTTTATGGAGTGCACTAATTGGGGATAGTGATAAGTCGATTCAATCCCCAATTAGACTTGCTCATATTCTTTAGCAAAGGATTCCTCCGTAAACCCAATCTCCGCTTATTCCTCGAGCGTTGATATTGACTATTGTAATATTGCAATTGCACTATTGAATAATGATCCGCCTTGGTATTCCTTTACCAAATCTTCACGGATTATTGTGCACTCAGAAATCAACCACATGAACATTAAGGAAAATGACTTCCTCATCCGCTTGAAGACATTATTGGTGAATCTTCCAGATCGCCTTTATATGTATATCTTTAGGAAGATGGAATTGATGTTGAGGAATCATTTGTTCCGTTCATTATGGGTCAATGTACATCCGTTGTACATTTATTCACGTGTTGGAAATTTGACACAAGTTGATTACTTGAGTTAATCATTTATCACTTATTTGAGATTGAAGTTGACTTTCACAAAGGCGTGTTTCTTATTTGATAACTTGCTCGGGCTTAAGAATTTGAGTTGAAGACTTGGTTTATCTAGTTACCAAAGAATAAGGTGGATGGTTGAAGACCTAGTTAACTATCACTATTAGGAGTTACATTGTTTTAATCTGTCACACGATATGACGGTGTGGATAATCGCAAGAGGTGTTAATGTCTCATACTTTGTTTGGGTTGTAGTACTTAGAGATTTGCTTGAAGCATAAATTCTCGACACCGCTCTTCCATCATTAGGTGCAAGCTTAAGATACGAATGTGGGGAATTTGACTTCGCCAAGTATGGTATATCGGGTTTTCTTCATCGCTGGTCACTCAAATTGTCTACATAAGGGTTGATAAAATAGTCGAGAGAGTCTTCAAAGAATTTGATTCTCACAAGAGTTCAAGTGTTCTTCTCATAAAGATTTCAAGTATCCGGCTTATACTATGTTGCCGATTCTCAAGTGTCAAAACTAGCAAGGGGAAGTGATTGAAGATATCCCGGGAAGACAAATGTCATGACCGCAGAGAAACTCAAGGTTTTACTCATCAAGGCTTTTAGTGTTACTATTCCATCTACGTGGGGGAAGTGATGTAAGAAAAAGTTTCAAGATAAAAGAGGTACACAAGTATGACATTCTCGGGGAGATAAATGTATAACATGAGGAGGTGTTATCGCTATTCTTTCGTGGAATGTGTGCTTCGATTCGGAGCTCATACACGATCATCGTGGAAGAAAAATGTGAACATTGGGAGGTGTTTTCATTCCCTCATGATGTGTATTCGGAGAGTTCTTGGTATTGGTGTACTTCGAGTTCTTGAGCTTCATACTGATCATCGTGGAAGAAAAATGTGAACATTGGGGAGGTGTTTTCATTCCCCTCATGATGTGTATTCGGGAGAGTTTTTGAGTATTATACAAAGAGACTGAATGCATCAATTCAACTACTTGGGGGAATTGTTCTCTTGACACCTTTTTGGAATGGATTGCTTCAGACTTCAGTGGAAAAAGAATTTGAGAAGATTATTTAAATGTGGGATGATACGTTGCTGCTATTCTATTTGATGATATAACCTCGAACAAAGAATCACGGTGATTATTCTTAAAGGAGCAGCAGGATCGATGATAATGGTGTGCTTCTTTGTGCACCTGGCTAATGGAAGCTTGAGAGAAAGCTTTGAATCTGCTCAGCTAACGGATTTTCGGTTTGGGGGAAGCTGCCAAAGTCTCACATTCTTAAGGGCTCAATTTCTTCTTTTCAAGAGCCTCGGAAGCTTTGGTGGTGGATGTTTAAGTGATGACGATTTCTATCTTCTACAACGGGGCTGTTCGATATCCTTATCTCGGTACTCGTATCATCATCTTCTTAATCTATAGCATCTTATCTATCTTTGTTTATATCTATCTGAAAAACAAATACAAAAATATAAAACCAACAAAATCAAAATAGAAAAATATAAAATCTTCAAAAACCCATAAAAATCAGAAAATCTAAAAATACCAAAAATATGTTTTTCTCAAGACATGTCTTCTGGTATCGATAACATCTACGGTCTTAGAAATGTCATTCAATAATGGCACGGGACCATAGAAGAAGTTCGAGTAGGAGGTGTAAATATTTTCTTTCTAAACATGTCTCAAAATATGGCTTACGCTATTTCAGATCGTAACCCGCGCTCAAAAATGGCTTGCGCTACTTCGCATAAGAATCCGTGTTAAAACTATGGCTTGCTATTATTTCGTATAGCAACCTGCTCTTCAAGAAAGGAAAGTGTCGCTAAACCATTTTTCAAAATTGTGCACTTTTCCTAAAACAAAACAAGGAAAGCATGTCATCAAAAGATCGTTGTTTCTACACAAATGTTTTTCCGCCTAAAATTCTTCTAAAAATATTTGTTGTTTTTCAAAATGGTGGTAAATGAGTTGCTTGAAAATCAATCTTATTCATAGTTTTCAAATAATTGAAAACTCAATCAATGACTTCATGCTTTTAAAATTTTCAAAATGAGTCATTGATTGGGGATAATGTTTTCAAATCTATATCATCTAACGGGCTTTCTTAATTATCCTAGGTGCTTAATTAAAAATGATATTTTCCTATGTTGAAGGACTAGGAATTTAGGATATGATTGTTAGGATTAGATGATTATAGTTTGATGAAACACATTATTCCCATGCCTTATATGAACTGATTGATATGTTGGATTGACTTTTATTAGTCGATTGTTGTTTGGGTGTTGTCGACCACCATATATATGTTTGTACGTTTACTAACGCATGTAGATATCATGATTCATAAGAATGTTCCCGATCCGGATCCCACAAAATATGTTGATTGGATGCCGAAAGGAAAGGGTAACTATATCTTGGGTTGACAAATGAAGAAACGGAGCTTAATTTGAGTTCTAAGGAAAGTTGGCATGATAAAGTACAACGAAGAGGTCTCACCGCATCAGATGGTTTTCTTCATCATCAAATGAAGAAACGGGCTTAATTGGATCTCTATGAGAGTTGGCATAAAAATGCAACGTCAAGTCTCACCGCATCGCAGACGGTTTTCTTCCCGCCTTACAAAGAACAACAACAAAAGCGGCTCAACCACCTAACGATCTTTGTGCATGGATAATAGTGATGATACCATTTTTCTAAAACTTTGAAAAATATTGTTTTGAAAATGGAAAATATTGTTTTGAAAATAAATCGATTCAAAGTTTTGAAATCAACCTGACCTTATGTTGCCAAATCTTAAGTGATTTCAAGTTAAATATTTTCAAACGATATTTCATCAAAAAGTCCGCTTTGTACAAAATAAAGTGGCGATCTAAAGATTTAATGTTATGTCATATTATGATTTTTCTTTAAACTCAAAGATCTTTCAAAATAAATTTTTTCTGCTCTTGTTTGATTGTGAAATTGTTTTGTTTTACTTAAAAGATCTCTTAAAACTATCATACCGACACTAAGAATCTTTAATGTCTAAATCTGTTCCTATCTCGTCATCTTTCAAAATTAAATCTTGCCACGCCTTTCCCAAAATTTTCTAAATGATTTAAATCTTTGGGATCACAAATCTCAAATGGTTTGAAATTTTGATCATGGAGAGATCGTGATTTAAATCTCAAACTGCTTTTAATGAAATTGGTTTTAGTCCTTCAAAGGCACTCCCGCCTCCATGTGCCAAACGATTTCAATATTTAGATCACCACATTTTAACGTAATGCACATGTTGAGGGGAGCATTTATCCAAAACAAGATGAGTATTTAAACCAGCACATATTCTCCCATGTTTTCTAAACCTAATTAATTCACTTGAGATCCAAAATCTCAAAGGTTTTGATATTTTGATCGGGAGAATTTGTGATTTAATAATGAAATCGATAAAAGGTGATTGTTTGATTCAATTGTGTAGGTCGCTTCTCTCATATGTGTTAAACACTTTCGTATCTTGAAGCACATATTGAGGGGAGCATTTCAAAAGAAAATAAACTATCGATGTACAAAAGCTTTTATGTTTTAACATAAAATACCTTGATCGAGTTTTCAAATGGTTTTCTATGGCATGTGTGATCGTGAAAGTACTTAAAAGAACTCTTTCCTCTATGTGATAAAAAGTTTTGCAACCAACGCACATATTGAGGGGAGAATTTACAAAAAATCAAATGGCTTTTCCTAAGGAAATTGTGATCAAGAAATTATTTCAAAGAACTCTTGCCTCCATGTGCTAAACAATTTCAAAATGAACATGTTGAGGGGGAGCATTTCTAGATGATCAAAAACAATTAAGGTACAAAATGTTTTGATTTTATATCACAAGTACCTTGATTAGATTTTCCAAATGATTTTTCAATTGGTTTCAAGAAAGAAAAGAACAATACCAAAAGACCAACCAATTTACTTTATGCATGGTGATATAAGGATGGTTAGGTTAGGTATTCGCTCCCATGATCCCGCCAGAATCGGAGGGATCTACCCAGGACAATCCACTAGATAGTGTAGAGTCCTTAGGTATGATGAAAAAAGGAGAAAAGTGAGATATGGGAAGAGTGCGGATCGAGATAGAGCTATTATCGGAATAAACCCAACAAGGTTCTAGTAATGAAGTCTCGTAAGCAATCAAGGAGTTGAAGAATGAAAAGAATTGAATGTGAAAAGGGTGAAAAGAAATAGCCTCAATTAATTCAACCTTAGGCGTAAACCGGTTCAATACATATGCTACGGGTGTCTACTAGGGTAACACCGGTATTGAAGACAAGACGCCATGGACCCAAAGGACGACCGCACCTAACTTCCTAAACTACTCAAGTTCCTCTTAAAAGGGCTTGTTTCATTCTCACGGGAACCGACATTATCTATCGACTTTCTCTTAGAGATTGGTGATATTGAAGAAGGAGACCTCTCCCTAGTCTCCGACATAGGAACCAAATGTGCAATCGTTGAGTCTAGAGCCAAGAGATCATCCACAATATCTCATTAGGACACAAAATTAATGAAGACTTGATGTTTCACACAATGTGGAAAGTAAGTATATTTTAAGAGACCCACGATTATCCTTGTGGTATTGCCAGAACATCCGAGTGATATGTAAAAATATTCACGATGAAGATGGAAATCCTTCTAGAGCCAACATCAAACAAGCTCTTGGTGGGTGACATGTGAGATCTTTTCTAAAGATCAAAGTTGTGACAACCGGATAGAACGATAGGGCTTATTCACCGTGAATCAACCTTGGTCCAGAAATGAATTGACGAATACTTTTAGAAAACCATTCGATGTGCAAATCTTCTTTCTCTAGCGCATCGAATGTGTATTCATATTTCAAACTCAAAAGTATCTCGATTGAAAAATACTTTTGAAAACCATTCGATGTGCAAATATCTTCTTTTCTAGCACATCGAATGTGTATTCTTTTCAAATACAAAAGGTATTTTGATTGAAAATTGTTCTTTCTCATAAAACCTTCGTCAGATTGCAAAACTCTTCTTCAAGCAATACGCGATTGTTTTCAAATCAATTTTTCATCAACTGTGAATCTCAATTACCGGTTCACTCACTCCGTGTTGTCTCTTTGAGACGTCCGGTTGAGAACGCCAGAGCAACCGCGAAACCCCGTCAAGGAGATTCTCCCGAATTATACCTAATCACAGGCAAGATTGTACCGATCAACGGGAACCGCGGGCGTGTACTCAATTCAACGAAGTGATCAAAGACACTTTCGTGTGTTTTATTGCTAACTGTTGTTTGCAGTACATTTGGACGGTTGCAAATGATCGTAATTGAGAAGTCAATCCAAAGCCGCATGCTCACAAAGATCCACACTTAATTAAAGAAATCATGACTTGTGCATATCTACGTAACTTAGCTCGATATTTCTATACTATGTTTTTGCTACCGCTCAAATATCATGAACCAAGAAGCTTCCGCCACTCGATGAAAAGATGTCATGATCCGTAAAGTGTGAGCATGTCGGTCCAAAAGTCATAACATCACATGAAGGCAACACTACAAAGGTGATCCAGATTTATCGCGGCCGATGATCTCAAAGAAAGCTCAAGATCATCAAGATGTGGATCGGTTCAAAGACCTCCACCGAAAGTACAAAATAATCTGACTATGAAGAGTCACTACAAATGCACAAAGAATGGACATTGAAGAATTGAAGTCTACGAGCTCGTAATAAGACAAAATAGAATGCTAGAATTTGAAATGTAAACATGGGGTGACCTCCTTAGGGAGATTGTTAGAATTAGAAAATTCCATAGTGAAGAGTCGGTCACCCCAAATATAATCTAACATAAGTTAGCTCGTAGACATATCGTTATTTACTTGTTATTAGTTAGTTATTTTGTTATTAGTTTAGCTTAGTGCAACACCGTGAGGATCGACGGCCTTTTACCCATCAGATGCTCGATCCACAAATCGGAGGGCGTAGGACATGTAAAACTATAAATACCATCTACATCCCAGGTAGAGGTTGGACCTTTCAATCTAACTTTCTTTCTTTCATTACTTTCTCTCTGTAGAAAGCGCCTCACACTACTTTCTCTCTAAACTCTCTTGCCTAATTCGATCCATATATTGAATGTATTATGTGTTTGTGAAATCCAATATATAACATTTTCTTTATACTTTTGACACTTAAACTTTTATGTTTATTTTTTTTTCTTGACTATATATAATAACATTTTTTTTAACTATTGACAAAACCGGAATACTTGAGTTTTTTTAGTAAATATTTTAAAATAAAAATAATAATAAATAAATAAAATATTACCAAATAAGGTATGAATTAATTTTTTTAAATGAAAAATTCCAACTAAAAATTTTGTTTTATTATATAAAAGATTTTCAAACTACTGGTTTGAGTTAATTTTTCATGTTCTGGTATAGGATAATAATAAAAAAATGGTACATCATGAATAAGTAGTTTCACATCAATTTATTTATCTATTTATTTATTTATGAATAAGTAGTTTCACATCAATTTATTTATCTATTTATTTATTTATTCTTTGATGTAACCAAACATGAGAATATAGTTAATTTTTCATCATTTTCATTTTTCTACATTTATATTTTCTAGTTTATTTCTTTTCACTGAATTTTTCTCTACCAAACATGACTTTAGAGTTTTCTAACGCCCCTCAAATCCTCTTTTCAAAATTTGCCAAACCCTTAAAAAAAAAAAAAAAAAAAAAAAAAAAGACGCACTGCACGCGGTTCTTGGTTCTTGGGTTGCATTGTAAGATAAAGAAAATTTGTTAGACTCATGTTGCTCGTGGGTCCTGGTCGCACAAGTCATTTCAGAAAGTAACAAATGGTTCATGGAAATTTATCGCTGGTTTTTTGGCCTAGTCGGTCTCGTACAGAACTTTCACCTCCACTCGTCTAAATTAGTCACTACTTGTGTTATTACGTTAACTGTAGTAGGTTGTTTTATGTTTTCCATGTGTCAATTGCATCACAATCACATATGTTATCTTTGCTTTTATCAGCAACGTGTGTTACATATATGTGATATTAATCTCATGTTTATTTCACGTAATCAATGATGATCAGGAGATTTAGTTGATTCTTGCTTCAAGAGTAGTTCTTCTCATTTTGATTAACGTGAAGTGGTTTATTATCTGGTAGAAGATGATACCGACCCGATCCTCATCGAATCCTGGTTCAATCACGGTCAACTTGAGTTTGGATATCGGAAGAACGATTATTATGATTGACATAATCATAGTCACACCACTACGTATTAACAAAACCATGTGATCATCACCCTCGAATATAAGAAAACAACTCAATGTCATAAATAAGATTATTGTTCAGATCCTACCGACATAAAAAACCAACAATAAGCATCATACAATGCAACCCACACAGCCCCAACAACAAGAAAAATCTACAAACTAGGCCTCGTTGGATGAATCTGGAAGCAAAAAGAGCAAGGAACATCTCCACATTGCATATAGTTAGATATGCAAAAGTCCGTGGATAATGTTGAATAAGCTGCTCATTCAACATTATCCACGGACTTTTGCATATCTAGCTATATGCAATGCGGGAATGTTTCTTGCTTTTTTTGCTTCCAAATTCATCCAACGGGGCCTAATATGTAGATTTTTCTTGTTGTTGGGTTGTGTGGGTTGCATTGTATGATGCTTATTGTCGTTGTTTTTTTATGTCGGTAGGATATGAACCCGTAATCTTATTTACGATATTTGTTTGTTTTCTTATATTCGAGAGGGTGATGATCACATGGTTTTGTGAAGTAATTGTGACTATGATTATGTCAATCCTTGTGAAAATCCGTTTACGCTGTTTGGAGAGAATGATGGTATCATAGGTTATTGCGATGTGGTTCGGGTTGATTTTGAGTGAGTGTGGTCGCCTTATATTGTGGAAGGAAGATGGCAATCAAGAAAAAGAGGTCAAAATTGTGGTAATATGGCTTCTTGGGGTACCTTGTGGTTTGTTTTGTGGTAATCAGAAACCCATCTAGCAAATTGCAGCATGACATTTTTGATTTGGTAGATATTTTCTGATTTTGTATACATTTAAATTGGACACAAACTAAAAGTCGCTTCGCATCTTGGCAATGCAATGTATCCTCAATTGGTATTCGCAGCCACGGTGAAGTTTGATGCTCGTTGTGTAATTCAATAATTAACATTGTCTGATTCTATAATTTGCTACATGTTGTCTGAATTGAAAAAAATGCCGCAAGATCTTAGTAGGGAAGCCAAACATGGGTTGTGATTGCAGCTGTCACAACTGTGAAATTTCAGGTCATTAAATTACTATTTTTATTTACTTATCATTCTATTTTAAGTAAATTTACTTTTACCAGGAAAGTTACTCGCGTACGTCATAACACGTGCCCGTAATTTATTCCAGACTATGCCCATTCTACATGTTTAATCATTTTATTTTCCTCACGCACTTAATTCATACGGAATATTTTATTTTTCCATTTCTACGCCGAAATTTACACTTTTTACGCCTTACGCCTATGCCTCGCTTTAAGTATTAACGACATTTAATTTAAACCGACACTAGACTATCCTCGCCTACACTTTTATGAATTTTGGTTCCTTACAATTATATTTTAAAAGTCATATTTTACTTTTTCCAATTTTTCGTAAACCTTGCACCTTTTACGACACGCGTAATTAACTTACGTTTTAAAGTTTATCAACATCTAAATATTCCATTAAACTCATATAACATTAAAATAAAAATTGTGGAAAACTAGAAGGGGAGGGAGGGATTGAATAGTTTTGTCGGTTAAAACTTTGTTTTAGAGATTTAGATCGACTTACGCCAATTCGCTTAGATCGTGTGTTGGATATCGATAGATGGACATATACATAAATAATGCAAAGAGATAGAGAGTAAAGGAACACAAAACCACAAGATAAGTATTTATAGTGATCGGCCACATGACACCTTCCGTCTACTCCACTCCCCGAGTACCCAACTCGAGAGTTTCTAAGCACTACACAACACAAGCTCCTTAATGTGGCGGAGAAGCCTTCACAACGTCGCCTACACCTTATCCGGTACAAGGCTAGACACCGAGTTCTTCCACGAGGTAGAACCAAACCTATCACAACACCGCCTACACTTTATCCGGTACAAGGCTAGATACCAAGTTCCATTACAAAGGATGAGCTACTACCCAACAATACAACCCAAAGGAGACAAACTTCTTATTACAACACTTGAAAGGATATCAATATCCTTTAACTCAAATTACACAAATATACATCGACCCCCCATATCGAATGTACACCTTCGGCACTATACACCAATGCCTTTAACTCGACACACTAATGGAGGAGAGAATAACTATCAACAAAACAAGATGTACTTCATGGTCTTGATGATGACGTGCTTAGCAACTCATGTGTAACAACCCGCAAAATTCTCAAGTCATTTATTAACATAAAACGAATCATTGCAAATTTTGGAACTATATTTTCTTTTGTTACGTTTTTGTGAATTACGATTCTATAAACCGTTATGTAGAACGAAACGTAAACACGAACTAATTTATTTTCAAAGTTTATTTAACCATTTCTCTCATGTATATCTTTTTAATAATACAACGATTTAATAATATTCACAACCAACCATGTGACGAACTCACATTGCCATTACCCCAAATCATAATTTATTTGCAAGGACATTTTAATCTACTAACTTACGGTTATTAATTTATTAAACGCTTTCCACAACTTACATCAATACACAAATGCATCCGATATTCTCAATGATTATTTTGACACATACATACATTCTTTAAAACAATTACAAACATATATGAAATTATTTCTTATACTTTTAATAATTCTTTATTAAAATCATTTAAATTTTATGTATTTAACTTTAACGATAAAACTAATACCCAATGCATATTTTTAACACACCAACATGACTAAAACTCATACATGTCGGGTTTGTGACTACATCTCCCGTGCACACTTGATGTCGAGCCTCAAACGAACAGAGGACAAAACTCACCCTCGACACTCCAAACTCTCTCTGGGCTCGGCCCACACCCTATTGCTAGTCGGACTCCCATCTTATTTCCACTTGGGCCCGATCCACAACTCAACCCAAGCTAGCCCAGTTATCAACTTTGAAGTAGGGGTGTTCATGGGTTGGGTAATATCGAATAAACCGAAACCGAAACCGAACCGAACCGAAAATAACCGAACCGAACTCATAACCGAACCGAACTTGCAAAACCGAACCGAACCAAATAAAAGTTCGGTTTTGGTTCGTTATGGTTTTAGCCTCCGAACCGAAACCGAATTTAAATAATATATATATTTTTTATATTTATATAAAAAAATGTTAAAACTCTTTATAATATATATATAATATTTTTGAAGCTTGAAATTATTTTTTTTTCAAAAAATATATATAAATAAATGAATAAATTATTAAATTTGGGTAATTCGGTTATTCGGTTCGGTTTTCGGTTATGGGGGTTCGGTTTTCGGTTTTCGGTTCGGTTCGATTTTCGGTTCGGTTCGGTTAGAATTTTCGGTTATACCTAGAAAAAAAAATTAACCGAACAAACCGATAACCGAACCGATGAACACCCCTACTTTGAAGCCATGATTGGATGACAAGCCCATTTCAAGAATTAACCTTGTTTCTTTTGGCTTAGCGAGGGACACACCACGACTCACAAACAAGGAAATATAGAGCACTTTGTAATACTTGTTTGAAAATGTGACCATATATCTAAACCCCTAACCAAGTTACAAGTCTATAAATATAATAACCTCAAGCTATAAAATTAAATATTCACATAAGCATGCTTTGATCCTTTTGACCTTGATAACCTTTGTGTAATATGTCCCTCCAACACACATGACTTGACCACTCTTCTTTCCCCTAGATTTTGGCCGATCAAAAGCATGCTTAGACCAACTATACTCTCTTTTGCTCTTTTGCTTGAATCACATGCAAGTAACAATTTAATAATGCTAGGACCATGCTTTGTTTGTCCATAAAAGAAAGATAACATAGTCTCACATAGACACATACTAACTTCCTTTCTCTCTTAGAGCACTCTCACCCATAACACCATAACACCAATAACACTGTCCACGTCAGCGCCACATCAGCTTTAACATTTAACATTAACATCCCCAAAAAACACTCTCATCCATAACATCCCAATAACACCATAACACCAATAATATTTCATATTTTCAATTTCAACCCCTAAACTAAAACAAACACTTCATTTATTAAACTAAAACAAACATTTCATTAAACTAGAAACATATTACAACACGAGATTAAAAAAAAAAAAAAAAATACAACGAAATAAAAAAAAAAAAAAAAAAAAAAAACACCGCAGCTTAAAAAAACATAGCAAATACTTATTCATCGTCGCCGCTCTCTTGTTGTTGTCCATGTCGCTCAAGATTATTCTCGCCAAACATGCTCCATAAGGTCCTGCTGAGTTGGGTATGCGTCATTGGTCGCAGATTTCTTTTGCTTCGTTGCCTCAAATTTCTTGACGGATCCACCCACGCTCGTTATAGTCACGTAATTCAAAATTTTGATCTTTACAATCATGTTATGCATAATAATGCAACAATACATGATTCTACGATCGTGGCAATTTCATATTGACGTATGGCGACGACACTTCATTAGAGCACTTATACTCATTCGACCACAAGCATCGGTGTTTGCTTAAAGTAATTAAAATGATCCGAATATTATCGAAGTATAAGATTCAATACCTTCAACTATTTGCGTGAATAGTTTCCGCTCATACGAAATCTTCTACGAAAATTCGGCTTTGAATACTTACAACCTTGTATTAAATAATCGTTGAGCGACGCCCCGCAAGCTCACGCTCACGATATATATGGGTATGAGGACTAGTAGGATGTTGAGATTCACTACCTTCTTCTTGTTCCAACCAAGGTGATACTCGACGCGGACGCCATAAATTGGAAGTCCGCTAGGTCTTCCGTGTCCGATCGAGATGAGGAAAATCACCACTGATTTGGATCCATTGTGAACTAATTTGAGTTTTGAATTATGAAAGTGTGAGAGGAAGTATATAAAGTGTGAGAGGAAGTGTGAAAAAATAGAGTTTTAATTGGGTATTTATAGTGGTAAAATAATGTTTTGATTTTAAAAAAAAATAAAATTAGCCGTTAGGGGTTTTATGTAAATTTTTTTAAAAACTTAACGTTACAGGGACTAGTTTTGTAACATTTTCAATTTTTTTTTCCCCTACCCTTTAACGGGCGTTAAGGGGGCAACGCCTCCCCTATAACGTCGTTATCAGCATACCCTTCCAACGGTTAACGCCTTCCAACGGCGTTAACGCCGAGCTTAACGGCGTTATTATTGTTAACGATGGGAGTGCTCTTATTCACAACAACAAGCCTTTTTACATTTCCCATTCTTTAGTTGATTTCTTATAGCAACCTAGAGTCTTATTTTATAGTTTACACCATGCTTTTTTCTTTCTTCCTTGTTTCATGCTGCTCGAAGCTCACCCAAAATCACACACATTTATTTGTTAGCTAAACAAGGTACAACTTTCATTTAATGTTGGAAACTCGAGCACTCTAACTCTTACCCTTGTATCACCATAAAACCAAACACATTGAGTCCTTTAGCACACACACTTAACTTGTTTTCATACAAAATTACAAGTCTCCAAACTAGTGCAAGAAAGGTTTTCGAAACTAAGGGTTATCGAGTTTAAGATTTTGGAAAGCAAAAAGGAAACGGGTTTTATAATATGGAAGCAACCGGGTTAAAGTTTTGGAAAAACTTAGTCGAAGTGCTAGTCCCTTGAGTCTTGTCCACTCACTCGTACACTCCTCTCATTGTAAGCAAGCTCGATCACACTTCCTTTGATTTCCATTTCATATCGTTAAACACATATGTTTTGCAAAATCTATATACATGCAATATGCTTATTTTGTTAAAATGAAAAACATATCGAAACCATGCTTTTACTCAACTATTATGAACTAGAGTGTTTAATCGTGTGTTTTAATGCTTATGTGAGGATTTTAACGCAAAACATGAAAGTTAAACGAAAAAATGAACGAATACGCATCTTGTGTCTATTCGGTTTAGAAAAGAGTTCATAAGATTTCAAAATCGCTTTATCGCTTTTGAACGTGAATAAATGGTCATAAGATTTAAAGAAAGACAAAACGTCAACATTAATGCCTAAAAGAGTTATTTTTTAGCCTCACGTAACTATCATTTTTACAAGATAGGCTTTAATAAGTATTAAATTTACAAATAAAAGAATGAAAAACAGTTTTGGAGAAGGAAAAATAGGAAAATACTAACGCATTGCATGAAACTAAGAAGAGATGCAACACAATTTATCACAGTGAGAAAACTGTTAAATATAACTTAACTGTAAAATTAAACCAAGAATTACTCTTGGCTTAGATGGTTGTGGCGTTGGTACCTTAAGCAGTTAAGCGTAAGGTCAGGGGTTCGGAGCCTGCACTTTTGACGTTTTGCTACTCTAATTCTTTTTGTAATATTTCACATTTAACCCTTGACCTTGCATCAAATTCCACTTTCTTTAAAACTTGTATAAGTTGTAATGTATATAAAACATTTACACTTTCAGCCCCTCAACTTTGAATCACCTATCAATTTCTTAATTTTTTAATAAATTCTATAACTTATACAAATTTTTACACTTTAAACCACTTGACATTTTACTTACGACTTTTACAAGTTTATAACTTATCTTAATCTTTACAACTCTAACCCCTATAAGTTGACACTTTGACATTCGTCACCCTAAAACTCTTATTGATAAAACTTATATCATTTACCACTTTTCGATAATTAATTATGTTTAACCTATATTTTCATTTGACGACCACATCCGCGTAATTATAAATATTATGTTTTCCAAATATATATTATTTACCCATGACATCGATAAATATATATTGTACATATAATTTCACACTTCAAAACCAAATGAATTTGATAAATACAGTTCGACTTGTATTTATTTATTCTTCAATAATGCTTGAGCCAAAATTTGAGCCGACTCTTACACGAAGGTTTCGTACACATTTTCCCACATCTATTCCAAGAGCCAATGCTTACCAACATTTTCGCAAATATATTTTTATGTACATTGTCAAGAATCGAATTAACTTATGAAACTCCACATAAGCATCAATAACTCCATTATTTGAAAACATTAACTTTAAGCATTTCCACACAAGTATAAACGATACAAGTGTCTCACAACTAAACCATTTTCCAAACATTACTATTTGAGACTTTTCATATTATATCTATGTTTCGTGTTAAAGCCATTACCATTACGTACTAGATATTATCGTGCATTGCCTACTGTATCATCGAGGGGAGTTCATAGCCCCACTTTTACTCTTTTAACTATTTTATAAACTTCTTGGGGGAGAATACATGCTACTACTGCTTTTATTATCACAATTGGTTGAAAACTGGATGTTGTTTTTCTGTGTTATTGCCTAAGTAGCATTTGCCAAAAGACCCGTAATCATGGACCATTAGTCACTTGCGAGTGAGCGCGAATATTGTGGATAAATCTATTGGAGTTTACCACCCCGTTTGTGCTGACCAGGTTAGGCAGACAAACACACTATATTTGAGTGCTAGGTAAAAGTGGCATCCTACCTCCCGGCGGGCACCTTATTATTTCTTTTGCATCAAATCTATGATGTACAGTTAACGTTTTTCGTGTCATGAGCTTAGGCCAATAACAACCACTATGATTATGGATGCACCAACGGGCCCACTGTTTTATGGAACTAGAAATCTTGTGATCAGATGTTTTATTACTAAACCTATGAATTCACTCAACTATTGTGTTGACTTTTTAGCATGTATTTTCGTGGATAAAAGGCGATAGCTAAACTCCTGAGCCGCAAGATTGGCATTGGCATTAGCATGGTCATAGATGACTCTGATATACATTGGGGACCACTTTACTTTTTATGGGCTTAAATTCCGCATTATTTTTTTGAAAGATGTATAACATAAATCTTTATGAAATAAGATTTCTGTTAAACCGTTGTTCTATACTTTGTGTTGGGATATCAATCGAGTAATACCCAAGTGGGTAAAGTTCTTGTAAATCACCATCTTAAACTACAATAGGTAAGACACCATAAAATGATGCCAAGTGTACAAGCTTCTACGGGTAAAATAGACATATTAAAAATTTGTGTTTGATTGCATTGACCGTTAAGGTTTGCATCTTCCTGCCGTTCTTTTTGAAAAACTTTGTTCATTTATTTTTTGCAGCCTATTTTTTTCATTCTATTTAATCATTACTACTATCATAACAAATTAACAATATGTAAAATTAATTCTGCAACGTGACTTTTTTGCATCCAACGTAATTCGCATAACTTATGAACCATCTTTGAGCAGATTAGTATTTAAATTAATGCTTGCATCAACTTGTATCTAGTATCTAAGCATCAAAATGTTCATGATGATTAGGCATTCTCAGACTGCATTTTCTTCATGTGTGCATCTAAGATGGTGTTTTTTGCATCATAAAAAATCATGAAACAACAAACTATAAAAATAACAACTATTCTAAATTGTCTTCAATATCATCCTAATCTATTGTTATCTTTGGCATCATCATCATCATCATCATCGATCATGATCATCATCGCATCGTTTTCAGCATCATCATGATCGACTTTTAGCATCTCCATCATCGATTATAGCATCATCATTATCATCAAACATCATCGCTAATTTTAGCATCATCACGGCCGAACATCATTATCGTCAAATTCACTTTCATTTCAAAATTAGTATCAACAATTACAATATCATGCATCGATCATCTTCCTAAAATCGTCCTTTTCGAAACTTAAACCAATGATGGTAACGGAATAATAAGCTTCAAAAAGTCAATAAGAAAATGAAATTGATAAGAAAAACTTGAAAGAGATCGATCAAGAACCGCACTTGAGAAAAAGATGGATGCGCTAATATCTTAAAGAGAGAAAGAGATAATAATGAAGAGAGAATGAAATCCTGCTTTTCTTTCGCACAAAATTGAAAAACCACCCGCATTTATTATCGCATTAGAGACTAAATTACCAAACTAACCTCAATCCATATTATCAAGATTTTAATACTTCACATTATTTACGAATTGCCATGTAATTTTTGGACCTTAGATTAACTCAAAGTCAGTTGATCTAACGGTTATCATCTTATCCTACCTTTTTTAGTTTAAAAGGTTTTTTTAACTTGAACTCTTGCCATACCCCAGTAACATTTACTTCCACTGCAAACCATTTTTGAGGGTGTTACATATTGGTATCAGAGCCTTGGTTATAGAGAATTGGGTATTTTTCAAACCTAAACTATAACCGTTTTTACAAAAACTTAACCCTATGACCGACACATGCCTGCCTGACAAGCTGATGCCTCACTTATGACTTGTTGAAGTCATCCTTAATAAGATATGTGTTTTATTACTGCCAACTTAATCTTACTATTAGCTATGATCGTTTACTTATACGTATGATTACGTACCATAGTGCTACGCCTTCTCCCCCAGGTAAAATGAAATATTTGTTTTATTCTTTCATGACAATTTCTAAAATCATTGGGACATGTTACTACTGTAACTAAGCCAAGTATTGCAAGATTCATTGAGCCTCAGGTGAATATAGATTGATCACATATATTCAACCAGGGACAGTGGGACATAGCCGGATCACCTATGTCCGACTCAGAGCTGAATTTTGCAATACCAAGAGTAGTTATGATAGGGTATGTCCGGTCGACTTTTTACTTGATTTCGGGAAATGATAAAAATTTCTGCGTGTGTTCATTAACATTGAAATTCATAAAACTTTATAAAGCTTTACTTTCACACATCACACACTGACATCGCAATACCTCCTTATTACGACACATCTTCTCCTAAGTGGAACGCCTTTCTCATTGCAATACTACACTCTCTAAACTGACGATTTTACACTGCTACTTTACACCTCTGCGTCTACATTTTACCAGCAACATGCATGGAGATTTGCTTAGCAGATGATGCATAACCATTTAAACATTACCTACTAGCAACGTGCATGGAGATTTGCTTGGCAGATGATGCACACTATTTAAACATTACTTATGATATATTAAATTACTATTACTGGATCGTTACAACATCATGTCTTCACCATCCCGTCCTATTATCATTCTCTCAGACATTGAAATCGAGGTTGCCTCGTCATCCACTACCGTATCAATGTCATCCCAAAACTCGTACCAAATCTTCTACTCATTCCTATGAAATACTAACTATCTGCCCTACTACCCTCTTAAATAATAAACTTTGTCGCTATCTAACGCATAAACTACTTCCAACTATTTTACTGACCATCTTGCGGTCATCCTACAAAGTATTTTACTACTACATCAATAAATTAAAATTTTTGACCTTACTACATTTTTATAAGCAATGAAATGACTTTCTACTGTTCTACAAATTGTGTTATAAATCATTTTACAAACTATTATAATGTGATAAACCGGTTCATTACCCTACTACTATTTTATAAAACAACAAACAATTTCTCTAGTAATTTGTAAACTATATTACAATTTTTCCTGCAAGTTTTATTACAGTCTTACGAACTATTTTACTCTTCAGTGGGCTGCTTTAGCCACTGTCTGATTTAAACCATAAAACTGCATTACTCCTACCTCACAAGCTATTCGCCTTTACTTTACTAACTACTTTGTTACCACCCTATAAACCACCTTGATATTAGATCACAAATTGAACTACGAAATTTTTTACTATTTGACAAACAATAAATTGTTTTCTTATAAACTATTTTACAAATCATTTCACGAGCTATTTTATAACCCGATTTGTTATCTTACCAAAATATCACACAAATTTAATCATGATTTCACTACTATTCTATAAGTAATAAATCGCTTTCCAAGTCAATCACGTTATAATTTTCAAATAAAATTCCAGCTTCTTAATGTGACGGCCACTTGTTACTTCTTCAATTTTCACTCATCCGTCTCTAGCAAAATCTGGGTTGTTTTGGTATTTTCATTTGCAAGCGATCACGTCACCTTATAGGTCAGGACGCCCTTGTGCCTTTTTCCGCATTTTCATGACTTGATCGTTTTTTCACATTTTCATCCCTTTTCATACAAATATGCTTGATTTCCGCCTTTGCTTCCAAAGTACCTAAAAGTGAAAAGGAACGAATTTCGGAAATATATGATCATAAATACATTAGTTTAGGGCTTAAATGACCCCTTAAAAATGTACGTTTTAAATCCTTATCGGTCAAGGTCAAGTAAAAAGGTCTGTTCTTATACTTTAATTAACACATTATTAAAGATAGTTACATCATCTAGGAGTACATATAGTTTGAAAAACTTTTCCAACAATAAAGATTGTGACATTTGAGATTGAAAAGCGGTTGTTTTATGCCATTTAGTAGACGCAGTATTCTTATCTTTTAGGGTTATACTATTGCAACCCCCCACCCCTACCGACACCTTTGTCTCCCCTTTTCAGTCTCCGCTTTTCCAAGACAACACGCTTTACTGTTCAGTTTTAAGCTTTAAGTTGTTATTTATTAAACTTTATATTTACAGCCCGCATTTTCGATTTATAATATTGATATAAACAAAATTATAAAATAAAAAAAAAAAATAAAAAAAAAAAAAAAGGGGGGGGGGTCTTAATAACCAAATGTGGGGGTATTAATAACTCGGCCCATCTTTTAAAATAATTTACATGATATGTGTCCATCATTGATTGGACGTGTGCAGTAATGGAGTTCGTACAACAAGAATGATACCGTGCCTGAACACAACTTCAAGGAGTTGCAGATCTCTTTCACAAGGTATACTCTGTCACATCCCAACAAAAATGGTCATAGTAGGTTTGTTCTCTTCGAAACTTAGTCCGTCTCATCTCAAGATTCCACCTGTCTCATTTATAGAACGGATTCATGATTTCGTCTTTTTGTTCTGCCAATGTGTTTTTATAGGTTGGTTCAAAAGGTGACTCCATGAACCTAGTCGCACAAATGGGCATTTGATATGTATATTGGCTGATCCATCTCTTTCAGAAGCATATTCGCGTTGGGCTTCGGTTCTTACTCGGTTGTGCAGGTTCGTGTTTTGACTCTTTAGTACATAACATAAGGAGGTTCAAAGAGATGATGTTATTCTTTAGGTTTTATACGTATTAAGAATATTTGATCACTAAGTAAGTCACTATTAGTAGCTAACCCCGACATTCTCCGGCTTATTACATCGTCAATTTAACTGATAATCATATGCCTAAAAGTTTATCATGAACGGCTAAAATGGAACATAATTTCACATAGTTACATATATGCTTAGAATGGATACTTGATCAAAGTTATGTGCTCTGTAAGATTTTGCTACCTAAATCTAGGTATCAATTTTTTTCACGGGTATGAATGAACATGTGTTACTTTGCCCAAAAAAATTGCAATTTTTATATGCTTAATAAGCCATAAAATGTTGCAACTATAGTCAGGTTTACTGAATCACTAGCAAAGACGAGACCGTTTTCGCAATTAAATGATATTCATATTTCATTGGTGTTCAGCGTTTGTTGATTATTGCAAATTTGGGTGAACGTCAGCCAATACACTTAAGTCGTGTTTGTGATGAAAATGTACAAACACTTGATCGAACTGAAGGTGGGTTAAAATCTTTGTATGTTTTCTTAGTCTCTAATATTATATTGCTTTTTATTTTTTCTTTATTGTTGATTCATTATCTCTACTAACGAGTATTATATATAGTTAATTCTTTATTTATGATATTTACTTCTTACATGTGCAGGCATAAAATTTTGGGCGTGCTTGTTACCACGCCTGCCATTGAGGTATTGATCATTTTACAACCTCTTTCTTTCCATAACATATGAATTTAGAAGTTGAGGATGCTACATTCACTAACAGCTCACAAAATCCCATCACGACGCTGTCACGCCGATCGCGTGATGCATGCGAGAGAAACCGTCACATTAATCACCGCCGACACGCCACGTCGTGATTTTTTATAAACTCATGAGTGGATCTAAGAAATTATTAAAGTTTACGACCGTAAACTATATTCAATTACAACGATGGTTCAACTCGCTTAAATAAAATAAATTATTTTATTATTATTATTATTTTTTTATGATTTTATGCTTCAAAGAACATTAGAACTAGGTTAATGTGTATAATTGTTTAACCCGCTTACCTTGCATAACCGGTTGGCCTATTTGCGGTAAATGGGTAAAACTCGATTTTTTTTTTTTTTTTTTTTTTTTTTTTTAATACTTTGTACACTTTGTTTTAAAGCCTTTTTCATCTATTTATTTATTTTTGATTTTAGATATTAAAATGTTGAAGGAAGCACCTAGGAGCTCTCAACAACAGTGGATATATCAAATACCACAGTTGTGAAGGCTAGGACCATGAGGTCGCTTACGAGCCGATTAAGGTGAATCCATCGTTGATAAATGTGATCGACGCTAAGGGGAACACGGCTTCGCATATAGCCAAGCTCGGATTTGCCTATGGGCCACATGGGCGACGACCCAAGGGCAGCACAAGAGAGGGGGCATCAAATTATAAGTGCATATGTACCTATACTAGGTTCATCTTGGCCCATTTTTACACTCGACCCCACTTCACACTATATGTAAACCTACGTAAATTACTGACTAATTCAAAAATACGGTTATCACAAAAGAACGTAATAATAGGAATGGAAGTTTTACAGGTTTAAATATCACCATCGCTTCATCAGACACTTTGTAACAGAAATCCCTGTTGAGATATAGAAGTTGTGTTGTTCGTTTGATCATTTCAAAAAATATATATATAAGTTGTGTTATAAAATATGGAGGCAACGATTACTTAAGCTACATCATAGCCGGCCGGTAAACTATGTACTATATTACTATGCCTCAAGTCAACTTATCAAGAATTTAATAGGCAGGTTAGGTAATGTGTGAAACATGTTCATGTTATAATGTTGTTGTTACAGGAACAAAGAGACGAATTGGAAACAGTTAGGTCACTAAACAAATCAATTGATCATTTTTTCTGCTCTTTATTGATTTGATCAGGTGATATTGTTCCATAATTATTATTCTTTTGCTTTAGTAGAATATTATATAATTTCCAGTTTTACACTCGAGTTTATCATGTTGTGTCGTTCACAACCGTCAATTGCCCAAACTAGAAAATGAAAGAAAATTCAACAAGAATCTAAGCGATCCCAACACGGTTCTATGGATGGGTTTGTAATTAGAAAGAAAAAAAGCAATGATAAGATGATTGTTATTCTAGATAACGAAATCCTATAAACAAGGAAAACCTAGAAAATGACGAGGTTAACGCCAATGATAATAATGAAAATTCTATAAATAATGAAAATCTTGACAATGATGAGGTTATGTTAACGAAGATAATGAAAATCCTATTGAAGAAAATAAGGAAAGTCGTCAAAAGTGTTACGTTAATGGAGTTAATCACAATATTTTTGTGTAAGAGTTAATCACAATAAATCTATCTAGTGATGAGCCGCCTGGCTTGACCAGGTTCAAACCCCAAAAAGAAAATGTGTTGTTTATTTACAAGAGGCATATTTCACTCTACCACGCAGCAGATCCAAAATCTCGCGACCGACCGCTGATCTTAACATCTTGATTTTGTGAACTAGTGCCACAAATGGAGCCTGCTTTATGTAGTTGTTTGGCGCTTTCTGATTTATGGGGTTTGGTCTTTCTCTTTTGTTTCAATGCCTATAAGTTAGTGGCTTTCTTTTTCTTCCATGTACACGCCTGTTATTTTATTTAAGTGATATCCCTTTCTACTTTAAGATTTAAGATCATTTGAGGACAAAATATTATTTACATACCAATGGATCAATCTGTACCCTCTATCTTCCATCTATTTTTATTTAATCTAATTAATGAGATTAATCTCAACAATTTAAAAAACCCACTTTTACCATTTTTTTTTCAAATATTAATATATTTCAAACCGTTAATCGAAAAAAAATATACCGCTACGACAAGATTTAATTATCTTTACGTAAATAAGACTTTGATATACTTTTGGCAAAAAAAAATCGTGTTTTTCACCTTTTTTTTTTTTTTTCTTGTTTTTCATTATCGAATTTGCATGAAAAAATCACACGCGATTAAACACTAATTGAGTATCACGCGATATTAATGTTAAATCACATATGATATGTAATATCACATGCGATATTAGTTAAATCACTAATTTGAATATCATCGCGATATTAGTGTTAAATCACATATAATACGTAATATTTCGAAAAAAAAACAAAAACAAAAAGACAAAAAAAAAAAAAAAAAAGTGAAAAAGCGATTTTGTTTTAATTTTTCAAAAGATATCAAAGTCGCTCATCTATAAAAATAATTAAACGCCGTCGCGATTATCGCAATTATTTTCGCTTAACGATTAACTGCTTAAGAGATATTTAAATTATAAAATATGCGAAATAATAAAACGCTTAATTTCAACTATTAATTTCTTTTTGACGGAACAGAAGACGAGATATTAAGATGGTAAAAGCTTTTAGATGTAAAATAACCTCCCACGTTTAAAAAAAACAAAATTTAACGTGGTGTGTAATTGTTGTATTGAATAGTTGTTGTTAACTTTAAGATATCTATACACTGTAATTTAAAACTTAGGGACTAGATAAGAAATTTTACTATAACCACAGGGGCAGTCAATGTAATTTACTCAGTTAAAACATTGCACAGTTAAATAACCTAAGACACCTTATTTCCGACAAACAGTTTGAAAGGCCGCCACCAACAACAAGTGGCGCATTGTAAGTCTCAAATATTCTTCTTGTTAATTATTTATCATTTCATGTTTTAAATATACTATTAACTTATTAAGTTACCGTTAAGAGTAAAATTTGCTCGAGGTTGTAAGGATTAGTTTTTCTTTTCTTAAATATAAACACTATTATCAAATGTTGGCCTATTATTTATTTTTCGAGTATTTTTTTAGGCAAAAGACTGAGTTAAGGGGGTGTTTGTTTAGGTTTATACGATTTCCGCCGCTCGCTTAGGAAAATGATAAACCGACCTAATTAAAGAGGCCTAAAAGATGTCAAGTCGTTTATTGTTGCAGCCACCTTTTTTGTTTCTATTTAGTTAGGTCTCTATATCATCACTCCCTTCGTCTTATATTTCATAAGGCAGTGTTTGTCTAAAGCTAGAGGGTGTTTGTTTGCTTATCTGTTTTCGGCTTATGAGCTTGTATGTTTATTCTTTCATAATATGCTTATAAAAGTTTCAAAATAAGCCGGAGAAAATGAGCTTATAAAACGTAAGTCGAAAACGATAAGCTAAAATGGCAAGCTTAAACAAACGCCCCTTATTTGATGAGCTTATGAGCTTATTGAAAATTTATTAAGCCCATTTTTGTGGCCTTATGAGCTTATAAAGCTCATAAGCCTACAAAATTGAGCTCACGAGCTTATCAATCTTTCAATAACCTCATAAGCCCATCAAATAAGCTTAGACAAACTCATTGTGGCTTATGAGCTTATTTGGGTGTGTTTGTTTGTTTATTCGTCGGCTTATTGAGCTTTTAAAAGCTCATAAGCTCAAATTTTGGGCTTATGAGCCATCAAATTATGATAAGCTCATGCGAGTGTTTGTCTAAGCTTATTTGTTTGATAAGCTCATAAGCCCATCAATTGCTTATACATACGATGGCTTATGAGCTTAGGGGGTGTTTGCTTAAACGTATTTGGTTGGCTTATAAGCTTTTCAAAAGTTTAATAAGCTCATAAGCCGGCCAAATAAACTTAAAAAAATTTAATGACGAAAAGTAAGCTCATAAATAAAACCGCCAAAGAAGGTGTGTTTGTTTCATTAAGATGTTTTGGGTCCGACTGACTACCACATCTTACTTTGGTAAGAGAGTGGCTAGAAAGTCTAAATCGAACGAAATAATGTTGTTTGTTTTGTATAATTGTCCAATGATTTTAAGTGCTCGTTTTTGCAATTTGTTTATTAAACCAACGCAATGCGATAATAAGAACTTATGTAAATATGAAACAAGACTTTTTATCATAAATATAACATAGTTAATAAACAATCAAATATATTATATAAAGTTTACAAAATGAGTAAGAGGCAAGAAGACAGTCCCCACCTCTTCATCGAGTAAGATGTTATATGTCTAACTTAACTGGTCTTACTCAAAAAAAAAACAAACAAGCAAAACGTCCGCCCCCTCTTCTTACTGGTAAGAGTAAGAGGGCGAGTAAGATTTTTTTTTTAAAACAAACACACCCTTAGTCAGTGGTACATTTCTATTTTATGTACACGATTCTATCATTAGTAAGTCATAATAGTAGTGTACTAGTCAGTAGTCACAATTGGGTTATTTAACTCTAGCAACTTTAAGCATAAACACATCATGACCAATCAAGCAACATCTCGATGATAAAAGCAAAACCACAATTACATGTTCTTTCATTTTTATGCTGTTTAGGTTTGCTAGTCTTTACATGTTTTTTTGTTGCTGTTTTTATAGCTTTTTAAGTTCTGTATTGCTGTTAATGTTGCTCTTTTTACATGTTTTTTGTTGCTGTCTAACATGCTCGTTTATTGATTATTGTGCTGTTTAGGTTGCTGGTTTTTTGCATTTTAAAATTTTCTTTGTTGGCATTTTAACGTGTTTTTGTTGCTGTCTTGCATGTTCTTTTATTGATTATTTTGCTGTTTTGGGTGCTGGTTTTGCATTTTTTCATGTTTTTATTGTTGTTCAAGCTGCTGTTTTCTTTTGTATTTTTACACGTTTATGTTGTTTTGACTTATCTATGTTTCTGTTTGTATTCTTGATTACTTGAAGGAGGATCGAATGGCTTCAATGGACACTGTATTCAACTGTGTGATTCCGTACATACTGAATGGTGATGACAGGAACTCTGTTTCATTGGTTTGTCATAAATGGTACGAGATTGATCGTCTCACACGTAAACAAGTGACTGTCCACGAGCCTTACGCACCCACACCGTCTCGTTTATTTAAACGGTTTCCGTTTATCGAATCCCTAACCCTGAAAGGACAAAAGAGTTCGAATAGGGTTGACGTAACTCGGTGGATTAGAGAAATATCTGTCAAGTTTAAGTGCTTAAAATCACTTCGTATTCGTTATTTTGTTATTCGTGATTCTGATCTTGAGCTCCTTGCGGAAAAACGAGGGAAGGATTTAAGGAGTTTGAAATTATATGTGTGTGGAGGGTTTACAGAGAATGGGCTAATGTGTGTTGCTAAGTATTGTAGCGAGTTAAAAGAATTGTGTTTGGACGAGCTTGAGTTGGTTGTTGGTGACAAGGTGGAGGAACGTGGGAAATGGTTACGTGTGCTGGCGTTGCGTAAAACGGCAATTGAGAAGTTCTCGTATAGTTATGATAGGTTTGATGCTGTTAATATTCCCTTTGGTCAAGAAGATGTTGCTTTTCTTGTAGAAAAATGTAGGGAGTCTTTAGTTTCCTTAAGAGTTCGTATATGCGGCATAGACGCTGTAGGAGCTGCCATTAGGAATGCTGTTAAGTTGCAAGATTTTTTTGGTGCTTTTTTTAATAAAGATGATGAGTATAATGGTTTCACGTTCCCCTCGACCATTCATAGGTTAGGTTTACGTGACTTGCCACAAGGTTTGGTTCCGTTTGATATCCTCCTGTTGAATCAATTAAGGGAATTGGAGCTTAGGTCGACAGGTCCTCGAGAAGATTGCCAGTGTTTCTTTCTTCAGAGGTGTCCTAACTTGGAAGTTCTTCATACGGTGGATGTGTGTGGAGACACGGGATTGCGACTTATTAGTCAGTTTTGCAAGAAATTGCGCAAACTGACTATTCGCTCAGGGACTCATGTGGGACTGATCGCTGTGGCACAAGGATGTCCGAATTTGGAATATTTAGATGCCCTATTCACTGATATTTCAAATGAAGCTTTGGAGTGTATGGGATCTACTTTGAAGAATTTGCGTGTTTTCTGTACGTTCGTGGCCCAAAAAGAAGACAAGTCAGATTTACCGCTAGACAATGGGATACGAGCTATGTTGATGGGTTGCACCAAACTTGAGAGGCTAGGTATCCATTGTGTAGATCCGAGTCATGTGACGGATGTGGGTTTGGGTTTTATTGGAAAGTATGGTGTTAATTTGAGATTTCTATCTCTTACTGCTATAGGCAAATCTGATGAAGGCCTTTCAGAGTTATCAAAGGGGTGTCCAAAATTAAGAAAACTGGAAATGAAGTATTGTCCCTTTAGCGATCAAGCAGTCATCAATTTTGGGTTTAATATACATTCACTTAGGTATATTTGGGTTGACAGCGGTAAGGATATTCCATTAGGACTCACTCGTCTAAATCTCGACATGACAGCCCAGGTTTGTAAATAACTGCATCTATCATGCTTTTATTTTCATTTTGCATTGTCTCTATCATAGATAATATGTTTCATTGAAGAGTTATGAAGTGATAAAGTTATCTCGTCAAAGCTGTAAATTTATGCACTTTTAGGTGTAGTTTGGGAAAATTCGTGTTTTCTTTTTGGTAAAAAAATCACGTGTAGAACATAATTACCTGCTTTAAGACTGAGCATAATTGTTCTGGTAAATTCGTGATTCATTTCATGTCATAGTGTACTTTGTTTCTCAACTTTTATTAAGCAAAATAAGGTTATGAATTTATTTGTGCTTGCCTGCTTTAAGACGATGACTGCTAGAACAAAGTAAAAACTAATGAATTTATTTGTGCTTGCCTTCCATTAAAACATGTTCACTGCTGCACACCATCCAATAACAACATAGGTCCTGTGAATACTAATGTCTTAGCCACTTGTCAATTTAGTAATAAAGTGAGCATCACTTTCATAAACCATCTATAGACGAAGAGCTGCATTGATGGATATTTTTCAAATGGAATCTGCTATGTTAAATCATTATCAAAAACAATGCTTCTTTTGTCTCGTGACTTAAAATGTCTTTAATACCCTACAATGATGAGATAATAGGTGGTATGTAATTGTACCATTATTCTTTTGGCTCCTCATGTGTCTATTCGTTATGTCGTTTAGTTTCTCTGTGCAACTTAGGAAGAAGTCCTTATATCGCTTAGCTTCGATGCTCAGTTTGTTTTGTTGCGAAATCAGTCACCTAAGTAAAATTAGACGCCTTTTTCAGGAGGAGTTAAAGTGGATTGAGCTTATTGCATGTGGAAACCTTTGGAGTGTCGGAGTGTGGAACTATAGGTTTTGACGGGTAATCATACACATACAGTAAATCAGTAATATACATACGGAATACAGAATCAAAGACACTGTATTTTCTATTTCTATGAAGGTGTTAGGGATCTTAAATTCAGTACAATAATGTTTTTGGTAAGGACTTGATTAGTAGTTGAACAGAAAGGTAACAAATGGGCTAGTTGAACGGGTCAAATAACGGGTCTAAACATGCAACTCTTGAAAAGAACTAAAGAAGTATATTTTTACTTGGTGTAATGTTGACATCTATGTGGGTTTGCATCGTAAAGGACACACAGCAATAGTTGCAAGAGTAGTATACGCAAGATATAAAATCTATGTGGGTCAACAATTTGTTTGTGCTCATTCATGAATAAGTTAGTACAGCTAAGAAAAATAATTACTTGGTGTAATGTGTAACATCTATGTGGGTTTGGATCGTAAAGGACAATGCTGATGTTATTCATTTTGATGTTATGACCTTTGTTGCAGGTACTTGCACAACTGAAACCGTATGTTAGACTTGCTCAAAGACTTGACAGATTAGCTGAACAGTTTGTAGCAGAAGGAACTGGTCTGAAATCCGTAAAGGTGACATACTCATCCATTGGAGAACTTGGTTATCACAACACCAAGTTACTCCGCTCTATGGTCGCCAAAGGTATCAGTTTAAGTGAAGAACAGGTAATTTTATACGAGTCATCCAAAAAGCAAGTCATTGAAGTCCAAATTGCTGACGTGGAATCCTGTTTCGATGGTGCAATTTCTGAGTCTGGGGATATTAAAGTCGAGGGGACACTGAAAAACGGAGTCCCACATCTCACAAGAGTAGGTGCTATTAAAGTCGATGTGAGTTTAGAAGGAAACATTGGCATGGTAATATTAAGAGTGTTGGAACAATGTTGGGTGAGACGCCGAGGTTAAAGGCATTGAAGAAGAGTGGTGAGAGTCTGGGGTGTTATAAGGAGGTTGTGTTCCTTGGTTAGTAGAACAAATGGTCTGAAATCGAAAAGGCTTTGTCGAATTAGTTTTGATGTCTGACACAAGGGTGATATTATTATGTGCAGAGATTATTATTACTAGCTCTATGTTTTTGCATGTTATGTAGGACTAATTGAATCTCTTGTTTTGTACGTATGGATGATTAACTAGTAGGATAGAACTAATGTTTTAGTCTCTTTCTGTCTTCTCTTTACCGTATCCAAAAGAGTTCTCAATGTTTGGTTTTGGAGATTGAGAACCATTTCAAAAATTAGAATTACAGGTCTTGCAAGCATGAAATTATAAGACTCGGTTTAGTATGTTTGGCGCTTGTTGATACATAATTTGGCTGGCCTGATTCGACGACTCTCCTTGGCGTTCGTCGCCTTCTCGAGCCCCAAGTAGACCCTGTCAACAAAGAACCGTTAGGAGTGGACCCGGCGCCGTAGCCCGGGTCCACCTCCGACGGTCAAGTTAAGATCGGTGCGATGTGATGATTTAGGGTTAGAGTAACCATCATGTTATCGTCACATATATCATATCCTCGAAGGAGATCCACCATGTATTTATAGAGGCATGGATTAGGGTTTAGGCCCATCCGGACTATACGTCCACAAGCCCCCAAGTCTAGTATGAGATAGTACATACTGCTATGTTATGCTAAACTTAAGTTCTGCTCATGGTCACAGAGGGCTCAATCAATCATGACGGCATGGCCCATGTGTGCGCAAGAACTCAGTGTGCACATGGGACTTGACCATATCATGCAGCCCCAAATGCGACAAAGGCGCACTTGGCCCATGGTGTCATCTGTTTAGCACATATGCTAGGTTTCTCGCCACAAGCAGACAAGAAGACCCCGTAAGAAGAACACGTAGTTCTATAGTTGGGGAAACAAGGACATTGCGATTGTGAGAGTCTCACAATGGTGAAAGTGGATCCCGTGATGTGCATCCCGGTAGGCGCATCTTTGTACCAAGAGCGACGCAAAGATGGTGCGGCGAAGACGCGCTTATGTAGCGTAGTGCGGCGCTACCACGACAAAGAAGCGACGACGAAGACGCGTCAGAAGCGGCGCGCTTGACGCGGGCGACAAAGAAGTGTGACAGAGACGGCTTCAGAAAGCGTAATCGCGCGCATTACATCCGCCTTTACAACCGACAGAGGACGCCTCCCTGCGGCAAGATGGTGCGAATATTTAAATCATTTTGTACCGGGCTTGCAATACCTCTCACATACGATCGCTCCAAATATACCGCGTGGCGATACGGAACAAGGGTAGTATATACCGGTAGCCCCCAAGTTTGATGGTGCTACTCGTGTAGAGCATTAAACTTATTTATGCTCACAGAAACACTTAATGCAAATATTAAAAGTATATGCCACGAATCGAAACATATAAAACCTAATGAAGTGAAGCAATATATAGCACATAGCATGTGAACTTAACACATAAGAGAAGTGACGGTGCGAATTACCCCTATCGCGAGGTTTTACAAACTACATAATTTTTTTTTTTTTTTTTTTGTATAAAAACCCTGATGGATCGACGTGACCGCGACTAATAGACGATATGGATATATCGCGACCGCATAGACTCGAACGCTTGCGGATGATCGCAGATGAACATAACATGACCACGGCCTTTGTCCGGCGCTCATGGCGATTGACTAGCATCGTGGTGTTTGCTCGTAGCTAACCGCGAAGATGTCCGAACGCACGGCCTAACGCGGGTAGATTTATCGCGATCGCGTTGTTCGATCGCATAAACAAGCGCGAACAAGCATACCAACCGTAAAAACAGTATCTGCGCGAATTAATTCGCGGCTAAAAGATAAAATAGGTCCGATCGTGCGAACTTTTCCTTTTATCTGTCTGAATGTGTGTATTCATAAATGATTCGATAAGCTGTCTGCTAACCTTAATGAATGTATTCATACCGTAAGTCAGCTGGTGACAATATATGGTGGGCATACGAGACTGAATATTTTGTTCGAGTCCCACGGATGGCGCCAACTTGTTGATACATAATCTGGCGCGGGTCGATTCGACGACTCTCCTTGGCCGCTCGCCGCCTTCTCGAGCCCTAAGCAGACCTCAACAAAGAGAACTCGTTAGAGTGGACCCGAGGCCGTAGCCCCGGGTCCACCTCCGACGGTCAAGTTAGTACGGTGCGATGTGATGATTTAGGTTAGAGTAACTTTGTCATGTTATCGTCACATATATCATATCCTCGAAGGAGATCCAAACAAGTATTTATAGGGCATGGATTAGGGTTTAGCGTAGAGTGGGCATTGTCTTCCGGCCCGACCCATTCCTCGCCCACCGACTATACGTCCACATCGCTCATTAAATCGGGGAAGATGAAAGTACAAATTTCTTAAGACAGCTATAGCAACCTAAAGAATTTTGTATGAGCTCAAAACCATCAACTTGGAACCTAAAGAACCACAGATACTTGAAGACAGAGAAAAAAAAAAAAACGTTTAACCTTCAAAATCAATCACCCCATCTGAGAATTCATGGTTTAATCGTGAATGCCAATTGAAAGAAATTTAAACCTTCAAATTAGAGGTAATGAAGCCGCCCTTAGAATCTTAATTAACCATATAGTCTTCACGTATGAGCTCCAGGATTAAATGTACTTGCTGTGTATTCGGTTATTCTGGTGGCCAGCAGAAACCATATTAATTTGGATTAGTCGGGTTACTGGGCGAAACCATTTAATGAACGCCCTTATATTTGTGAATTGTGAAATAGTTGGATGTTCCTTCCTTTAATAATTTTAGACTGTAATATGATAGGATATAACTCATAAATGTTGTTTGATGTAAAACATCATATATAGTAATGAAAACTGGCTATACAAAATTGTCCTGTGTGCTTTTGAAGATAAGTGTCATGCTCAGTGTACCAAACTTATACCCAATTTCAATTTAAGGTACTCAACTTTTTTTATCCCAATTTAGTGTACCAAACTTTTTTTTGATTGCAATGTAAGACCACTAGCGGGTTTCCAAGTCACTTAGCCGGTTACCAAATTTTCCGGCGACTTTTTCCGATGACCCACCACCACCACCTTCATTTATCACCACCACCACCATAACACACCACCAATACCTTCATTTATCACCACCACCACCATAACCCACCACCAATACCCATAAAACTTAAATGCCTGAATAAGAGTAGGATGAAGTGTATAATGGTATTATTAAAAACTGAAGATGGTAATTAGAGTTTTAAGGAAAATAATTAAAACTCTAACGCAACTTAGCCTTCTTCTTCTTTTTTGACACTCATCTCCGAATTTAAAATATAAGAAACAAAAGATAATAATAGTTAACTAACTTGCTATGCATTGGATGGATAGATTCAAGGAAAAAAAAAAAAAAAAAAAAAAGCATGAAAGTATACTTGGCTTACTTGACATAGTTTTAACATCAACATTTTGCAAATGTGAATGATGGATCCGCAAAGACAAAGGTCGGTCAAGTGAGATACATATGTAAGATATACACGTTACAAAAACAAACAACAAAGCAAAATATAACACGAAGATGAAAAAGAATCAAATTTAGTAGTTGTGATCGAGCCTAAAAATTAAAAACAAATCATAAACAATAGAAATTGAAATTCCACAATATAAACCCGTCTTGCGATCGTTGCATCGCAAACCGGTAACAGTCCACGTTCGTAACATATGGTGGTTGTGGTGGTGGATTATGGTGGTTGTGATGATAAATGAAGGTGGTGGTGGTGGGTCATCGGAAAAGGTCACGGAAAATTTGGTAACCGCTAAGTGACTTGAAAACCCGCTAGTGGTCTTACATTGCAATAAAAAAAGTTTGGTATACTAAATTGGGATAAAAAAAGTTGAGTACCTTAAATTGAAATTGGGTACACTTTTATGCGATTTGCCCTACATTAAACTAAGCTTACTTAATTTACAGAATGTCAATAACAATTCTAATTCTGGAATCTTGCTGTAACCTAAAGTACTACTATATTATAGCAATTTATTAGCTATACATGATCAATATAACACATAGACGCCTTTTCCTTAGGCATTTGTTTCTCCATCTAAGATCATGGAGGAACCTGAGGGAAAAACGCTTCTATTGATTGATAATGGATATCACAAAACCAGAAGGCGGGACAACCACCTTAAGCGTCATTTATGAAAAGTGTTGGTAAGGATACCGACTGACTATGTTGGATATTTGATTGATGTGAAGGTCATTGATGTCTCTTAAATCATGGACTCGGCTTCTGCATTGTCAAAGTTCCAGGATTGACGAGACTGAATTGGAAGGTAGGTAATAGTTGGAGTTATTTTTATAAATGGGTTCATTTTTTAAAGGCTTTGTAAGGATGGGTTAGTTATCAATCTTGTATAAATGGGCTCATTTTTTAAACGTGGGTCTCACCGGACACCAGCACCATTGCATGTGCTCATGTGTGTCTGTGTAGTTCTTCTTTAGCCCTTATATTTATGAACTAGGTAATTTTAAAGATTGTCCTTAGCACATCCCTAGATAATTCGAGATAAATTTTTTAAAATATGTTAATCATCATTCCGAAATTATTAGTTACATGACATCATATCATACTCTCTATAGGAGGTCTCAAATAGTATTTTTTTTATACTTCATAATAAAGATAAAGTATAAAAACATGTTCCGATCGCCTAATTTTTATAATGTTTATTATCACTTAGAGGGCCGGGTACCCTGCGTCGTGCCTCACGTTTTCCCCCAAAACGCCACCCGAGCACACCACAACCACACTGAACCTCGCGTTTTCGCGTCCTGAGCCGTCAAATGGTCCCGAAAAACGCGACAGGACGACGCCACAACCACACCGTGGCTCGCGTTTTCCCGATTTTGTTTGTCGTTTCCTTTTTTTTCTCCTTTTAACGTTAGCTAACAGTTGGAAAAAAATAATACCATATGGGTGTGTTATTGAAAAACAAATCAGATGATAGATGGGTGTGTTTACGTGTGGATTTGTGTAGAAAAAGAAAAAGATTTTTCGAGTTGTGATGTGTGGACTGATGATGATCAAAAGGAGGAGGAAGAGAGGTTGTGTATGGTAAAGATTAGGGTTGAAACGAGTGTGGAAACCCGCGCGATGCAGCGGGATTGGCTTCAAAGGACTTACTTTGTAACGACACTTAAACCGTAGGGACTAATTTTGCCAAGTTGCTATAGATATCAATTAATGCTAGAGGACTTACTTTGTATCGTCACTTAAACCTCAGGGACTATTTTTGCCAAGTTATGAAACTTTGCATTTAATGTTTGGACTTACTTTGTAACGATACTTAAACCTCAGAGACTGTTTTTGCCAACTTGGAAAACTTTACATTAAATGTTTGCATTGCAAACACTATTCAACAACCTTTATATGTGAGACAAAATACCCTTTTATGTAAGGTTTTGTTGAATTATCTAATTGGGCTGGTACTATTTAGGTTCAGTTTGAGATTGGACTATATTATTTGGACTGTCATATAGGCCATCCGAAATTTTGGAATAATTTACACGTCCGTATCTATCTATACTAATAAAACACACTTTTTAGTGAGTCATCTAATTAATTTTTTCTTAATATAACTAAGCATCTCATGCTGACACGTGTCTTCACTAAACTTTTGTATTCCCATTTTGAAATTCGGTAGTATTAGCTGCACATATGATCAAAAATATTATGGTCAACCATTTGACAAATAACTTCTAAAGCATTAAGGTAGTAAATTGTTGTGCTACCATTAATTAATATGAAGTCAAACTTTTTTATGGCAACTCAATATTTTGATATAAATTTGCTAATACAAGAAACTAAAATAAGAATAGATTTAATATTTATTTTGGCTTCCACTAGAAGTTTAGTGTATAGTCAACTTTTGTGTTAATAACAAAATTAGTTTAATAATCAAACAATTTGTTTTACGTACTCTTTCATTTTAATTTTTTATTTTTTATGCAAGTTTGTTCTTTCGTTGTTCATGAGCATCAATTTATAATGGTAATACATGCTAATCTTTGACATACGTTTGACACTTTCACGTGTATTACGTAACCATTATAAATATTGCATAGAGGGTGCATGTATAGTATAAACATGTTATAGTAGATCTAAGACAGTATTTTCTTCCATTTTTGTGACTCCTCATATGAACAAATTATCATGTTTAATTCATAGTTTTCGAAGAGTAAGTATTGGTTTTGAATATTAGATTGTTCGCTCCTTAGCATGAATGTTTTATATTTCAATTTGCATCATCGATTATAATCTTTTTTCTTCATGTGCTTTTCATTGCCATACTTATTTATTAATGGTTTTTTTAATCAAAGTTTCTTCTTTGATTTCCTGAACCAAGAATATATTGGATGGAATTGGGAAAGTAGGAGATGCAATTCAACGTCAGGTTTCTTCAACTCTATACCTTGATTAATCTTCTCAAATCACTTTATAATACTTTACTAATGTATTTGGTATGTGTTTTTGGAGTGTGGTAACATCCAAATTGAAAGACGTTTTTGATATACTCTAATGATCAAAATTTAAATTCATTCCAAATCTTGCACAAGAAGCATTTTGACATAGTCGATCTACTCCTCATATATTATTCGTATGTTGCTTTGTGGTTTCTGTTAGATTTTTTTTTTGTTTGTCTGTCTAATCATGCTCTTTTCAGTATGTATGCAGAGTTTCTTAATACTTTCTACACCTTTTAATATGCCTCCAATCGACTATAGTTATGTTTATAACTTTTGTGAGTTAATGGTTCAACTTTATAATTTGTTTCAATATAATTGAAAAAGAGTTAAAGAGCATTTAAGCAAACACTGCTCATTTAGTCAACTAATTATACAAATATGGAGTTTTTTAGGTGACTATAGTAGTTTAAAAAAGTAATTAACAAGTATGTACCTAAAATTTTTATTAACATGATACTTAATTACTAATTTTTATATTTTCTAAAAATCATACAAACCAGTGGAAGTTGGTTTTCCTAACAGCCAATCCTCATTTGAATAGGCATCCTTATTTCGACCATCATCGTTACTGTGGACTTTTTCATTGCCGATGGTAATGATTTGATAACAATCAAAGATCATGGAGATGATGGGTTTGTTTGCTGCTAATAAACTCTCTTTCATGAGATTTATGAATTTGTATAAAAAAGAAGAAAAGTAAATAAAATTTAAATATTTTTGAAAGTACATACTTTGTTATATACTTTTTAGAAATACTATGGTCTCTCAAAAAACTCTACAAATATTCAAAACAAAAACTAAGTCAACCCGAAAAATACAGAAATCATTTAGTTGTTTCATAATTTGTTCCTTAGTTAGTCAATTCCTATTATTAAACCATCTTTTTCTTTGGATAAAGGAGTAAATGTGCCTCTGGTAAAATGTATTACTCCAAAAAAACGTTTAACTACATAAGATGAGGGTGGAATCACTCATCACAGCCTAATAAAGGGCAAAACAAAACGCACCAATTGTGCTTCAAACCTAAACAATCATAAGAGAGACAAACTAATCTTATGAACATAACACAAAGAAAGAAAATTACTTCCTAACACGACCAGGGAGACGGATATCAAATTGTCACAAAATATCAAGACACACTTTATTCACTTGCTATTCAGTTCACATTTTATTCACTTGCTAATATATTATTTTGTTTCCTTCATCTTTATCTTCTGGCTCACAACTTTGTGTATATACTGACTTTTTTAGATGAGATTAACGCATATATATCGAATCAGGTTGTCATTGGTTATTTCACCATGTATGAAAAAATCAATTTATATTTAGTTTTTACTGTGGCTATTCTCTTTATGTAACTAATATTATTTTTTCATTCTTTTGGTTTCTTTACAGATGAGTATAGCATTTCAAGAGTCACCATGGTATACATGTGGAAAATAGCCTATCATTCAATTTGATTGTTAAGGTATGCCATATAGCTGGTTAACATGTACCATGGCTTGGATTTTCTTATATATCCAGCTTAGGTGCATAACAAGACCATCAGGTAATACTCCAAAAGGTGAGAACGGTGGGATCACTTTGGTCTCTTGCATTCTAAGGATGCCAACTGAACCCTCCCTCAAGGACCCGACCCCAGGCTATGAATACATGTCTCATTGATTGAACCCTAGCCATTTTTTTCAATAGGCTCATCGTTGACCAGTCAATATGAGCATTTGCAGCGGAAGGATGGTACCCTTGAGAACTTTAGGACAATGATGAGACTCGAACCCAGGTCTATTGACTCGTGCACGAGAGCTCTACCCATTGGATTAAAGCTCCAATGGTAGACCATCAGGTAATACTATTAATGGGGTGTTTGTTTCGTTTTATATATGGGCTTATTAACTTATATGAGTTCGGCTTATATAACATAAGCCATAATTTTGTGGCTTATATTGAGAGTTATGGGCTCATATAACATTGACAATGTTATATAAGCCCATAAATGTCAAAATAAGTCACAAAAATTTGTGGCTTATATTACATAAGTCGAACATGGCTTATGTTATATAAGCTAAAACAAACACCCCTAACCTTTTTTTTTATTTGATTAAATTAGCAAAATTTATTTTTACTTAATTTTTATTGGTATAATCCCTCATCCTAATTTTTATTGTTTTCTTAGGTTAATTGTTAACAACCTTAGATTAAATCTCAAGCTCTCTAATAAGAACTTCACATTGAAGTTGCTTAGTGGGTTTAAAGTGCTCATGATAGCATTGTATTTAGGTATTTACACGTTTTTGTAAAAGGCCGTTGAACAAATAAATAGAAATGATTGATATAAAGATTAAACAAAATTTTAGGAATCAAACAAGAAATAAATAATTCCTTCATTATGAATAATTTTCATATCATCTATGCAACCAATTTTTAGTTCCATAATGATATCCTCTTAAATAGTATTTTCCTTTTGAAGTAATGTATGTCTCGAATGTAGACAGGTTGTTATCTATATTACACTCACTCAAAATCATTTATTAGCTGTATTTTAGCCATCATTAATCATTTATGTTAGTTATTATGTTGTTTTAAGTGAATTGAAAGAGGCTCATTTTCAATATTTGTTCGGATGTATTGTATTGAGTTGCTGTTAAAAAAGTGTGTTTTTTTTTTAAATCTTTTTGGTGTATGTGACTTGATATTTGTTTAAAGGAGCTGAAATAATAAGTGATATAGAGATTCACGTAGGGGTGAGCATTGGGTCAAACCTGATCTGAACCGACAAAAACCGATCCAACCCGAAAACAAAACAAAGAAAAAACTCAAACCGAGAAATAGATATCAAAACCGAAACTGAACCGAATAATTCGGTTTAGGTCGGTTTTGGGTTACAATTGAAAAAACCGACAAAACCGAATCGAACCAAAACCGAACTGAAACCGACAAAAACAGAAATAAATATACAAAACCTACTCTGAACCGAAAAAGGTCTGATACATATAAATATAGCATAGTACAAAATATCGATATCGATTGGGCTCTTGAATATGGAATCATGTACATGAAAAACCTTGGACTTCATGAGGATTTCAGGCGTTTATAAGGACATCTTCAATGGGAGATAGAGCGATGACCTTTTCTGCATAAAAAATTGTTGAAAAGCATTTTCTCATTGCATGAATCACTTTTTTTTCCCAGACTTGAGAATCTTTAGGGCATGTTTGGTTAAGAGAAATAAAGGTAAAAGAAATGGAATTGGTTGAATTTCCTTTGTTTGGTACACTTTAGAAATTGGAACACGGAGATTTCTATTTTCTCGAGAAATAAAATTACACTAGAACCATTTCCACTACTTTTGGGATGGAAATATTGCATAACACGGAGAATTGGGATTTGAAGCAAATGGTATAAAAAGAAGTGGTCACGTGACTTTCACATTCACAAAAGAAAATTCAAACATCTTCTAGCCCTAACCCCTTTCCACTTTAGCGATCTGAAATTCATGGTTGGTGGATCTCCATTTTCGTCCTTTTTTATGACAACTCTTGTATTGATAATTAACAAATGATGAATTTGTGTCTAGCCACCATGACATCTTGCACTCGGCTCAAAGATTGCATCTTGCTTTGTTTAATGCTTTTTTTTTTTATCCATTTGAATTTGAAACTGAATTCATTGTTAAAGATCCATTTGTTTTGTTTGTTGACATATCAATTTTCCAAATTTGGGATTCCACTAAACTTACAGACACGAACATATATCATTGATTCTCAAAGTTGTTTTTTTTTTTTTTTTTTTTTTTTTTTTTTAAAATAATATTTATGTATATTTCTCAAGTCAATTTCTATTGTTACTAAACATCGAAATTTAAAAATTTCTCAACATAATTTCAATTCCTACATTTCTATTCTCTACCTTATTTCATTTCTCTAAATTTCTCTATACCAAACGTGCCCTTAGGTCATTTGAGGAGTGATTTGAACAAAACTCTCTCTCTCACACAACTTACTTATTTTATTAAAAAAAATAGAAAACAAAAGATTTGCAAAGACTTTTTAGCATTGAAGTAGAATTTGTCATTAAAGGTAGATGGTAGTGAAATGGTGATTTGGGAAGAAAAAAAAGTCATTAATAGTAAATTTTGCATTGCCAATACTCTAAACATGGGTAGAATTTTGTTTATTTATTTTTAGACGTGATAAAGGGCGCTTTTTCTAAAGCTTTGCATTTGACGCATATATACTTTTGTGAATTTCATGAATAAGATAGCTCTAAGTCATTAACGTCAAGTAAATTATAAGTCTTTACTAAGAAAAAGTAAATTATAAGTATACAAATCAATGTTTGTATATAGTTTCTTTCTCATACCCATGCTTAACAAAACTGTTTATGCCATTCTAGATGCGCCATCTACTCGACCAATTTTCTTTGGAAGTAAGTTTGTATTTGTCACATCATATTTTTACACATGGCCGAGTATAGGTTTTCGTGTCACAAGTTAAGAGCGAAAGAGGCTTAGAGATGGTCATTTGCGAATTGCAACGAACATGGTCATATCACTAATCGTACAAAAAATGTTTTCTGTAAAGAAGTCTCACAAAATCAGTTATCAAAGGTAATCATTATTTTTTCTTTTCTTTTCTGAGTTTATCATTTATTTTTCATTTTATTAGTCTAATTTTAATATATGATTAATCAAATTATATTTGGATATGTCACATTCGTTGCAACATGTTGAAGTCGAAATGCATAAAATATAACCATCAAACAAAATTATTAACCGGTCGTGATTTGCAAAAAAAAAATATTATATAATCTTAGATGTTCCATTTTACAATCTCTCATGAGTACCTTTTTACAGACACGTTTTTCAGAATTTTATGGATGATTATAACCTGTTATGCGATACTGTATTATCTAACTAATATTTTTTTATTCTTACTTTCCTTTTGGTGGTTGATACTCTTACGGTAATAACTTGAAAATATTGATTTCTTTAGAGATCAGTAGTTGATAGATCTGGAACTTGATGTTGCAATTTGAAGATGCAATTAGGTATTTCTAAATGTGCTATATTTATGATATTTGTTTTCTTTTTAAGGTTAAAATTTGAGGATGCAATTAAGATATTTTTAATCTTGGTTTCTTCGTTTAACATATTGTCACCAAGATACAAGTTCAATTAACAACACCAAAGTTCAACAACACCAAACGTTAACTGTACATTTTTATTTGACTGTGTTTGATTATATACATGTTTCATTAGTATGAAGTTTCTCTTTTTAACTGTGTATACCTAATCGGCCTTACTGCATAATATACAAGGTATTATCATTTTTTTCCTCTCTTTAAAATACCCGTCAATTTGACGGGTCATTTAGCTAGTCTGATATAATGTGCATATGATTATTGTTTGTATCAAGGTTGTCAGGATCGCGATCCCGATCAGATCGCATCGATCCCACGATCCTACACTTAAAAACGATCGTGGATCGTAATGGGATCGTGAAATCGGTAGGATCGTTCAGGATCGTAGGATCGGATCGTGGATCGTGGGATCGCTTACGATCCGATCCTGCTAAACCCATTTTTTGGACTTTTTCTTCTATGTGAAGCATTTAAGCCCCATGTTTGATCCAAAAGCCCAATCACAATCACTAATTCATTGTTTTTACAAATGACCATTCGGTTTAAAGTGACAGATCGCATTGTAAGAAATTAGTGTTAGCATTGGCTAAATTAAGTACAAAATTATTACGATAATGACTAACAATATTTTCACGACAACTACATGCTATTTTTACCAACACACATATGATTAATTAATTTATATTAAGTCTTGCGTATGTACATTTCAAACAGGATAAACAAAAACTTAAACCGGTTTATTTATTATTCACCACGAAGTAAACTTTAAAGTATGGGCCTTCTTTTTATTTTTAACGTTATATAGTATACAAATTGACTAAGTGTAGACTTATGCCGAGATATATATACGTAACTACAGCCCTATACAAAATATACACATTTTCATAGGATCTTACGATCCCGATCCGATCCTACGATCACGATCTTGCAAAGCCAAAACGATCTAGGTAGGATCCCGATCCCGACAACCTTGGTTTGTATAGCTTTTTTTTAACAAGTGTTTGTACTTTGTATAGCTTAACACATGGTTCAACAACCCTTGTTTATAATTTTTTCTTTTTTAATGAAATTTTAATTATAGTTAAATAAAAATAAATGGAAAAAAAATATATGTGAGGTCCAATGATGCACGTCGGCACCAGAAACTAGTGTTATAAGAGGGAGGATGTTTTTGGTGTTGTGGTGAATTCTGGTGTTATGAGAAAAAGTGTTGATGTCACAACACTTTTTCTCACGGCACCAGCGGGACGGCTCTACGATACCTAATGCTCTTACCGAGATCCAGTTTTTAACACCATCAATATTAATAGGGTAAATGACACAAAAAGACACTCAACTTGGGGTCTATTTCCAATTAAATTACTCTATTTTTTTCTTACACATAAAGGCACTAAACTTTTTTAGCCGATTTAGGTTTTTTTTTTTTTTTTTTTTTTTTTTTTAAACTTTAAATAAATTATGTGTTTGGTCCTTAAGTTTTATAATCATTTCATGCACCGCCTATCACCGTCAAAAAATTTCAAAAGAAAAAAGTTTTTTTTTTAATCGGTAAAAATAGTTTCCAAAAAAGATTCAAAAAAAAAATTCGAAAAGAAATATTTTTTTCAGAAATTTAAGAGTATTCAATAAAAATCAAAAAGAAAAAAAACTCAAAAATTCAAAAAATTTCAAAAAAGTTTCCAAAATATTTTCAAACAAAAACTCAAAACTCTTTTTGAAAATTTGTTTCGAATTTTTTTTGGAAACATTTTTTACCGGATTTTTTTTTCAAAAACTTTTTTTTTGAAAAATTTTTTCTAAGATTTTTTTTTCGAAAATATTTTTTTGGTGGTGCCGTGGTGGTGGACGGTGCATGAAATGATTATACAAACTCAAGGACCAAACACCTAATTTACTAACGAAGTGGGTTAACGAAAGTTAGAAAAAAAACCCTAAAATCAACTAAAAAAAATTGAGAGCCTTTATGTGCAAGAAAAAAAAGTAAAATACCTTGATTAACAATAGACCTTAAGTTGGATGCCTTTTTGTGTCATTTGCCAATATTATAAACTTATTGCATGTTCTCGTAATGTTTGAAGCCGATATGTTATATTTTTGTTGTAATACGATCATTTCATATGCAAATATGCTATGCACGTTTGGTTATCATCAAATCAATTAACTCCTGTATATAAACAAAGGTGTACTAAATAAATGAAAAAAAGGCCACAAGACTTCATGAGACAAAGATATTGTAGGGAATTCACCCATCAATACTACGAGTACGAGTACGTAGTGGATGAATCTATATTTAATGTTTTGAATTAAAACACATAATTAAGACAAATAAAATACTAACCTCGAATCTATTGACAAATAGATAAACGTCGGATCTTAATCTTGCACCACGAATCACCAAATCAACTATAATAAGTTGATCTCTATCAAATGCACACACTACACGTCTAACAAGAACGTTAGGATGCTAGTACTTGCTTACGAATGAAACACAAAACACTTGGTTTAGTTTCTTAATTAAATATGATCGAATACTAAATATTTGGAACAACCGATTTGGTTTTGTGCAAAGAAAATGTGTCGTGTATAAAGATCTCAATCTTTTTCTGTACACCAAAGAACCAAAGGCCTTAATATATATATATATATATATATATATATATATATATATATATATATATATATATATATATATATATATATTGGCATTTTGGCTTTATGTACAAGTTAGACAAAAATCTTCACAATATTTAACCATATTCTATTGTCCGTGTTTGACAATTAGAAATCCTTTCCACAATTATATTGTCCAATATTCGACAATATTTAACCATATTCTATAGTCCTATATTTGATAAACTAGAAGGGTACCCGCGCAATGCGGCGGTGGTACCCGATGCATAATTATGGCGAGTAAATGTTTTTCATTTATACGTTTTTTCTAACGGTAACTTTATGATTGAATGACAACTTTTAAAGCAATAGCAATGCAAACTATTTTATATCCAAATAAAAGTTGTCATTCTATTGCTATAATCCGAGAAGCAAAGTTTATTTATTTCTACCGTAGGTAATCGAACACCAAGATGAGAGTAGATTTAGCTAATTTTGTGTGTGTGTTTTTTTTATCAGTGCTCGGAAAAAGAAGGTGTGTTTCATATTGGTTTGAGTTTTTAAGTTGGCTTATATACCATTGAGATTCGGGATGTTACAAGTCGACACTTAATGAACTACATGAATATTTGACAGTATTAATGAACTCTATAAATATTTGAAGGCTGCTACAAAATGTATGAAAGGATGTTTCTTTTAATTTATGAAAATTATCATGGAAGCTATATGGTGAATAACATTTGTGGAAAACTAGAAGGGGGTTGAATAGTTTTACCGATTAATGCTTCGTTTTAATCTATTTAGATCGACTTATGTCAATCTATTTGTTATGCGTGTTGGATAATGATAGATAAGCATATAAGTAAGTAATGCAAAGATAAAGAGTAAGGAAACACAAAACCACGACACGAGTATTTATAGTGGTTCGGCTACAAGGACACCTTCCTTGCCCTACTCCACTCCCCGAGTACCCCACTCGAGAGTTTGTAAGCACTACACAACACAAGCTCCTTAATGTGGCGGAGAAGCCTTCACAACGTCGCCTACTCTTTATCCATTACTAGGCTAGACACCGAGTTCTTCCACGAGGTAGAACCACACCTATCACAACGTCGCCTACACTTTATCCGGTAAAAGGCTAGATATCGAGTTCCATTACAAAGGAGGAACTACTACCCAACACTACACCAATACACGACTACCCCTACCCCAAAGGAGACACACTCCTTATTACAAAACCATAAGGATATCAATATCCTTTAACCCAAACTATCTATCTTGTACATCGATGCACCATATCGAATGTACACCCTTGGCACCTTTCACTAATGCCTTCAACACGACCCTTCGGCATCTTTCACTAATGCCTTCAACACAACACTTTTATGGAGGGAGAAAAGAACTATCAACAAGATGCACTTCAGTGGTCTTGATGATGACAAAGCTTAGTGTTGGGAATTATGCGAAGTAGGATTTCTTTGTCAATCTGCCAAGGATTCTCAAGAAGTAGAAGCATAATCTGCTTGAAGAAGAGATTCTCTTCAAGTGTAAAAGCCGTACGTGTTTACTGCTGAAGGTGGAAGTCGACTAGGATCAACATGCGCTTTATTATTTAAATGCTAACCCATCATTATTCTTGAACCGCCTGAGGTTAGCATGGGTATTATTGTACCGCTCAATATTGTTTAGTGTTTTAGTCATTAAATGCATGCTTGCATGTTTAGTCGATTATGTAGTAATAGTTTAGGGTTCCTTGTCTATAAAAGGAACTTCATAGTTTGTAATAGACAACCAATCCGAAACATAGTGTTTCAGCTTAATAAAAGATACATAGAGGATCTAAGTGTTCTTAGTTATAACAACTTGTATTTACATTCCGCTATTGAATACGAGTTGTAGAGATTTTCTATTAGTTTGCTTATGATTACATAGGCAACACTAACGATCCACGAGTGCTCAAGATCCGCTAAGGGTGCTCATGTTCAACAAGTGGTATCGAGCCTGGGAGAGTCTCTACGATCACGAGAACCATATTTACCTCACCCCACACAACCAAAAACATATTCACCATGCCTAGAACCGATGATGAATCGAAGTCACCAACAACAACATCAAAACACCACCTCTATGCAAAGAACTTAGTCTCTCCAAGAAGAATGGCAAGTTTCCTTATCTCGAAAAAGGAAGAGTATGATCTGTGGACCATGAAGATGCGTAATGGATCTCTAATATTGATTGGAATCTTTGGGAGATCGTGAAGAAAGGAAACAATCAAGAAGACTATCCCTAATCTTGATGGTAAGTTTACCATTGCTCCTCCCAAAGCTACTTGAAGAGATTCTAGCTGCAAAGAGAGCACAAAGTAAGAACCATCATTCTTCAAGCAATTCACGAAGATCACTTGGGTGATTTTCACCACATGGATGATGCAAAGGACATATGGATGGCTCTTAAAGCAAGGTTCGTGTAAATGAAGAGTCCAGGAGAATGAGGAAGTCCATGCCGAGACAACACTTCCAAGAGTTCAATATCTCGAAGAAGAAGGTATCCACAAGGGATAATGACGGGTTTCATAAGATTACGAGTCACTAAACCAATTGAATGCAAAGCGACAATGATGATTGCAATTGAAGTTCCTACGATCTTTGCCTCCATCATGGTTACATGTCAAGATAGCTCTTAAGGCTAAAGGTGGGTTGGACATGCTTACTTTTGATGAGTCGTACAACAAACTCAAATCTCTTGAACTCGATGTCGATCTCTCTACTGCATCCTCTTACGGTCATACTGACCTTTGTTGGGACATCTCACCCAATATGATGATGCATGCTTCAAGTCCATCTTACTTACCATCATCATCTTACCGTCCCACTCCATCCTTCCTCAAACTAAAGCCGGTAGTATATTGGAGGATGTTCTTCATTCATTTGTTCTTGGTTATGATACTCAAGAAAGATCTTGTATATGAAGATTTTGACCGTGTGGACCCACTTGAGATGGAGGAGATGAAGTTTAAATGGCGGTGGCCATCTGTCACGAGATATCAAAAGGTTTGAAGAGAAGTCGGAAGAAAGTTTGGCTTGAGGAAACGATCCATTTCGTTTGACAGGAGAAAGGTCAAGTGTTTCTCTTGTCACGGATGGGTCATTTCTCGAGGAATGCAAAGACAGGAAGAGTGGAGAGGAACTAACTAAAATTCCTATCGTGAGAAATGTAAGAAGCCAGATTTCAAGACTCTTGTTACCTTGGATGAACAAAGTCAACTGGGTGCACATGAACACAATGAATGAGGAAGTCACGACATCGAGAAGCTTGGATTGTCGGCAAGGTGTACTTGAAGATAGGCATGATCGGTTTGCCTTGATGGGACTCTCTCGGTACACAATTGTATATTTGGTTGTAGTGAAAGATACAATGAACTTAAAGAAGCTTATGATACTATGAAACCTAAATACAATGAATGCTATGTTGATAATGAAGCTTATAAACTTTCGTTAAAAACATTAGAAAGACAAAGGTTTGGTTTCAAAAGAATCGATAGCTTATGAACAAAAGATTAAGGTGCTTCAATTTGATCTAGATATTGCAAACATTAACTTTAAACGACCGAAAAGGAAAAAGTCGATACTATTACGAGAATCTAGAGCTTAAAGAGAAACTTCTTTGAGGAAATAGCTAGACATAAACAATGGTTGATATCGGTGACAATCTAGCTAGAGAACTCTATAATAGTCGGTCGATGAACTCGGAATAGGTTTAGGTTTTCAAAAGTATGTAGGATTGGAAGCTAGGCAAGATGGGTGTAAATCTACACCGCAGTTTAGAACACTTTAAAAGGAAGGTGATTTACATCTTGTCCACGGACCTATTAGAGGTGAATTCATGCCCACCGACCGTCCATTATCATGACTTTGATGGATTACACCATTTGTATGGCAAAAGTCAAAAGACTTGCCGTACACCGATGCTTCATCTTATGACTTTGTCTCTTTCTCTCGACAAAGGACAATTCATCGGATCAAGGTCTACTTTCACCGTGATTCAAGTGATAAGTCGGACCTTCCCAATCCCTCACCCGAGCCTACACCCAAGCTCGCACCAAGTCTATCTACAAGCCTTCTAGGATAGTCGCTAGGAATCTACTTCCAAGCCTGTTTCCTCTCAAGACTTGTCCTTTAAATCTTTGCATAATAAGTCCGTTAAAACAATTCCTTTAATATTTCTGGTTTAAGTACTTCTACTTGTAATAGAACATCTTCTTTGTTGAATCAATCTTCCAAAAGGAAGACATGTTTTGTTTGTGGAAGTAAAATTCATTTAATTAAGGATTGTGATTTCTATGAGCAAAGATTGGGTGTATGTGCTACTCAGCAGAAACCGAGACCAGTGTGGACCAATGTTAATAATATTCCACCTTATGTCCCACAAGCTTCTTGTAATGACTCTCCTTGGAGGAGATCAGCTGATAGACCTTATGTGCCACCTACTAGCCCATACTTTAAACATGGTTATAGGCACGCATATGTTGACTCTATGAATAATGGGAAAGGATGTTGGGACCTACTGTCAAGTCCTCAAAGAGTTGTTCTTGGAAAATAAGGACCTAACTTTCAATGGAAACCCAAGAACAATGGTGGATCTTACTCTTTGCTAAACCTAAATCTTATGATCCACAAGGCGGGTTCAAGTCAAGAATGACTTGAGCCTCCTTCGTTAACTAACATTCTTTTGTATATATTGTTTGTTCTATAGGATCATCCTCTTAAGCATAAAGATATCGGTATTGTTGATAGTGGTTGTTCAAGAAGCATGTCCGAAATAGAGATATGATGCACAATTTTACTCCTATTGAAGAAGGAGGCAACGTGACTTTTGGTGGAAGTGATGGTAGAATTCTGGAAAGGCACCATCAAGACACCCCTCTTGAACTTTGAGAATGTGTACTATGTTAGGGAACTTGAAGATTCAACTTGTTCTCGCCTCACAAATTTGTGACACCAAGAACAAGGTACTTTCATCAAGATGAATGTCTTGTGCTTTAAAGAATTCAAGCTTCGGAAGATACTTCATTCACGAGAGTTCCTCGAACTCACAATCTATACACATTCAACCTCAATGAAGTTCATCCTGGGTGACCTCACTTGTTTGGTGGCTAAAGCATCCTTGGATGAGTCTACCAAATGGCACAGTGAGAATGGCTCATGTGAATTTCAAGACCATACATAAACTCTCTAAAGGGGTCTTGTTGAAGGTCTTCCTCCAAAGTTTTCTCCAATGATCATAATTGTGTTGCATGCAACAAAGGGAAGCAACACAAAGCCTCCTATAAAGTCATCCACCTTGTGAGCATTATCTCGAGCCTCTTCAAATTGTTACATATGGATCTATTTGGTCCAACTCAAGTCGAAGCATTGATCACAAGTACTTTTGTTTGGTTATCACCGATGGTTATAGCAGATTTGTTGGGTGTTCTTTCTAAGGACTAAAGATGAAACAACTCAAGATCGAAAGACTTCATCACCCTTGTTGAAAATCAGTTGAATAAGAAGGTTAAGGGAATTCGGTGTGATAATGGGACGAGTTCAAGAATGCTATTATTATAGAACTCGTCGGACTAAAGGATAAAGAGGACTATAGCAATCCAAGAACCCCGCAACAAAATGGGGTAGCCGAAAGAAAGAATAGGACCTTGATAGAGGTGCAAGATCAATGCTTGCACTCTAAATTACCCACTATGTTACGGATCAAGTCATTGGCACTTTTGCTATGTGCTTAACAGGTCTCCATTACTAGACCTCACCTCAAAACACCATATGAACTTCTCTTTGGGAAGGTTCCACTCATTCATTACCTCAAACCTTTTGGTTGTCAAGTGACCATTCTAAACACCATGATCCGTTGGGGAAGTTTGATGAGAAAGTCGATGATGGTTATATTGTGGGTTATTCACTCATAACAAGGCTTACAGTTGTACAACTTATCCGCCAAGAAGATAGAGGAGACTTTGAACCCGAGATACCGGAAGATAAGCCCAATGTTCAAGGATTGGGTCATGTGTGGTCTTTTGACCTTGACTACCTAACTGACTATCCGGGTTATACTAGACATATGGCTAACCAAAGTGCAGGCTCTCAAGAATCTCCCACTAACAATGCAGTACCTTGGATGTCGACTGAAGTGAATTTGAAGATGATGAACAACCTATACTTGTGCCTTCTTTCTCCCTAACAATGTTGCGGTAACACTTCTAGAGATACTTCACGAGAGTGAAGATGAATCACACTATGTCGAGGACCTTGCTAGACTTCGGACTCAAGAGTTTGCGCTAAGCTTGAAGTCGAGAAGGTGAATGGGAGCTTGCAATGAGGTCACAAGAGAAACCATGTTTCACGACACCGATGCGCCTCCCATCGTCATCAAATCTGTGAAAGCTCGATCATTACTACTCCTATTCCTACTAGAGTGTCCATGAATTTGGTGAACCGTATACTCGCTTTCTAAGACCTTCGATCTTGGAAATCATCAACCCAACTGCATTTTCACCTCACCTTCCTATGACACATCTTTTGTACCAACTGTGTCTAATCTTGAACCTACCATTGAAGTCAACCCCATCGCTACTAAAAGAATCAACATAACTCACCTTCAATCCAATATTATTGGTGACATTCTAGCTCCTGTTAGAACTTGAAGGGCTATCTCTAGTCCTAAATTTGGACAGTTGCTTTTCTCTCTTATGTTTCAAATCGGCAAAGAGACAATCACACGCACTTCAAGCATTGTCTTTGCGTGTTTTCTTTCTCAAGTAGAACCAACCAAAGGTGTCACTCAAGCTCTTGAAGACTCAAGTTGGATTGAGGCAATGCAAGATGAAATGCAGCGAGCTTCAAAACCAACAAGTTTGGATCTTGGTACCATTACCGGATGGCAAATATGCTATTGGAACTAAATGGATTCGAAGAACAAAAGAGATGCAAGGGTGTGGTTATTAAAAACAAAGCAAGATTAGTAGCCCAAGTTTACAGCAAGAGGAAGGGATTGATTATGATGAAGTGTTTGCACTGTTGCTAGAGTAGAGGCTATTCGAATTTTCTTGGCCTATGCATCCTACATGGGCTTCATCTTGATCGATGGATGTTAAAGGTGCTTTTCATATGGTGAGATAGAAGAGAAGTTTATGTCACTCAACCCAAAGGATTTGAAGACCCGGATCATCCTAATCATGTTTACAAGGTCGTTAAAGCTCTCTATGGACTTCATCAGGCACCAAGGGCATGGTATGCTAGGCTTTCATCATTTCACAAGCATGGCTACAGGAGAGGTGCCATTGATAAGACTCTTTTTAAAGAAGAACTCGGCAGACATCATACTTGGTGCAAGTGTATGTGGATGACATCATTTTGGATCCACTAAAGAAGCTTGGTGCGGGAATTTGAGGATCGATGAAGGAGAATTTCGGATGAGTGCTATGGGGAGCTTACTTTCTTTTGGGTCTCCAAGTTCGTGAGAACAAGATGGGATATTTATCGGTCAAGATAAATATGTGAGGGACATGTTGAAGAAATTTGGTATGGAAGGTGTCGAATCGCCACAACACCTTATGAAGCTCCAAAACAAAAGCCAACAATGAACCGGATCTACACGTGAATGTTCATTTATACTGATCAATGATTGGTTCATTAATGTATCTAACACTTCAAGGCCCGATATTACTTTTGTCATGTGAGTGTTTGCTCGACATCAAGTCACCCACTTACTTCCCATCTCAATGCGATCAAGAAGATCTTTAAGTACCTCAAAGGCCAACCTCATTTAGGCCTTTGGTACCCAAAAGAGTCTCCTTTTAAGTTGGAAGCATATAGTGATAGTGATTATCTTGGTGCAAATCTGGATAGGAGATCCACAACTGAGGTGTCAATTCCTTGAACGAGATTGATTTCTTGGCGGTCAAGAAACAAACCATTATGGCTACCTCAACCATCAAGCAAAGCATGTTGTCTTTGCAAATTCTTGTGGACATGTCCTTTGGATTCAAAACCAATTCTTGGATTATGGGTATAACTTCATGAACACAACTCTTTTATTGATAATCGTAGTACCATATGCATTGTCAAAATCCGCTTTTCACAAGAGAACCAAACATATTGAAATCGTGCACCACTTTATAAGAGATGCATATGAAAACATTTGATAAATGTGGCCAAAATTCTTCTGAGATGATAATGTGGCGGATCATTGACAAAAGCTTTTGATGGACCAAGGTTTCAACACCTTGTGGTCAATATTGGAATGTTAACCATAGCGCAAAGTTTAAGGGGAGGCATAAACCTCGTGGGAGGCATATGCCTCGGGGAGGATTTATTTTGTTTTGTTTGTTATATTCTTAGTTAAAATAAAATTAAAAAAAAAAAAAAAAAAAAAAAAAAAAACTAACTTTCTCTTGCGGGTTTGTTGCATTTTGTTGATGGTTTTAACTCACCGATATACCTTGTGTGTATCAAAGAGTTGGCTAGTCCAAAGGGTACACTTTGGTAAAGACACATCAAATCATTGATAGTTGTAATGATTTGCTCAAAATCATAGGGTTGCAACCACCCATGCTTAATTCTTTGAGAGTTGTATGGTCATCAATTCACCATGGTATATTCCTTGTTGGAATCCTAGAATTGGCAAGCCCACAAGTATATGGCTTGGTAAAGGCAAGCGAATCCATATTTGGTTATCAATTCACCAATTCTAAGAATTAACTAGTCCCGAGCAAACGGCTATGTGTAAAGACACATCAAATCCGTTTATATAGTTCTTGATTTGCTCATAAATCGATGGTTATCAATGTACCATAGTTTTCGGACTTAAACATCCGCTACTCCGGTAGTGATGGCTATTGGTAAAGAGACATCAAATCCATTATTTTCAATGATTCACTCTCCCGGAGTTAACACACCGGATGTGATGAGAATAGTATGCAACTAATAAGTCTTGATGTACACTATGTCATGTGTTCTTTGCAAAGACCGGCATTTCAAAGTTTGCTCATCATAGAGATGAGATTATTATTGGTTCTTTACTCTTGATGTTTGAGAACAATCCTCTAAGTCTTGCAGGTCTTTAAGATCTATCAGGTTAGGAAACTGGAACTTAACCAAGTCAAATTCAGGTTTAGGGAGGATTGTTGGGAATTATGCGGTAGGATTTCTGCATCAATCTTCGCCAAGGATTCTCTCAAGTAGAAGCATAATCTATTTGAAGAGATTCTCTTGAAGTGTAAAAGCCGTGCCGTGTTTCTGCTGAAGGGTGGAAGCTGACTAGGATCAGCATGCGCTTTATTATTTAAATGCTAACCCATCATTATTCTTGAACTGCCCGAGGTTAGCATGGGTATTATTGTACTGCTCAATATTGTTTAGTGTTTTAGTCATTAAATGCATGCTTGCATGTTTAGTCGATTGAGTAGTAATAGTTTAGGGTTCCTTGTCTATAAAAGGAACTTCATAGTTTGTAATAGACAACCAATCCGAAACATAGTGTTTCAGTTAATAAAAGATCCATAGAGGATCTAAGTGTTCTTAGTTATAACAACTTGTATTTACATTCTACTATAGAATACGAGTTGTAGAGATTTTCTATTAGTTTGCTTATGATTACATAGGCAACACTAACGATCCACGAGTGCTCAAGATCTGTCAAGGTCTGTCTGTGTTCAACACTTAGCAACTCATGACCTTGAGCTTGCACGTCTTCAAGAGGTGGTGATCTCGCCTTTAAGAGGAACCTAGAGAATCACACAAACATAAAACTACATAGAATGATCATTTGGATCAGAGTTTAAATATTTTACAATACTAAGAGAGAGTATGTGTAAAAGTGGTGGTGAGCAAGAGAGAAATGGCTCACTATTTATTGACAAAATTGTCTACTGTCCCACGGTACCCACGAATCCCTCCCCAGAGGGATCCGGCTAGTGCAATCCTTGGGATCCGGCTACTGGGTCAGCTTAAGTCCGGATTTTGGGTTGCAAACGTGGTTATGGGTTATGGGTTATGAACCATGGGTTATGGGTAATGGATTATGGATACCCAACAAGATGTAATGTACCTAGACATTGGGTTATGGATCTTGAGTCATGGGTCATGGACTTTGGGTCATGGATCATGGATAATACCCAATATGACTTCATGCATGATGTCATGCAATGGGTCATGGGTTATGGATCATGCTCCATGGGTATGGGTTATGGACTTTGGGTTTTACTTAACAACATTCATTGTACCTAGTCAATGGTTCATGGGTTATGGGTCATGGATCATGGACTTTGGTTTTTACCCATTACATTACCCATTACAATATATACAAAGTATATATGTACATTTCTATATTATGTAAACACTAGTTGTAATACATATGCATTTCTATAAGATGTAAACAATATTACTTGTTTAGTGTTTATATGAAAATTTCTTTGGTTTTATATAACTTATTTACTAAACATGTTTTGATATGGTTTTAATATATTTAGTATAAGTGTGTTAGTAAACTATTGGCTCAAACCTTTTACGTATTTTATTTGTTTCGTTAAAATGATTTTACGTTTCATATCGACAAAACATTAGAAGATCGTAAAATATAAATAAATATTTTTATGGCTTATTTGTATTAACAACATTAACTAGTGGCTTATTAATTTTCTATCAAAAAAATGTTTTTGGTCTTAAAAATTTTAAGACTTATTTATTTAGAAAGTCCTAAACACTTTATAAATTAGTATAGATAGAAATCATTTCCACAATTATAATATACGGCTTGTCCAATTATCAATGAGTGTATTAGGCTCACGAGGGTTATCATAAATTATTAGTACATTACAAATAATTAATTTTGGCCGTTAGTTAAAATAAGCGTCTAACGGTTACTTATCGACTATTAAATAATTTCGTAAACATTGCTTAATATAATTAATACATCTAATATATTAATTACATTAACTAAAACATTTTCTAAGTATGTACGTGTGTGCCCCGATAGGCTCACGCAATTTCTAGCCGTATAACTATTGATTTGACGTGCGCATAACCAACAGCTCCCACTTGCGATCGTCATAAATAATAATATATACTAACAATGCTAAGCACCTCACAACACCACATTGCTCCCCCAGAAATACGTGAGTGCGGTTCGAAAAATGGCTCAGTTAAATGGTTTATAAGTTTAGATTATCCTTTTGTTTCAGATACTTGTTGAAATATGGATATGGGTCAAAGTCATTCCATATTGTTCAACTTATTTTTTTCTCGTTTTAGAAATTAATCAAGATTACCAAACATAAAACAAGTATCATCTTGATTTACACTTTGGGCATGGCCATGCAAACATCTGATTAATTCAGCGAGGGGCCCAGTAGTATCATACTCCAGAAGACAAGTGGAGGAAAAAAATTCTATATTGACTACACATGTCATTCATATGCTTCAACCAACTTCTGAGAATAGACTTTATAACCACCTTGTTCAGGATAACGTTTGACTATAGTCAAAAAGAAAGATCCACACATGCAAGACCTACTTGCATCTCAAGTCAGAGGACAAATAAAATAACCATTTACGAGATATCACTTAATGACGCCGATCCATAAAGTGATGACTCGTAGGTTTGGGGAAATCCAATATCCATAGCACGTGGATAACATGTGAGTTTGGAGGACACATCCTTAGTATTCATAGAATATAACCAATCTCTCACATTTGCCTTAACTCAATGATACTCCCATATCATTGATAGACAATGGACAATTTAAAGTAATTAATTACTTATGGATTAAACATGAAAATATAGGACACAATGAATATATGAATGAATAACTCAAGTACCACGTATATTAATCATCAAAATAATAAATTTTTTACATATCCTATTATCCAAATACTAAAATCAAAACAGATTTACATGAGACTAGTAACTGAACGAAGTCCAGTACCACTAGCATGCTCATCATGCTTGTTCAAAGGCAACGCCTTAGTAAACGGATCGGCTAAGTTGTCATCCGTAAACTTTTTAACTACTACTTCATTATCTCATGCGATAACCTCACGGAGATAGTGAACCTTCCTTTGTAATGCTTGGCGCCTTCGAGCTCCGTGCTCGTTGGCGATAGTTAATGCTCCAGTGTTGTCACATAGCATTTCCATAGGTTATTTATTGGTAGGACCGCTTCAAGCTCATCAATAAACTTCCTTATCCAAATAGCTTCCATTGCAGCTTCTGACACAAGCATCGATTATTCACCTTTGTAGAAGACATCATTGTAATGCTTTGCTTAGCACTCTTCCAGACTACAACACCTCCGTTTAGAATGAAAACATATCCGGTTTGTGACTTGGTGTCATCCTTGCCGGTCTGCCACCCAACATCAGTATAACAGGTAACTCTAAGTTCTTTGTCAGGGTTTCCACCGTAAACAAGAAACATATCTTTAGTATACCTCAGGTACTTCATTATGTTCTTCACAACAGTCCAGTGACTCTCACCTGGATTTACTTGAAAACGAATTTTTAAGTTTTGAGCGAACGCAACGTCAGGTCTAATGCACCTCATCGCATACAACAGCTTAGATTTATCTCTATAGATATTGATTCCTAGAATATATGCATCTTCACCTAAATCCTTCATAGAAAATCAATTTCCAATATAGGCTTTAATAGCTTGTAACATTGGAATGTTGTTTCCCATGATCAATATGTCATCAACATATAATATTAGGAATGCTACATTACTTCCACTAGCCTTACGGTATACACATGGCTCATCAAGGTTTTGAGTGAAACCATACTTCTTGATCTCCTCATCAAACCTTTTATTCCATTTCTTAGATGCTTGCTTTAATCCATAAATGGATCGTTGTAGCTTGCATACACGTTTAGGATATTGTGGATTGACAAATCCTTCAGGTTGGTCCATGTAAACCTCTTTGGTTAAGTGAAGAAGGCAGCTTTGACATCCATTTGTCAAATCTCATAGTCATAGTACGCTGCTATGGCTAAAAGAATCCTAATAGCTTTTATGTCTGCGACAGGCGAGAAGGTTTCCTCATAATCTACACCGTAGGTTTGAGTATAACCATTTTCCACAAGACGAGCTTTATAGGTGTGTACCTTTCCATCCATGTCAGTTTTCTTCTTGAAGAGCCACTTGCTACCAACGATTTTAGCATTAGGATGGAGGTCAACTTCAATCCAGACTTCATTGTCTTTCATGGATTTCATTTCCTCGTTCATAGCATTAAGCCATTTTTCAAATTCAGAATATGCTAATGCAGCTTAATAGTTAGCAAGTTCATTAAGATCCCCTAACTCATGCTCCTCTGAATCAATGTATAAACACATTCGATCAGGTGCACGTATTGTCCTTGAGGACCTACAAACAGGAATGACTTCACTTTTGTGGTTCAACAATTTCATGTTCAACAATCTCAGTAAGTTGGCTAGATTTTTCAGAAGGGTGAATATCTTCTTGAATTTCATCAAGCTGTACAATCCTCCCACTTGCTTCTTGTGAGATGAGACGATTCTCAAAAAACTCAGCAAACCAAGCAACAAATACCTTGTGCTCAGGTGGGTAGTAGAAGTAGTAACCCATTATTTCCTTTGGGTATCCTGCAAAGATACACTTAATAGATCTTGCTTCAAGTTTTTCAGGCGTGTCATGTTTTACGAATGCCTCACAACCCAAGACCTTTAAGTAAGACAAATTAGGGACTTTCCCATGCCATATTTCATATGGTGTCTTTTCAACCTTTTTTGATGGAACCATATTGAGAATGCGTGCACCAAACTCAAGAGCATAATCCCAAAAGGACATTGGTGGAGTTGTTTGATTCATCATAGATCTTACCATGTCAAGCATGGATAGATTCCTTATCTCGGATACACCATTATGTTGCGGTGTATGTGGAGAGGAGAGTTGTGAGACAATCCCACAATTCTTAAGATGATCAATAAACTCTTGACTCATATATTCGCCTCCACGGTTAGACCGTAAAGCCTTTATTGTCTTACCAAGTTGATTCTCAACTTCACTTAGAAATACTTTGAAAGTTTCAAAGACTTCATGTTTATGTTTAAGCAGGTAAACATAACCATATCGACTAAAGTTGTCAGTGAAAGTTAAGAAATAGTTGTATCCTTGTTTTGACACAGTTCTAAAAGGGCCACATACATCAGTATGTATGAGTCCAAGTAGATCTGTAGCTTTCTGTTAGGATTTAGAAAATCCATACTGAAGTGTTGGTCACCCCAAAGTATGTTTAGCATATTATAGCTCGTAGACGTAATAGTATATTAGTTAGATTAGTAGTAGTGTAAGTAACACCGTGGAAGAAGGACGGGTCTTTACCCACTGAATGCCTGATCCACAGCCCGAAGGAGGGCGTAGTCATTTGTATAAATAGCCCTCTCCCTACAAGGGATAGGGTTGGATGTTCATTTGGTAATCTAACCTTCCATTTGTTTTATCTCTCTAGAACCTTTCACTTTCTCTCTCTAAAACCATACGCCTATATTGAGCTTACTTGTGTGTTTATGAAATCCAATATGTTAAAAATGGTATCAGAGCCATGGTTTGATCATTCATCTTTCATGTTCTTGTATTTCTAGTGGTTTTCATAAGGTTTTTGGGTTTGAATGAGTTTAGAGTAGTTTGCATCATTTGGATCATCTCTAGTATTAAAGTTTGGATTTTGATAGTACTTTTATGTTTAGAATCATTATAAGTGTTTAGGTTTTGATTTAGAAGGCTTGAATTAGTGTGGTTGGGTTGTTTTTGGATTGAAAAGTGGTGTTTTAGTAAGTTTCTAGTAAGCGATTTGTGTCTCGGATAAGTTTTCTAGTATGCGAGTTGTCCCTGTTTTTATGCGATTTGTCTCACAAAGGATTGCTTATTGAAGCAATTTGTCTATTTCTAGGAAGCGAGTTGTACACTATGCGATTTGTCTATTGAGACAAAACGACAATAAAGGACAAAGTAGTGGTTGTTCTTGTGCGATTTGTTTGGTTAAGCGATTTGTCTATTTACGCGACTTGTTTATTTAAGCGAGTTGTCTACTTAAGCGATTTGTCCAGTTAAGCGACTTGTCTGTTTAAGCGACTTGTCTGTTTAAGCGAGTTGTCTGTTTAAAGCGATTTGTCTAGTTTGAGCGATTTGTCTGCAAAGCGACTTGTCCTGAGTGGGTTGTCTGAAGCGATTTGTGTTTAACTGCCTGACTTCTTGTTGATAATTAAGACTTTTCATCTGTTATTTACGCAATGTCTTACACCACTGATCCATTAATCTCCAATGTGCTCAAACTATATGATACCGTGCAGAACAAAGAAAGTATTTACTACTCAGAAAGTTTAACCTTGATTAATTCAGCCAATGACGATCAAAACACTTCATACCCTGAGTCCAATGCTAAGGAATTACACCTGTTAATGCTACAAAATGCCATGCAAATGGAATGCAACATTGAGCCTTATCAGCTACTTTACTCTCACCTCGTACAGCTTTTATCCATGATTATGGATCGAACATGTAGTGCCCTCTTCCGTCAACCTTGCTGTTGAACTTAGAACAATTGAAGCTACAACTTACTAATAAAAGGGTTCAAAAGGATGGTTCCAGTGCAGCTCTTCAAGTAATCTACATACAATTTCAGCCATTCATCAGTGGGGAATATTCAGCAGATTACGATCAACACTTGACTGGAATTTCTTTCAAAAAACATATTGGAATGGAAATCCATGAGTTCATTGATACATTCATCCACCTTATGGACAATGTGAAGAAGTACATTGAAGATATACATAGCAGTGATCACATGAATGAACATGGGATGCAATCAATGGAGAAGTGTGGAGAGTTGGGTAATCTATCGGGTAGTGCTGAAACCATTAATACAGACACATCAAAAATGGAAGCAACAAGCAGTTGAGAAACTTTTGCCTCACAAAAGAAGGATCCTGAGTGGAAAATATTCAACAAATAAACTTTGGGCACATAATCTTCGTTGAGTGCAGAATCTTTGGTAACACTTATTGATAATCCATATGTGCTTAATTATGTTCATACTAATGATTTCACAGAACATGTGGCTGAGAAATGTCCTGTAACTGAGGCTGAGTCGCTGATAAATCATATCACGACTAACAATGTGGTTGATAAGAAAATTTTCGATGAACTTTCAAACAAATACTCAATTCTTGAAAAACATTGCATTTCTATGGAAATTGCAATACAATAAAAGGAAGAAAATTTTCTTGCTACAAAACCTTGCATAAATCCGGAATTCCCAGAATTTCGAGAATTTTTTGAAATTAACCAGTTAAAAACCCACCTTCAAGACAAAGACTCAACCATATGTAATCTGAAAAAACAAATCTCAGAATTACATATGGAAATTAATATGGGTAAGAACAAGCATAATATTGAGGTTAATAATTCGGTCAAAGCTAGGAATGATGAACTAGCATTATGTGTGGCCAATTTATTAAGGGAAAATGAGTCTCTAAGGAAGATACAATTAAAACAATGTGTCTCTACTAAAGAGGATCTGAACAAGCCCTTAGATCATACAGATTCTTTGATAGCTGGCATTGATGACCTCAAAGCGAAACTTCAGGATAAGAGCTTCATGATAGTTGCCTTAAAAAATGAGCTTAGAAAAATTATTGGAAATGGAGTGAACACTAAGTTTGCAAAACCATCAACCTTGGGGAAGCCAATTTCACAAATTACAAAAGAACGATCTGTAATTAGGCAGCCTAATGCATTTAAGTCTGAAAGATTTAAAACCCCTAAATCAAGGTTTGCCTCCCAAGTTGATGAGTACACATTTTTGCCAAAATCAGCCACTTCTCCAATCCATACCGATAAAATGAAAGACAATTCTCAGTTTAATGCTCGAAGCTCTAAGATCAGGAATGTAAGAAGAACATCTAGTGCACCTAAGAAGTATCAAATGTCTGACCACTCCCCTAAGAAACTCGTTAACAGCAAAATGTATAAAATCCAGAATAGGGAAATGGTCACATCTTCTACTGTGACTAAGAGATTTAACTCTACTTGCTCTAGTCTTAAATAGATGCCTACTGGTAGATTGTTTAAGAACGTTGAATCTATATGGAATCACGCTTCTAGCTCTTGTCTTAAGTGGATGCCCACGGGAAATCTTTTTAAGAAGGTTGGATTCAATTGGATCCCAATCAGAACACTGGCCACTAATGACATCCCGAGGCCTGACTGTAAAACACCCAGTGAACAGGATATAATTGCTACTAACCCATCCAAATGTTTTTCTACATATGCTATTAGTGCAGATACTCCTGAGTCATTTTCAGGTACAATGCTCAATTCAATCATGAACATCATGACTTGGTTTCCAACTGAACTGAAGACTACTCATTCGGGAATCTTAGCTTGTCAGAATTGACTTACATTGTACTATGACTCCTGATCGCCTATGCTCAGAACTCGTATCTCATCGGTTCTTGGATAATTGACTTACATCTTTTATAATATATATATATATATATATATATATATATATATATATATATATATATATATATATATATATATATATATATATATATATATATATATATATATATATATATATTTTCTCCACACAATTTCATATATAATAGTCAAATAAAAGATGTATCTCTGGTATCGATAACATCTACGGTCCTAGAAATGTCATTCAATAATGACACGGGTCCTTAGATGCGATTCGAAACAAGTTCTACTTTTGTGTTTTATACATGTCTACTCATACTCACATTATTCAGATGTTCTCTATCACTTGCATAAGTTTAATTCAATCAATGTTCACTCACACTTAATCCGTGACATTGATTGAGGGGGGGGGGGGGGATTTTTCAATCTGCCTTCTTTGACTGTCAACTTGTCTCTCCATGATTCCCATTTGATAAGTTTCTGTGATATACTGTGACTTCAGTTTTGTTGATGCATGATACTTAGTCTGATTTAATTGTTGTGCCAAATCATGTTCTTATATGTGCTATGTGATATGTGGTTTGTCCATGATATGTTTAGCATGTGACTTGTCAATATTAGGAAATGAATGCGACTGAGTTATTGTTTATTTGATGCGATTTGTCCTAACTCTACTTACTATGGGATTTGTTAAAAAGAAGGACTGATTGTGCCAATTGTCAAAACTTAAATCATGGTATAAATAATGATGCGATTTGTGTTGTGGTAAAACGTTTCATATTCTTGGTCAAACTTCCACACGTTTCTCTCTCATTTTTTTTTCAAAGCGATTTGACATAACAATGTGTTTGTGGTAAGTTCTCTGATCTAGTAACACGCATGTTTCATCTTACAATCTTGCTTAATGCATCACTCTAACTATATTTTATCTACAGAATCTCTCGTGCCCTTTCCCTCGACCCATTCTTCATCTAGGTTTGTTTCAATGCATATATATTAATTGGTATAGTTTGTAGATGGGTATGCTTTGGGGTATCATGAGTACTGAGTAGGATTGGTTAGATTGGATAGATTGAACTGACGTTTCTCTCCCTCGTATGCGTAAATATGATGATCTTGGATAATTGTCGAGTTGGAGTGTTGTGAATCTGTGGTTTTATTGCAAACATGTGTTTATTATGTGATATTGCATCATCTTAATGGATTATATATGCTTGTGTCATCAGTAGTGGTTATTGATATTGTTGTTTGGTTATTTCGTTAAGTGTTCTTGGAAGCGATTTGTCTTAAGATGCTTGTATGCGATTTTTCGTATGACTGCTCTAATGCGTTTTGTCTCTACTGTCTATAGTATGCGATTTGTCTCATATAAGTTTGATAAAGCGACTTGTCACCTTAATGTTATTGATGCGATTTGTCGTATCAACTGTGTAAAGCGATTTGTCTCATTACACTCTATATGCGATTTGTCGTAATCTAATTGATGAATGCGATTTACTTTAAGCGATTTGTCCCATGCGTCTTGACGTGTGTGATTTGTTGACCACAGTTGATTTATGCGATTTGTCCTTAAAGCATTTTGTCTTTTCAAGTATGCAATTCTGATGCGACTTGTGTATTCCATGTTTATCTGTGTGTGATTAGTCCAACATACTGTTTCCCTCATTGTACCTACTTGGTCATTGTGTGTCGATCGTGTACCTGCTATGTCTATGTGCATTTACCCATTTTCCATTGTCTATGCTCTGTGATGCCTGTATGTGTCCTATACCTGATACGTCTCTACCTTGTTCATATTGCTCTCACTAATGTTTGTATGCTCGTTCATTCGCTTATATCACACACTTAGTGTCTAAGATATGGAGTTGCTATAAGGTTGATCCAGTGATCTTATCTAACCTAACTAAGTTTCCGGATATTGTTGTTGTTTTTGTGTGTGATCTACAGAATTACAATGGCAGGCACAACTTCTTCTGAGAATCTTGCTACCAATGCTCCACCCGTAATACTTACCGAGGAGGAAATCCTTCCACATAATGAATGGTTAGACATTGCTAAAAGCAACTACTTCGTAGATGTGGAAAGAAATCAACCAAACCCATATCTACCGAATTGCTATCGATATCCTGAAGAACACCAACCTCCTTGGTGCCTTAACCATGAGGTGCACTATTCCTACCATTTACCTACAAAAATTCTTGAACACCGTTACGTGGGACAAGATCACTGCCACATACTCTTGTAAGCTGGATGAAAAGTGGTATGATATCGACACAGAGACTTTCAGGGAGACCCTTGGAATCTCTCCATGAGACCCTGCTAATCCATTTGTTTCACGACCTTCTACTGATGAACTAATGGACTTTGTAGAAGAATTGGGTTATCCCATGAAACTAACAAAGGTCTCTGCAATCATCACCAACGATATGTATCAACCTTGGAGAGCCATAACTACCATCCTCAACCTATATTTAACCGGCAAAACTTCAGGGTTTGACAGAGTAAGGGCTCCAATTTTACAAATCTTGTGGGGAATTGTTAAAAGGCTGAATATCGATTACTCGGAATGCATTTGGGAAGAATTCTCATTGGCTATGGACACATTCATCACTGACAAACAAAATTTCTTGAATCAAGTCAAAGGAAGGAAATCCAACAACAAGAGGGTGATTCCTAGTTTAAGGTTCTCAAAGTTGATCATCCAACACTTGCATCAGAAACATCGGTTCAATCCAAGAAGTGAGTCGGTCATACATGAGGCTAGTCATGAATTTATGCTTGGTAACCTGAAATATGTTGCCAAAGGAACTAACAAAGAGATCTTTGGCATGCCAATACCTGAAGATCTTCTCACTGAAAGAATCAAGAAGGCAGATTATTTCAAGAAATACTTAAAGAAGGCCTCTGGCACAGCCACTGATGATACACCCAATACTACTTCCACTCAACCTAAATCCAAACGAACTGTCTCTACTTATGCAAGTCTTCCTAAAAAGAGACAAGATAGATCTGTATCTGCTGACTTTCCAACTCAGAAGCCAAAAAGGAGAAAGAGAGACACTAGAAAAGGTAAGGAAAAGGGGTCCAAGGTACGTGAGGGAGAGATGAGATTAATGGATGAAGACGAAGCTGCACTGCAACAAGGAATCCAACAGAGCCTGGAAAGTCTTGACATGGATCAAAGACAACTAGTGGGAGGGGTCATGATACGAGAACCCGAGTCAACACCACGCCAAACCACTCCCGCTGCACAGGGCAAAGGCAAAGGAATTGTTGGAGAAGAAGCTGAACAAGCAGCTCAGATGTTGTTGACCATTTCCACTCCGACTCAAAAATGACAACTCAATTTGAGCTCAAGAAAAGAAGCGTTGAATCATCCTCGGCTCAAGAACAAACTGGAGTGGAAAAGGATGTATACGATACACGGAGGAAACCCTTGCTTCTAGTGACACTCGGTCGAAAGTCGAAATCGCACCTTCTACAGAAACGATTCATGTGCTTGAGACAGAGATTGAACAAATGGACACTGACAGACAAGATACAAAGGTTGGGGGAAATGAACTGCTAGAAGGCTCGCAGGAGAATCTTAAGCCAAGATCTGAGGAACACGTGCGTCTGGAAGAAGCAAACTTGTCTACGGGATCTCTGTCATCACTAAAGAATCTTGAGCCTGACATTACTTATGGTGATCAATTCCTAAAGGACAAACCCTCAGACATCGAGTCTGACAAGCAAGACGATGAAAAAGAAGAAGTTGAGTCTATGTTCTTGGTCACTATCCAGCAAGACACATCAACTATTCCTCTGATGTCAGCACCCATTGTCACCTCATCATCAACAACTCCATCAATTGCACCTCCACCACCCGCTCATGCTCTAATAACCGCACTCCCACCACCCGAACCTGCTACCATTCCTCCACCAGTTGTCACCATTAGTGACTCTGTCACACCACCGGCTTCACCACCTCCCACCAAGACTGCAGAGCAACTCCTTGATGAAGCACTTAACAGAATCGAGGTCCTCGAGAAGCACCATTTTCCCGAATCCGTCAAGCATCCGGATCGTCGTGTATCAAAGCCGGAGAACCTTAACTTTGACACGAGTGGCAAATGCCATTGAAGCGTAGTAAAGATGATGTGGAATGGGCAATGAAAGCTCCACTACTTCAACGGTTTAAGGATTTTCCTATTTCGGATATGAGATCGCCTTCTCTACGATAGAATGTATGACGCAGAAGAGCATTTGGACGAAGTTCATAAGAAATTATATGAGGCGCTCGAAGAATTAATAAGGCATGATAATCACTGCAGTTTGGAGGACATTCGTGAAAGGGAGGCAAAGAAGAAAAAAGAAGCTGATCTTGATGGAGTCTATGCAGAGTACCAAAATCTCCACCACCTCCTCCTCCTCCAATGGTGGAGCTGGAACATCTGAACCGGTGGATCTTCCGCACTCTTCAACTCAAAGACAAATCCTCCAATACCTCCACGAAACCTTCTAAAAAAGCGGCTCATCGGTGGTCAAGGGTCTCGAGAAGACTTCTATGGCATGGACCATGTTGATTCTCGATTCACCCACCTTCTCCATTGTCCCGGAAGAGCAAATGTTGAATGAAGAATCTTACATCATGCCGTAGTCGAATCGAAGATGATGACGCTTCCACCAAACATATCCCTAAAGTTCACGAAGATGAAGATTGGTGGGACGCTTATATTGAGGGAAAACGCATCAAAACATCTAGAGTTGCACCATCCAAGGATATGTCTCAAAGGCGGCTTACCAAAGAAAGACCTCAAACCCCGAACCTTCATGGGCCATTCCAGTCGACTTGATAATCCCGACAATAAGCGGGCTACAACCATTACAACCAACTATGAAGCCCCTCGGAAGATTCACTCTTACATATCACTGGTGACATGGGAAGCTTCATGAAATGGTTTTGTGAAAAGAAGGGAATTTCGTCTATCACTCCTAAAGATCTTGAAGGCCCAACCTTTGAAATTGTCAAAGCCTTTCACTCAGATGCAAGTCATCTTCAATACCAGATGGAAGAATGCCACAAGATGTTGACTGATCAAGTTGATGAGAATATCAGTCATTTTAATGTCAACAATCCTCTTCCTCTTGGCGGTGAACACGACAAAAGACAATTCAATCGAGTTCTTCTTCAACCGAGACCGGATTACCTACATGATGGGCCCGAAGGAAGAAGACCACCTTATCTATTTCAAGATGAAAGCTGCAACCTACATAGATCCGGTCTTGGCGGATGGTACTTGATCATTTTGGATAGACAAGGAACAAGTATATGACATTCTTTGCCTCATACGGCATTTCTCATTGGTGGTTCAAAGGAAGAAATTCTACATTGAAAGACATGGTGCGAAAAAGAAGCGCAAAGCAGTTCGATCAAAGCTGTGAATTCTAAGTGTGGTCGATGTGGAAATCTTACCAATTTATGGCTATGATTATCTCAAGAAGATCGTCACGAGAAGAGTGACTTGAAAGACCATGTTATTGAAGAAAATGACTTCAAGCACTTGTTCCCAGTGACTTTGAAGATCTGTACCTTTGAAACTCCTAGGGCATCTTGACCATCTCGCTGCTCGAGAAAAGAAGTCCCTCTGATGCGGTCAATCTATGGATAAGGGGTTGGTGTACGACAAAGAGTAGGTGACTTTCAACTTGGTATAGAAAGCTACCAGACTCAGGTCAATCTCACTAGACCTCAATGGGAAGCATCTGGGAATGAATTCAGACGGGACAACTCAGTGATTGACTCTCCAAGAGCGGTCATCTTTACAGATAAATATGGTTCAAGAATGCTACTGAGGCTGTGTGAGCTATACAAGTTCAATGATGGTACGCTCAAGATGGTCAAAGAAGAGTTAGATTCAAGGGTAAAGGAGTTCAAGCTTAATTTGAATCCGGGAAACAACACGAGGTTCTGGACGGAACAGAATGTGAAGTGGGGTGAAGATTTCATTCTTGCTATGGGACGAAGACTTAAGACAAGAAAGATCTTCCGCAGCCTTGAAAGTTTTATGGGTGGGAGAGTACGTGAAGGACATTACAAGCTACTTCAAAGAACAGAATGAAGACATCGTACTTTAGTAGCAATTTTGTTTTAATATAATGTGTAATGTGATGTCTGTACTATGAACAACAATAACTATAATGTATATAGTAGTGATAGGTTATGGCTTGTAGTTTCCCTCTTGGTCTGAAGAGGGAATTTAGGAGTGTTTTGTTTCAGATCAAATAAAACCGGACACATTTTTCTCCAACAAGATTTTACCACATATTTAAATCACTTGAGATCTAAAATCTCAAAGGATTTGATATTTTTTATCAAGGGAGAAAATGTGATATAAATATGTAATCTGATAAAACGTGATCTTCAAGACTCAATATACATTAGCATCTTTCCTCTTATGTGCTAAACCTTTTTTCGTGTATCGAATCACATATTAAGGGGGAGCATTTCGAAAAATTGACAAAACTATCAAGGTACTAAATATAAAAGTTCCTTTTACAAGAGTACCTTGATAGTAACTTTAAAAGGTTTCATTGGCTACAACAATCGTGAATTCTGCATCATATATCCCATTTAAGCTCTAAAATGTATCAAATATTCTTCACATCAATGGGGAGCTTTTGAAAACCACATCCTTTCCCAAAATATCTTTCACAAAGTATTTAAAATACTAATTTTGATCGGGAAAGTGATGTCGATATTTTTTTGAAAATGTTGATCAAAGAAGTGAATTCTTTATTCTTAATCTGAGATTCTCAAGTCCTCTTGCCTCCATGTGCTAAAGAAATTTCAAATCTATGATGCACATGTTGAGGGGGAGTTTTTCTAAAATATCAAAAATAGTTAAGGTACAAAACGCTTAGATTCTATATCACAAGTACCTTGATTGATTTTCAAATGGTTTTCAAATGGTTTCAATGGCAGAAGAACAATACCAAAAGACCGACCAAATTTACTTTATGCATGGAGATATAAGGATGGTAAGGTTAGGTATTAGTTCCCACGATCCCGCCAGAGCCGGAGGGATCTACCCAGGGATAATCCACTAGATAGTGTAGAAGTCCTTAAGTATGATGGAAAAAAGGAGAAAAGTGAGAAATGGGAAGAGTGCGGACTGAGATAGAGCTAGAACTGGAACAAACCCAACAAGGTTCTAGTTATGAAATCTCGGTAAGCACTGAAGGGGTTGAAGAATGAAAAAGAAATGAATGAGAAAAGGGTGAAAAGAAATAGCCCTCCATTATTTCAACCTTAGGGCAGGAAACCGGGTTCAATTCATATGCTACTGGTGATTACAAAGGTATCACCGGTATTGAAGACAAGTCGTCATGGACCCAGTGACGCACTGCACTACAACTTCCCAAGCCACTCAAGTTCCTTTTAAAAGGACTTATTTCATTCTCACGGGAAACCTACATTATCTATCGACTTTCTTTTAGAGATTGTTGATATTGAAAAAGGAGACCCTCTCCCTAGTCTCCGGCATAGGAACCAAATGTGCAGTATTGAGTCTAGAGCTACGAGATCATCAATAAATCTCGTTAGGACACATTATTCTTGAAGACTTATTATTTCACACAATGTGGAAAGTAAGAATATAATTAAGAGTCCTACGCATTATCATTGCGGTATTGCCAGAACAGATGAATGATATGTTCACATATTCACAATGAAGATGGAAAACCTTCTAGAGCCAACATTAAACAAGCTCTTGGTAGGTGACATGTGAGATCTATCCAATAGATCAAACTTGTGATAACTGGATTGAAACGATGGGGCGATTCAATATTGAATCAACCTTGGTTCAGGAAATGGATTGACAGATACCTTTGAAAAACCATTCGTTGTGCTCAAAATCATTTTCTATAGCACATCGACTGTGTATTACATTTTCAAAATCAAAAGGTATTTATGATTGAAAATTGATTTCATTTATAAAACCTTCGTTGTATTGCAAAACCTTTTTCTGATAAGCAATACACGATTGTTTCCAAATCATTTTTAATCAATCAGTGAATCTCAATTCGTTGGTTCACTCACTACGTGTTGTCTTCTTTGAGGCGTTCCGGTTTAAGAACAACTAGAGCATTTGCGAAACCTGTCAAGGAGATTCTTTGGAATTTTCCACGATCAGGCGGTACTTGTCTTGATTAACGAGGAACCGTGGGCGTGTACCTCAATTCAACAAAAGTGATCAAAGACACTTTCGTGCGCTTTATTGCTAATTGTTGTCTGCAGAACACCCAGCGATTGCAACTCATCGAATTAGGCATCAATCCATAGCCGCATGCTTACACATCACTTATATCTCAAAGAAATCATGATATGTGCATATTGTCATCAAGTGACTCTGATATTTCCACTCCATGCTTCTGCTACGCTGCTGTAAATATCATGAATCAACAAAAGCTTCCGCAACTCTGATAAGAAGATATCATGATCCAGAATGTGAGCATTTCGGTCCAAAAGTCACAAAATTCACATGACGGCAACACAACAATGGATAATTTAGAGATTTAATATTGCTGATGATCTCAAAGAAAGCTCCTGATCACATATTTATGAATCACTCCAAGTCATGGAATCACTACTATTACACGATGTTAAAGTCTTGCAACTACAAGGTCTACGAGCTAGAGCTTCAAAGACTATAGATTAATTGCTAAGACTCTTTCAATGTAATTATTAGGGTGACCTCCCTTAGGGGGAGATTGTTAGGATTTAGAAAATCCACACTGAAGTGTCGGTCACCCCAACGTATGTTTAGCATATTATAGCTCGTAGACGTAATAGTATATTAGTTAGATTAGTAGTAGTGTAAGTAACACCGTGGAAGAAGGACGGTCTTTACCCACCTGTATGCACGATCCATAACCCGAGGAGGCGTAGTCATTTGTATAAATAGCCCTCTCCTACAAGGGAGGTTGGATGTTCATTTGGTAATCTAACCTTCCATTTGTTTTATCTCTCTAGAACCTTTCACTTTCTCTCTAAAAACCATCTTGATGAGTGTCTAAAACTCATCATTTTGTCTTGTTAAACTGCAAAAACATCCGAAAACACTCGAAACGCATCAAAATGATAAAAATATCACAAACAAGTGTTTTATGTGTTTTAAATGCAAAATGTCAAAATCGGTGAAAACGTATCAAATTTGCATAATTGGCGGTTTAGTCCCCAAGGTTCAAAAGTTTGTCAATCATTTCTTTCCTCCATCAAAGACGACTAATCTAAAAATGAAATTTCTCGGATTTCGTCAAAATTTCGATGAAAACTTTGGAGGCGTGGGAGAGATTCAAAGATCTCCTCAGAAATGCCTCACCATGGATTCACCGAGCTTCAACAAATCAATATCTTTTACAATGGGTTGAATGGTAGCGATCAAGATTCCTTAAATGCACCGCGAGTGGAAATATCTTGAATCGTAAGCCTAAAGATGTGATTGAGATTTGCGAGCAAAAATCGAAAGTTCTATTTCTGTAACAAAGTCAATACTCCGAACACTCACCTTCTACATCTAATAACTCTTAAGGGTTAGGCTGCTCCATTAGCCGCTCTAACGGATGCCATCCGTTAATATGATTAAGGATGTTAAGGAAATCAAAAGCGAGATTCATAAACGGTAACCAATCAAAGCCGTAAGCAAGGTGTGTGAAACTTGTGGTGGTCCACACGCGATTATGATTGTCAAGCAACCGATGCTTCCTTTTACCAAGCTCCGTAGCTTCGGTAAACCACAATCAATACCGACCACGGTGATCCTCACTCACTGCACCTAGCGGTATGACACCACCGGTTTTCCTCCTGCAAAACCATGGCAATCGTAATCGCTTTGTTCGAATCAAGGACAAAATTTCAATCAAAACCGAACAATCACAACCCACTACCAAGCTCCAAATCGGCATAATTATCAACAACCTTCTCATGCTCCCCCACCAAATGACTTCATGAAAGTTCTTGAGTCAAGCATCGTTCAATGCAAACTCGGATCAATAACATGAGGGTTGGTGAAGAAGGAAATTGATACCACAATGTCTCGGCAGACAAATGAGTTGAAGAATATGATGAGCGGTTTCATGAACATGAATACGAACCAAGCTTCATCATCTTACGGAGGACTCCCAAGCAATACTATTACCAATCCAAATGCCGAGTTGAAAGCCGTCACCACTCGTGGTGGTAAGGCGCACAATGGACCTAAGACTCAATGCCCCTCCTCCTGTGGCATTTAGTCAAGTTACCAAGGAGACAACGGACAAGGTGCATTATTCAAGCCCACGGTACCGACACGTCCAACCTTGGTAGTCCAAGCTTTAAGTCCGAACCCGAGTTCGAAGACACGATTCGAGGCGGAAAATACTTCCATCCGGCTCAAAAGTCTAGTCGACTTCTTACCCATCAAGAATGAATGATGAGAAGCAAAAGACAAAACAAAGAGCGAGATGGAAAATTTTTCCAAATCTTCAATGAGCTTCACTTTGATATAAGCTTCATGATGCTCTCGTTCTAATGCCTAAATTTGCATCCACGCTTAAAGGCTTCTTGAGCAACAAAGATAAGTTATGCGAGATGACGAAAACCCTCTCGAATGAGCAATGCTCGGTGCCCATTCTTAATAAGCTTCGAAAGCTTGAAGACCACGGCGGTTTTAATCACGTGTGATTTCTTGGGGATGTTTCAATGCTCCGCCTTGGCGATCTTGGCGCTAGCATTAACCTCATGCCACTCTCGGTATGGAAGAAATCTCTTCTAAACTTTCATCCACTTGTATGACACTCGAGCTAGCGGACCGTACCATAACTCGTCCACTTGGGATAGCCGAGGATGTTGTGATGAAAGTGGGAAAGTTTCACTTTCCTACCGACTTTGTTGTAGTAGACTTGATCTGATTCTAGAGTTCCCTCATCTTAGGAAGAGCTTTCTTGAGAACAGTCGTGCTCGATTGATGTGTTTCTTTGAAGAGTTGACCATACGGGTTGACAATGAAGAGCTCACGTTAAATATCAACCGAACTCCAAACCTCAGACAAAAGCAGTGTTGCCACAATTGATCACAAATCGAAGATTCAATGCAACACTCTCAAATTTCACGGTTAAGAGGAGTTCTCAAAAGCGTCTTGAGCTCAAAGCTTTGAAAATCACCCGGTTCAAACAAATGGTTTGAAAGTCGTATCGAAGTCAAGAGTGTTCTTGATGATGATGATGATCTAGATTCGGAGACTTCAACGGAAGTGGTGGAAGCTGCTAGCTCTAAGAGCACACCACTTGTCCCACCTCAGAATCGGTTTGTCGCATCGAGTTTGTTAACTCGTGGATGAAACGAAACTCTCTCGTTTCATCCGAGTTGGATGATGATGTTTGTGATCCAATGGGAGACATTCTTCCATTGATGAATTGCTCAAAATGATCAATCATCTTCCGGTCTTATTCCCACTCTTCCATCCCTTCCTTCACTCGATGAGGAAGATGACAATTTTGGAATGAATTGAGGCATTTCTTAGTGATGAGTCAATTCCTCGAGAATTGATAACACTTACTTGGATCAGGAGGAGACATCCTTTTCCGGAAAGTGCATTGATTGAAGAACCATTTCCGCCTCCTCCCGGACATCTTCTCGACAATCACCATATAAGCTTCAAATTTAAGCTTAAAAATGTCAAAATGGTGATTTGCTTCTTTCACGATGAGGAATGGACTTGCATTGTCATGCATATCTTTGTTCCATTCTTCACGGACGGTGTGGTTGCTCTTTCCCTTTCTCTTAGGGAATGAGGACACCATCTTTGACCCTCGTATCATTCTTAATAGTTTTCACTATTAACAATACCCGCAGTTGTGTCTCGTCGGTGTGGAACTTTCGATGTTCATATGTTTGTTAACACCGTGAGCGAAAGTCCGGCGAGATTGGTTTTCCACGTTACTTTCCCAGAACAAATGAATTGGGGTCGAGTCAAGCTAGCGACTCAGAATCAAAACAATTAGCTAAACATGGGTTTTCACCCGTGTGTACCACCCTAGTGTGGGGAGTTGCCCACATGTTGAAAAAAAAAAAAAAAAAAAAAAAAATCTTTTCTAAATAATGGCGTAGTATTTCCCTTTTCGTTCTTTGTTTCGGCATAACCACGGTACTTTGAATATTGAGGGCAATATTCATTTCTAAGTGTGGGGAATTCTCACTAATTTCATATAATTATACCGATTCCCGTTTTGGCCAAAATTTTTTTTGGAGTAAGTGTTTACACTTACTCAATTGGTTATCGATCCGCCATGTCTAACCCACAAAAGGATTGGCTAATCCAGAGCAAACGGCTCTTGGTAAAGATATCTCAAATCCGTTTATATGGCTTGCAATTTGCCCAAAATTGTATGGTATTCATTTCACCATATCCTAAAAAGTGAAGAGTTGGCTAGCCCGCAAGATTATGGCTTGTGGTAAAGGCGATGGAAAAACCATAATTGGTAATCAGCTCACCAAAGATAATATTGATAATTTATCTAAGAGTTGGCTAGTCCGGAAGGTGCGGCACGGTAAAGACAAATCAAATCAGTTGAAAGTCGGTGGTTTGCTCAAAATCACATGGTTATCAGTGTACCATGGTTCTTACTTGAATCGAAACATTTGGCTACTCCGGAAGAAATGGCTTTTGGTAAAGAGATTAAAATCCATTATGTTTTCTCAAATCATTGCTAGGGACTAGCAATATCTCGATGTGGGGATTGATGAGTGTCTAATACTCATCATTTTGTACAAAATAAGCGCAAAATCATCTCGAAACACTCGAAACACATCAAAATGATCAAAATATCACAAATCGGTGTTTTATGTGTTTTAAAAGCAAAAATATCAAAATCGGATGAAAAACATATCAAATTTGCAAAAATTGCGATTTCCCCCAAGTTTCACAAGTTGTCAAAAGCAGTCCACAGTACATAATTTCAAAGAAAAATCATCAAAGGTCCTTTTAAAATCAAAAGTTGTCAAAATAAGTACTTTGGTGAAAATATACAAAGTTTGAGAATTTACAAAATGGCCCTTGAGTTTAAAATTGGCGAATTGGTCCTGGAAAATGTGAAAAGGCAACATTGGTCCTTGTACTTTTGAAAGTTGTCACTTTTGGTCCTTGGAATAACTTTTCGATTTGGCGACTTAGGCCCTCAAATTTTGTAATTACATAATAGGTCCCTATGATATTATAAACCTATTATACTAATTGTGAACCCTATCATCAATTTGGACCCCTGTCAATAACCAATTGTGAACCTCCCTGCTTTTGGACCCATGGTCAGTCAACCAAAGTCAAACAACCAAAAAGGCGCCCACCACTGTTCCTTATCTTCTTCCCCAACTTGTGCCTGTAAGATTCTCACCATCACTTCACCTTTTTCACCCTTATCCCCCCTCCTCATCATCACCTTACCTCCACATTTAATGCCACCCCCCCCCTAGCTAGATATCACAGTCAACAGGTCAAAAACAGGATTCCCGCCAAAAATGTGAAGACACTCAAGACTCTCCCATTGGTTCTAAAAAGTGGTGGGATCTGCTCTTTGGACACGTGTAAGACTTTTGGGTGCATAAAAGAGAAGGAAGGAAGCAAAGAGAAGGAGTAGTTTTAGTTTTAAAAAATTTCTCTTATGTCGTTTTTATAATTACTGTCTTAATTTAGTTCAAAGGTTGTAATATTTTGTTTCTCAGGACTAAACTCAGTGATTATTGCAATATCGATAGCGTAAGAAAACCTAAAAGCACTTGCGACGCAATGCAATGAAGTCGAGAGGAGTATAATGTTTCCCAGTCGTTAAGTCCCAACGAAACGTGCGAGAATAGTCGAACGTGTAGTGATCGAGATATTTGAGCGGAAAAGAGATTTGAAGATTATTATAACTAAGGAAAAGCCCATAAACTACGAGGGCTTAAATGCAAAATAAAGAAAGTTAAAAGATAAAATCTATTAAATAAACGCTATCACTATATTTAAAATGATGAGCGTTTAAAACCTAAAACTTACGCTTTAAAACAAAATTACGTAAGCGTGCAAATAAAAACGTGAAACTTATACAATATAAATCCTAAAAATATGAAAATACATTTTACAATCCTAATGATATAAGAAAATTTATAGAAAAATAAAATTATTTTTATAACTATTTAATTAATTATTATTAATTAAAACTATTTTTAACTATTAAATAATTACCTAAAATACAAGAAATTAGGAAATAAAGCTAGAAAAATAAAATTATGAAATGGAAAAGTCTAAAATATCAAACTAGAATTTTCAAAACTATTTTTGTATTTTTCTGATTATTTTCTATTTTCTAGGAATTAAATACTATTTAAAACTATTTAAATTATCTAAAATACAAATTTAACTAAGAAAAATATGAAAAAATGCTTTTTGGCTTTTATATTTATCTTAACTTAATAAAATGAAAAATTATTTTTTTGAAGCTTTTCTTAATTAAATGCAATTAAAGCTAATTTAAAATGATTAAAACTAATTTAAATTGAGAAAATAGCTAGACAACTTAGAAAAATCTGAAAATTTCAGGATAAGCTTAAAATAAAGTTAGGAAGCTAGGAAAATAGAAAAACATAGGGTTATGAGGAGGAATTAGGGCGAAGTGGAATGAACTTATCAATAAGCTATCGAATAAGCTAATAAGCACCAAAATGAACCAACCGATAATACAAGCTAATGTATGCTAAAACCACTCTAAAACAACCAATTACATCTACTCCTAACCACTAATGAGCATTTTACCAAGGATTAAGCCAATCGAAATTTCAACAAGCAAAGGGCTTGACCCATGTTTAAGCGAGTTCTATAAGCAACCAATAAGCTAAGGTGAAAACTAAAACATGGCTCTCAAGACCACCTACCGAGATCACATATCCAGATTTATAGCTAGCTAGGACAAGTGATGAAGAAGTTAGATAGCAAAACAAAGTGACCACATAGGAACATGCTTCGATGCACGAAGCAGTGAAGCGGTATCAACTTTTGAGCTTATTTAAGGGCTTATGTAATAAGCTAACTGAAATCTAAAAGTGTGGCACTAAAACAACCTAGCAAACAACAAATTTACCAAATTTGAGACCTTGACTATGTAAAATGAGCAAGCGATGCGAGAGTGCGAAGTTCTGGGAAACATGCTATTTAGAATGATTGACTTTTAATGACATTAAGAATGTTGACTTTTGTGAGATTTAGATGCAAACCTAGGACTGAATTCAATGTAATTTAATGCAATAAGACTTTCACAAGCTAGATTATCAACTTCTAAGCCTATGTGTGAGATTTCTAACTACTGATTCTAACGATAAAGAAAGAGCACAAGATGTGAGATTAAGATTTTGACTAAAAATGTGATTTCAGCAGAACAATGCGAGAATGGATGCATATAACCATATCACACCTTAAACAACCGATCTAACCCAAATTTGTAACCTCTAAAACAGTTGAAACTAGCAATCCAAACACCCTTAAAAATCGATAAGCAAATTTAAAAGACTAGCCACCGATCTATCCTATATCATTTCCAACTGAGCTTACATGATTATAATACAACTATGTTATGAGATAAAACTAGTGATACCTCATATACGAGATAAGCATTAACTACAATTTGACTTAAAATTGAAAATGAGAAATCTACTAACCATCGTATCTAGCTTATGCAGCCAAACCGAACCAAACTGGTGCTAACCTATTCTATATCATCCCAATTTCAACACCGAACAACCCATATCATCACAAATTTGCTTGAACCAAAATTTCTTGCACCATTGACTTTTGTTGACCACCAACAAAATTTATCCAAACTTGAGTTTTAATCTTGCCAAAAGCTTTAAATGACTTAAATAAGCTCATTAGAATTTAAAAATAAGGTATTAAAGATCTGGATATAAGAACTTGAAGATGCATTTTCCAACAGTAAACAAGAATATTTGAATTTTAAGAAAAGCCTTAAATTATCACTTGAAAACAGATTGTATTGATTAAACAACTTAGTTTGAATACAATTTAACAAAAGATTACATCTTTAAACTTAAATTAAAGCATAAATGTTAAAAACGACATACAAGAGAAAAATCAAAACTAAACTACACTCTTCTCCTCTGTCTTTCTTCCTTTTTATACATCAATAAGTCTCCACGTGTCCTCTTAAGTGTTTCCCACCACCCATCTTAGCCAATGGGAGAGTTTTGAAGGATTTGACCATTTTATATGTTTTGGCGGGAAGGGCACCATTTGACTTCTAGCCCTGAATTTGCAGGTAGGGGGGGGGGGTGGAGTGTAGGTATGATGAGTGTGGAGTGAGGGGATAAGGTGAGGTTGATGGGAGATGTGGCAGGGGAGGGTTGCAGGCTTTGCAGTCAAGTTGGGGAAGAAAACCACAAAGGAGGGAAACCTCTGGTTTTGACTTCTGTTGACCAGGGGTTCAAAATGACTAGTGATAGGGGCCAAAATGAGATAATGGCAGGGGTCAAAATATTTTTGACAAGGCTTATGTTTAGTTATTGACAAGGACTAACTTTGTAATTCTTCAAACTTGAGGGGCCATTCCTGTAATTTTCCAAACTTGATACAAGGACTAAAACTGACAAACTTCAATAGTATAAGGACCAATTTTGACAATTTCAAATTTTCCAGGGACCAAACTTGACAATTTTGAAAGTTCAGGGACCTTTTCTGCCATTTTACAAAAGATTTATTCAAGGACCATTTTGACAAATTAGAATATTTCAGGGACCTTGAATAACATTTCTCTTTATTTAGATTTACCGAGGACTGCTTTTGACAACTTTTGAAACTTGGGGACTAAAGCGCCAATTATGCAAATTTGATACGTTTTCACCGATTTTGACATTTTGCATTTAAAACACATAAAACACTTGTTTGTGATATTTTATCATTTTGATGCGTTTAAGTGTTTTCGGATGTTTTGCGGTTTAAATAAGACAAAATGATGAGTTTTAGACACTCATCAATCCCCCACACTAAGATATTGCTAGTCCCTAGCAATGTTTTGAGAAAAATTAATGGATTTCAATCTCTTTACCAAAAGCCATTACTTACGGGTAGCCAAATGTTTCGATTCAAGTAAGAACCTTGGTACACCGATAACAAGTGATTTTGAGCAAACCACCGACTTTCAACTGTTTGATTTGTCTTTACGGAAGCGTACTTCTACGGACTAGCCAACTCTTAGATAAATTATCAATATTATCTTTGGTGAGCTGATTACCAATTATGGTTTTTCCATCGCCTTTACCACAAGCCATAAACTTGCGGGCTAGCCAACTCTTCACTTTTAAGGATATGGTGAAATAATACCATACAATTTTGGGCAAATTGTAAGCCGTCATGGATTTGAGATATCTTTACCAAGAGCCGTTTGCTCTGGATTAGCCAATCCTTATGTGGGTTAGACATGGTGGACTGATTACCATTTGTTGTGTTTAGTACATAGTACTTCCACTAAAAAAAAAAAAAAAAAAAAAAAAAAAATTTTAAATTTGGCCATTTTGGGGAAAAAGGGACTAAAAGGGTACATTTACGATCAAAATTAGCAATTTCCCCACTTAGAAATGAATATTGTCCTCAATATTCAAAGTACCTATGTAATGTCAAACTTAGACGTAAAAAGATAACATTACTAGCTAAGTGTGGAAACACAACAATTATTCTCTTTTAAATATTTACAATTTTCAAAGTTTTTTAGATCTATATACAACATGTGGGCATCTCCCCACACTAGGTGGTACACACGGGTGAAAACCCATGTTAAGCTCTTGCTTTTGATTAATGAAGTGCTAGCTTGACTCGACCCGAATTCATTGGTTCATGGGAAGCAAAGTGGAAGAAACAATCTCCATCGGACTTTCATTCAAGATGTTTGGACAAACATTTGAAGCACAAGAAAGTTCCACACCGATGAGATATACATAGAACCGGCTCACAAATGGTACATGAAAATGCCGGATCAAAGATAATGTCTTCATTCCAAGGAGTGAAGAGCAGGGAGAAGTGATGAATATATGAAGAAAGAAAGAAAATCATGATAGAAATCATGACTAGCTCTTCATCCTCAATAGGAGAATTCATAGTTTCATGAATCTCCTCGGTTAAACTCAATTGGTCTAGACATATCTCGGGTGTGTCTAGATCAGTAGAAGTTATCATACTCAGTCGGAGATATGATATGAGTGAGTTCATCCGAGAACTCCATGAAGGTGAATGAATCATATTCCGAATTGATATGAGGGTTCCTTGTGAACTCTTCCAATGTACATGATTCATAATCGGGAGAGAATTATGAGAATGAGAAGTGATATCGCCACTAATCTTCTCTCCCATATTATCAAAACAAGAGGCTTTCATTTAGGAATAGAATCATCGGAAGAATGTCACTATCCTTAATGGGGATAGGAGGTGAAATAGGTTTCTCTTTGAAAGCCTCGATTTTGCAATGAGAAGACCGACCTTCAATAATGTTGCTCAAGAGCTTCATCTTTGATTTCATTGTCAAGAATTTCATCATTCTCTTCTTCTAAGCTAACAAGCTCGGAAGGTGAATCTTCCACATAAATGATGTCTCCACAAGATAATGAATCATCATTATCAGAATCGGAGAGCATCTCAACATGATCTGTTTGGAAGACAAGAGGAGGAGGGATATCACACACATGATCAAGAATTCCTGTGACTCTCACGGGATTGGGACAAGGTCCTCAACACTAGACTTTATGAATTCGTCCGATTCCTTTTCGTGAACAAGTGTCAAGATGCTCGTCCCCATGTTCGGAGAGTGAGTGGGAGCCTCGGGCGTGATAGCGCTTGTTTGAGATGGAATCTCAACCGGAATATCAACCGATCGAGGGGTTGAGAAATATTACTTTTAAAAGGATAAAAACCCTCCTCGTCATCGTCATAAAGAGCCGCCTTGAGAAATTGGGAACGTCTTAGAGCTGCTTGCTCTAGGATTAATGATTCTTCCCTAGATTTGCGAGCCTCACGTTCTTCTCGCTCTTCGGCAAGCAATTCTCCCATGGTCTTTTCATTACTCACTTGATCTTTAAAGTTTTGCATCATATCATTAAGTGATTTCATTGCGGTTTCAAGATCCTGGGAGATTTCATGAGACAACGGCTCGGTGGAGTTTGAGCCGTATCGTCTTGTGGAGGTTGAAATTATCAAACATGTGAGAGTCATGATTGTTACAAGGAAATGGATTCTGTTTGACAATCGAGTGAAATGGGGACCTCCACAAGACTACAACAAGAAAAGCTGTGAGTGCGACAGTGAATCATATGGATTTTGGTCATAACCAAAGTTCTCGAGCATCATGGAAAACTGTTCATAGACAAGCGTGTTTCCGGATTGACACTCAAATCCTAGGTGAGGACCTCCACAAAATTCACAGAGATATGTTGATTATTTGAAGATAAGTCGGGTGTGGTGGGTAATTGGAAAAATTAGAGAGTCGTTAAATGAGTTCGATTAGGATCATAATTAAATGAATTCCTCGAACCACAAAATAAACAACTCCCATTATGAATATCATTACCACATTGTACACACGTACACCAACGGCGTGGTGAACCATAAAGAGGCTCACCACAACCGACACAAGGAATAACCGATTTCATTTGAGAGTTATGAAGAGGAATCGGTTTATTCAAAGAATCAACAAAACCAACATTGTGATCCGAATGACTATCAAATCTCGAAGAACATTCGAGAAATATCGGGAGGTGGGACAAGTGGTGTGCTCGAGAGCTAGCAATTTCCACCACTCCGTTATGGTCTCCTGTTACGGTTCTTGAGAAGCGTGAAGATTAGGCAAGTCATTCTTGCTAGTCACCGGTGTTTGAGCGGGTTCATCGTACTCAATTCTAATTCTCGACCTTTTTCATCCGGCTTGAATTGTTCGATTAGATTACGGCGCTATTTTCAAGAAAGTGTCCTCGTAATCCTCGGTGGGTGCTTGGGGTAGCTCAGGCGTTTGAACCGGGTTTGTCAAGATTAGAATGTATTTCGGGTTGTGGCGGTCCTTTGTGCACCCCGGTGGTCAAATAACTTTGAAAAGAATTTTGATGGATAATTCAACGAATTGCAAAATTAAGCTTGAACTAGGCCCTCCACACCGCTCACACACATTTTTGACGATGAAGTTGACGATTGTCGACATAAGAATTAAACATATAGAGGATTAAGAAGAGAATCAAATGGTTGAGAGGCTACGAAGAATAGAATTAAACGGTTTTGAGGTTAAAGAAGAGTATTTTGGTATTTTGGATAAGAAAATATAAACATATCTGAGATGGATGGTATAAACAAAGAGTGAGTATTCAAACAACTAATCTGCTAAGCGTAAGACTATTAGCACTGCTCCCGGCAAGGCGCCAAAATTTGATTCACAAGAAGCAGTCAAGCTAAATCACCAAGCCCGCCACTTGAATGGCGGACCGTAATCGACTTAAAGCGCTCGGGCACGAATGCAATGAAGTCCAGAGAGTACAGTGTTTCCCCAGGTCGTTAAGTCCCAACGAGCTGTGCGAGAATAGTCAAACGTGTAGTGATCGAGATATTTGAACGGGAAAAGAGATTTGAAGATTATTATAACTAAGGAAAAAGCCCATAAACTACAGGGGCTTAAATGCAAAATAAAGAAAGTTAAAAAGATAAAATCTATTAAATAAACGCTATCACTATATTTAAAATGATGAACGTTTAAAACCTAAAACTTACGTTTTAAAACAAAATTACGTAAACGTACAAATAAAAACGTGAAACTTATACAATATAAATCCTAAAAATATGAAAATACATTTTACAATCCTAATGATATAAGAAAATTTATAGAAAAATAAAATTATTTTTATAACTATTTAATTAATTATTATTAATTAAAACTATTTTAACTATTAAATAATTACCTAAAATACAAGAAATTAGGAAATAAAGCTAGAAAAATAAAATTATGAAATGGAAAAGTCTAAAATATCAAACTAGAATTTTCAAAACTATTTTTGTATTTTTCTCGATTATTTTTCTATTTTCTAGGAATTAAATACTATTTAAAACTATTTAAATTATCTAAAATACAAATTTAACTAAGAAAAATATGAAAAATGCTTTTTGGCTTTTTATATTTATCTTAACTTAATAAAAATGAAAAATTATTTTTTGAAGCTTTTCTTAATTAAATGCAATTAAAGCTAATTTAAAATGATTAAAAACTAATTTAAATTGAGAAAAATAGCTAGACAACTTAGAAAAATCTGAAAATTTCAGGATAAGCTTAAAATAAAGTTAGGAAGCTAGGAAAATAGAAAACATAGGGTTATGAGGAGGAATTAGGAACTGAAGTGGAATGAACTTATCAATAAGCTTTTTGAATAAGCTAATAAGCACCAAAATGAACCAACCGATAATACAAGCTAATGTATGCTAAAACCACTCTAAAACAACCAATTACATCTACTCCTAACCACTAATGAGCATTTTACCAAGGATTAAGCCAACTGAAATTTCAACAAAACAAATGGCTTGACCCACCTGCTTAGCGCTTCTATAAGCAACCAATAAGCTAAGGTGAAAACTAAAACATGGCTCTCAAGACCACCTACCGGAGATCACATATCCAGATTTATAGCTAGCTAGGACAAGTGATGAAGAAGTTAGATAGCAAAACAAAAGTGACCACATAGGAACATCTACTTGATGCGAAAAGCATTGAAGGTGTATCAACTTTTTGAGCTTATTTAAGGGCTTATGTAATAAGCTAACTGAAATCTAAAAGTGTGGCACTAAAAACAACCTAGCAAACAGCAAATTTACCAAATTTGAGACCTTGACTATGTAAAATGAGCGAGACACGAGGTGCAAGTTCTGGGAAACATCTTTATTTAGAGCCATTTGACTTTTAATGACAGCTAAGAATGTTGACTTTTGTGAGATTTAGATGCAAACCTAGAATTTGAATTCAATGTAATTTAATGCAATAAGACTTTCACAAGCTAGATTATCAACTTCTAAGCCTATGTGTGAGATTTCTAACTCTTGATTCTAACGATGAAAGAGCACAAGACAAATGAGATTAAGATTTTGACTAAAAATGTGATTTGCAGCAGAACAATGACAGGAATGGATGCATATAACCATATCACACCTTAAACAACTGATCTAACCCAAATTTGTAACCTCTAAAACAGTTGAAACTAGCAATCCAAACACCCCTTAAAAATCTGATAAGCAAATTTAAAAAGACTAGCCACTGATCTATCCTATATCATTTCCAACTGAGCTTACATGATTATAATACAACTATGTTAACAGATAAAAACTAGTGATACCTCATATACACGATAAGCATTAACTACAATTTGACTTAAAATTGAAAATGAGAAATCTACTAACCATCGTATCTAGCTTATGCAGCAAAACCGAACCAAACTGGTGCTAACCTATTCTATATCATCCCATTTCAACACTGGAACAACCCATATCATCACAAATTTGCTTGAACCAAAATTTCTTGCACCATTGACTTTTGTTGACCACCAACAAAATTTATCCAAACTTGAGTTTTAATCTTGCCAAAAGCTTTAAATGACTTAAATAAGCTCATTAGAATTTAAAATAAGGTATTAAAGATCCGGATATAAGAACTTGAAGATGCATTTTCCAACAAAAACAAGAATATTTGAATTTTAAGAAAAGCCTTAAATTATCACTTGAAAGCAGTTGTATTGATTAAACAACTTAGTTTGAATACAATTTAACAAAAGATTACATCTTTAAACTTAAATTAAAGCATAAATGTTAAAAACGACATACAAGAGAAAATCAAAACTAAACTACACTCTTCTCCTCTCTCTTCTTCCTTTTATACATCAATAAGTCTCCACGTGTCCTCTTAAGTGTTTCCCACCACCCATCTTAGCCAATGGGAGAGTTTTGAAGGATTTGACCATTTTATATGTTTTGGCGGGAAGGGCACCATTTGACTTCTAGCCCGAATTTGCGGTGGGGGGGTGGGTGTAGGTATGATGAGTGTGGAGTGAGGGATAAGGTGAGGTTGATGGGAGATGTGGCGGGGAGGGTTGCGAGCTTTGCAGTCAAGTTGGGAAGAAACCACAAAGGAGGAAACCTCTGGTTTTGACTTACTTGACCGTGGGTTCAAAATGACTAGTGATAGGGGCCAAAATGAGATAATGGCGGTCAAAATATTTTTGACAAGGCTTATGTTTAGTTATTGACAAGGACTAACTTTGTAATTCTTCAAACTTGAGGGGCCATTCCTGTAATTTTCCAAACTTGATACAAGGACTAAAACTGACAAACTTCAATAGTATAAGGACCAGTTTTGACAATTTCAAATTTTCCAGGACCAAACTTGACAATTTTGAAAGTTCGTGGACCTTTTCTCCATTTTACAAAAGATTTATTCAAGGACCATTTTGACAAATTAGAATATTTCAGTGGACCTTGAATAACATTTCTCTTTATTTAGATTTACCGTGGACTGCTTTTGACAACTTTTGAAACTTGGGGACTAAAGCGCCAATTATGCAAATTTGATCGTTTTCACCGATTTTGACATTTTGCATTTAAAACACATAAAACACTTGTTTGTGATATTTTTATCATTTTGATGCGTTTACGAGTGTTTTCGGATGTTTTTGCGCTTAAACAAGACAAAAATGATGAGTTTTAGACACTCATCACATACGCCCATTAAAGCTCATGGATTCGATCTCTTACTTCCCCGAGACCACGAGTAGTATTACGATGTGAGTACCACAACTAGTGTCATATACCCAAGATTTATAAAGAAAAGTATAAAGTTCTATGACGAAGATACCTGATGTGTTAGCATTGCTACCTATATTGCACTTCTTCTGCATCAACTCGGCTAAATAGGTAGGACGGTTCCTCCTCCAATGCCCAATCTAATGACAATGATGACATTCGGTGTCCTTAGCAGGATGCTCCTTTTAGGTGAGGGAATCTTGGCCTTGGGGCATAAGCAAGTTCGACCTTGCCATTACCATGATTCTTACCTTGAGCACCATTATGCGCTTCTTGTTCTTATTATTCTTTTTGATCCTTCCCGCTCTTATAGCAAGTAAAGAAGGAGCAACATCTCTTTAGAAATCCCTTGTTCGTGCAACTTAAGTATTGCATGCACTTTATTCACTATCTTCGCCATGCATTGCATATTATAATTCCGTCGAATCCAAAGAAAGTCCTTGTTCATGAGGTAAGAATCACGCTCACTACAAGGCCGGATGACATGAGGGTGACCAAGGCGTTCCAGTCTATCTAGGTAGCCCTTCGTTTTCAGAACATAGGTGCTAAGAGATTGACCCTCCTCATGTTTACATGCATGAAAGGCCTGCACAGTCTCAAGGAGTTCATGTTCTGCTTGCTGAACAAACATGGTCTTCAATTCCTTAAGCATGTTATATGCATCAAAGTGCTCCAGATTCTTTTGAAGTTCTTGAGTCATGCTTATGAGCATAAGACAGCCTATGTCCTTGGATGCTTTAACCCATTGGGCGTGAGAAGCAAGGACATCAACATGAACCTGCTGATCATGAGTTGGAGGAACAGGAGTGGCATGTATGAGATGCTCCACATAGGTTAACTTATCCTCGACTATGAGGACGATTATCAAATTCCGATACCAGTCGAGGAAGTTAGATCCAGTAAGTTTTTTCTTTTTGAGGAAAGACTTGAAGATCGAATTGTTAACGGATTGATTTACTGCCAACAAAGTTCGAAACTTTAGTATATTCGACAATTAATTCTTTTACAAATTAACTACCCATGTTTTAATAAATAAAATAATTAATTTATTAAAATTGTAACACCCAAATTCCGACAAGGGTAAAGATATCACAATCTGGTTTCATATCGTAACTTTAACTAATGTACAACAATGAAGTCTTTACAAAACTTACAAAATAATATAAATAACTTATATTCAAAATAAATCTAAGATCTCTATGGTCAAAATCTTGCTCTCAGCTCTACTCTCAAACCCAGATCAGCTATCCCATAAGCTCATCTTGAATGCTAAAAACCTGCCGCAGGAAAAGAAAAGTGCGGCTGAGCTTACAAAGCCCAGTGAACGGATATAACGAAACAAAAAGCAAAACAAATATACGAATAACAACATAAAATGAAATAATGACGAAGGATCTTTAGGATTCTGCGGAAACACAAATATACAGAAATCCAAACAACCACAATACTAGTTTAGACATCACATAGCACATTAAGAACACAAACACAAACACATCAGAACAACCAAACACATAACATACCAAGAATAACAGACTACATATAAACCAAACGAAGAGTCTCAAACTAACTAAGCAGCTTCTAGTAAATAAACATGGCATTCATACAAATCAATTAATCAACATTTAATACACTCAAACAATATTGTAGCAATGAAATGGCGATAAATCATGGCAAACATAATAGCTAAACCAGTTCTCGATCAACTCCTAATCTTAGCGAGTTTTAAAATGGCGGTCGAGACATATCTGAGATAGGTATATTAATGGGTAATTAAGTTTCACAATATTAATCGAACCGATTATATAGGATGAACTTACATAACAATCAAATACACACTAACATAGTCATCTTACGGATCAGCAATTCACGTAACAATAACAAATCATAATATCAGAATATACGAATCATGTCTTAAACATATTAATCCTATCCTAGCATGGCAACTAATAATCACTTGAACAAATACGTCATAAGCACATTCACTAACATATCATATCAGAATACATAATATAAACACTCAAATACCGAATCATACGTAATACTTAACACGAAGTAACATATAAAGATTTAGTCAACTACCACGAGCCCGTAAACATATCGATCATAACATATCACAAGTAACCAATGGAGTAGCTAGCTCCTGAATTTTGTGAAGACGCGTGATTGCACCTACATCATTCACCGACAAATCATATCGGATAACGGATCGGATCTAGGATGCATCCATACGCCCAATGTATGATAACGCCATATTCCATAATTCGAGCTCATAAATGAGATATGAGAAAGGACGTGGCGAACATCACTCTGCGCCTAGAGTCATGTCGAGGTGCATCCCCGACACGGACATGGAACCCCATGACTAGTTAATAATTTGGCTCGGTGTCAAACTAAACTTAGGTCAAACAGTTATCATAAATGACATGATCATAATTCATTATAAAGGTCACATATAACTTATCGGATAGTTCATATCATAAGGTTCATATTCGATAGTCGAAGTCGAGGTTCATATCATAGTGGCATATCATACATTCATAAGCGAAATTTCATAATCAAGTTCATAATCAACCATAGCAAAGTTCAACAAATGTGTATATCGTAGTCTTCCTAACATAAGTTCACATCGGATATTGCATAGTTCACTAGAACATAGTTCGGATAAGTAATGGATCAAACATTCGTAAAAGGGTTTATAACAATGGCATCGTAAACCTAATAAGCATGAGAGAATGACAAAGAAGGAAAACATGAGGGACCTTTACTAAAAAGGTCAGAATATCAGTACGATAACACAAGTGTCTTAAAGTAAGACAGAATATCCGTACCTTAAAGCAAATGAAAGGAAAGCAAACGAATGAACGAATACGAAGATGTAACGTCGCGTCTCCTCCAACGAATCTACACGGATTATGATTTATTTAATACTTATTAGTATAACGGATTAATCTCATTAATACTTTTAGAGTTGTCGGATATTCTCATTTTTAGTGACGGACGGAATTCCAACATTTTAGAGTATTAATCACTAATTAGCCAAGCTTATGGGTTACAAATGATAAATAGTAAACTTAAGGGTTTAATATGATAAATATCTTCTTTAAGAGCTTATATGATCATCTTTCAAGTATAGGGTTTTCAAATGTCAAAGACGGATTTTAAGACTCTCTTTCAAAATAGTTTACATAATCTTTTATGACTTACATGAAATAACGAAATTACACACTTAGCTTATAACCCTAATCCACTTCCTATTTATGTTCTAGGGTTTCCGTATTTTCAATACCACTTAATACGCATTCAATTAACGTGTTACTCCTTTTAATGACTTCCACTTTGACCTAGAACGTATGAAAACTCAAACGGAAATTAACTCAAACTCACTCATGTCCTTACGTAATTTATTTACACATGTTGACCCATAATTACCCAAAATTACATGTTGCACCTTTAACATCTTTAATTATACGATCTAACCTTCTATTATCAGATTTTACACTTTTAGTCCAAAGGTTTTAGAATTTACAAAACATACCCTTTTAAGTTAAATACAATTCGAATGGCCCTTTAAATATCCAAAATTACACGTTTAACCCCCACACTTATTTTATACGTTTAGTACATGTATTTTATTGTTTTACAAAAATAACCTTTAAGTTTCAATATTTACAAAACCAACCCACAACTTTTATGTAAAACCGATTAGGGCATAATTCAAAAGCAAGCCCTAAACCTAGGTTACACCAATCATTAGCTCCTCATTATTAGTTCATTTATTACCCTTAATGATAACAAGAAAACCCTAGTTCATGCAAACCCTAATTGTTTCTTTTAAAAACCTTTCCTTTTTATGCGTTTCGAACAAGAAAACCCAAGACAATTCACACAAGCTTCGAATTCATAATTATGAATTTTATTCAGGTCTTATAACATGTAATAGCTTCTGGAAAATAGATTCATGATCTCTAAAATATTATACACCCATTCGTTATTAATATACGATTTTAGGGTTTTGATTTCAAATAATTTAAATACGACTTATTAAACATGCATGGCTAATTTTATGTGTTCTATACGACTTATAGGACTGAAATCAACATTAGAACTTAACCTTGATGAGCTTGACTCATTAGAACAAAAGAAACCAAAATCTCTATTCACGAAACCTAATTCACTCAAAAACTCTCCACGATCACCACAGCAACTTAGGACTTGAACACTATTTTTCCCACCTTCTTTACCTTCAAACTTGTCCAAGAAAATTGGTCTCAAGCTCGAAACTGAAATCGAATTATGAAGGGTTTTGAAGTCGGTTTGGGAGAAATCGGTATTTAGGGATTATTAGGAACCGAATTTTATGTATATATATACTTTTCCAATTTTCTTATGGGCTTAATAATGTATTGGACCTAAAATAAATGGACTCTTAATAATATAAATTTATATTGGGCTTTTATTAATTTAATTCTTTTATAAAACTCTTAAATATATTCGGTTATTTAAATAAAATACAATAATGATTTTAAAAAATTATAATCTATAAAATTAACTTTACAAAGTCATTCAATATTTATTTGGATCATATGTGATATTTCTTATGAGTTTTCTGAATTTACATAGCTCATTTGGTATTCTGTTTATTTAATTATTCTTACTTTTGATCATAAGGGTATTTTGGTCTTTTATGAACTTTAGAAATTCCAGGTATTACAATTCTTCCTCTAAAAGAAAATTTCGTCCTCGAAATTGGACAAGACGAACGAGCAGAAAACTAATCGGTTTCGTAACTTCTAGGATTGTATCGAACGTAAATCTTATCTCAGAAAATATTTAAACTCATACTTATTCAGAAATCCAATCAATAGTCAAATACTTATAATAGATAATTTTATACTTATCCGAGTAATGGCGGAGGACAGATGAGACGCAGGAAATCAAACGACAAATTCTGACTTATTTAAATATCTAATGATGAGGACATCATATGCATAGACAAAATAAATCTTATCTACCTCGATAGTCGCAGAAATATGGGGAGACATATAAGGTTAAGGTGGTCATAGCAATCTAGAGGTTCGTACGGATCATAACAACTTCAATTCCAAACGTACAAAACTTATACGAAACAGATATCGATTTAAAATCTCACAATTAGGTAATGAATTCAAACGAACATGAAACACCAAATAATGATACAAATCAAAGTCTATACACATCAATCACAGGCATTTCAGACGTCAGATACTTTCAATAAGTTCGATTATATGATCTCGGTATTATTACGTTGATCGGGCCATAATACTTGCATCATATAACAAGTTCTTATTGTCATTATATTCGGTCTCGGTCATGACAAAACACATAACTAATATCATAACAAAACACACCACATACGGATAACACACGATAGCAAGTAACATACTATAGCAGACGGATCACATACATACAAAGATATACGACATCAAAACAACTTACCATACCATAGCGTAAAGAAGGCCACCAATGCACAAAACGGTTCCTCATGACTCATCATCATTTATTTAAAGGAAAACCGAGATATACCGAATGCTATACGATAAAACTTCACGATTCACACCGAGTTCCGAACAAATCAAAGAAAACAATACGGATCGAGACACTTATCGTAATATCAAACCGCCTTGAAACGCATGACAAACGAATCGAGTGACATAAGTCGCGCCCAAATCATATGAAGTAGATGAATCTTCTCGACCCACCGGTTGAATCTTGTCTCCGTCTCTTGCGCCTTTGGTTGGTCCATCCAACTTCCTCCAACAACATCCAGATGTCTCCGACAAAGACGGCAATGAGTGTGGCTTCGCTTCACGAACCTCCCCAAAGACAGAAACGCCGCGACAACGCAGGGTCGGCACCATCTTCTTCGGCCCACGGGTAGTCTCCATCTAACGATCGACAAACGGACGAGCGAAAACAAAATAACAAAATTCGATGCGAACAAAGGAGGGCCAATTCGGTGAAGGCAAAAGGATATCAAGTCAAATCCGAACGACCATCAAAAGGAATCGAAAGATATCTCAATGACGGAAACCTAATGTCTACCCAATCCTCACGGTCATAGCCTAAGCTCTATGGTCCTAAAACCTAGAGCTCGATACCATAAATTGTAACACCCCGACCCGACAAGGGTAAAGATATCACAATACGGTTTCATATCGAACTTTAACTAATGTACAACAATGAAGTCTTTACAAAACTTACAAAAATAATATAAATAACTTATATTCAAAATAAATCTAAGATCTCTATGGTCAAAATCTTGCTCTCACTTACTCTCAAACCCGGATCGGCTATCCCATAAGCTCATCTTGAATGCTAAAAACCGCCGCAGAAAAGAAAGTGCTGGTGAGCTTACAAAGCCCAGTGAACGGATATAACGAAACAAAAGCAAAACAAATATACTTAATAACAACATAAAATGAAATAATGATTTAAGGATCTTTAGGATTCTGCGGAAACACAAATATACGTAAATCCAAACAACCACAATACTAGTTTAGACATCACATAGCACATTAAGAACACAAACACAAACACATCGAACAACCAAACACATAACATACCAAGAATAACAGACACATATAAACCAAACGAAGAGTCTCAAAACTAACTAAACAGCTTTCTAGTAAATAAACATGGCATTCATACAAATCAATTAATCAACATTTAATACACTCAAAACAATATTGTAGCAATGAAATGGCGTACAAATCATGGCAAACATAATAGCTAAACCAGCTCGATCAACTCCTAATCTTAGCGTAGTTTTAAAATGGCGGTCGACATATACGAGATAGGTATATTAATGGGTAATTAAGTTTCACAATATTAATCGAACCGATTATATAGGATGAACTTACATAACAATCAAATACACACTAACATAGTCATCTTACGATCAAGAATTCACGTAATAATAACAAATCATAATATCGAATATACGAATCATGTCTTAAACATATTAATCCTATCCTAGCATGGCAACTAATAATCACTTGAACAAATACGCTATAAGCACATTCACTAACATATCATATCGAATACATAATATAAACACTGAAATACCGAATCATACGTAATACTTAACACGTATAACATATAAAGATTTAGTCAACTACCACGAGCCCGTAAACATATCGATCATAACATATCACAAGTAACCAATGGAGTAGCTAGCTCCTTTAATTTTGTGAAGACGCGTATTGCACACGACATCATTCACCGCATAAATCATATCGATAACAGATCGATCTAGGATGCATCCATACCCCAGCATGCATGATAACGCCATATTCCATAATTCGAGCTCATAAACAGATAATGAAAGGACGTGGCGTAACATCACTCATCGCCCTAGAGTCATGTCGAGGTGCATCCCAACACGGACATGGAACCCCATGACTAGTTAATAATTTGGCTCGTGTCAAACTAAACTTAGGTCAAACAGATTATCATAAATGACACAGATCATAATTCATTATAAAGGTCACGATAACTTATCGATAGTTCATATCATAAGGTTCATATTCGATAGTCGAAGTCGAGGTTCATATCATAGTGGCATATCATACATTCATAAGCGAAATTTCATAATCGTAAGTTCATAATCAACCATAGCAAAGTTCAACAAATGTGTATATCGTAGTCTTCCTAACATAAGTTCACATCGATATTGCATAGTTCACTAGAACATAGTTCGTATAAGCAATGATCAAACATTCGTAAAAGGGTTCATAGCAATGGCATCGGAAATCCTAATAAGCATGAGAGAATGACAAAGAAGGAAAACATGAGGACCTTTATCGAAAAGGTCGTAATATCAAGACGATAACACAAGTGTCTTAAAGTAAGATGTAATATCCGTACCTTAAAGCAAATGAAAGGAAAGCAAACGAATGAACGAATACGAAGATGTAACGTCGCGCCTCCTCCAAACTAATCTACACGGATTATGATTTATTTAATACTTATTAGTATAACGGATTAATCTCATTAATACTTTTAGAGTTGTCGGATATTCTCATTTTTAGTACTTGACGAATTCCAACATTTTAGAGTATTAATCACTAATTAGCCAAGCTTATGGGTTACAAATGATAAATAGTAAACTTAAGGGTTTAATATGATAAATATCTTCTTTAAGAGCTTATATGATCATCTTTCAAGTATAGGGTTTTCAAATGTCAAAGACGGATTTTAAGACTCTTTCAAAATAGTTTACATAATCTTTATGACTTACATGAAATAACGAAATTACACACTTAGCTTATAACCCTAATCCACTTCCTATTTATGTTCTAGGTTTCCGTGATTTTCAATACCACTTAATACGCATTCAATTAACGTGTTACTCCTTTTAATGACTTCCACTTTGACCTAGAACGTATGAAAACTCAAACGAAATTAACTCAAACTCACGCATGTCCTTACGTAATTTATTTACACATGTTGACCCATAATTACCCAAAATTACATGTTGCACCTTTAACATCTTTAATTATACGATCTAACCTTCTATTATCGATTTTACACTTTTAGTCCAAAGGTTTTAGAATTTACAAAACATACCCTTTTAAGTTAAATACAATTCAATGGCCTCTAAATATCCAAAATTACACGCTTAACCCCACACTTATTTTATACGTTTAGTACATGTATTTTACTGTTTTACAAAAATAACCTTTAAGTTTCAATATTTACAAAACCAACCCACAACTTTTATGTAAAACCGATTAGGGCATAATTCAAAAGCAAGCCCTAAACCTAGGTTACACCAATAATTAGCTCCTCATTATTAGTTCATTTATTACCCTTAATGATAACAAGAAAACCCTAGTTCATACAAACCCTAATTGTTTCTTTTAAAACCTTTCCTTTTATGCTTTGAACAAGAAAACCCAAGACAATTCACACAAGCTTCAATTCATAATTATGCATTTTATTCAGGTCTTATAACATGTAATAGCTTCTGAAAATAGATTCATGATCTCTAAAAATATTATACACCCATTCGTTATTAATATACGATTTTAGGGTTTTTGATTTCAAATAATTTCGTACGACTTATTAAACATGCATGGCTAATTTTTATGTGTTCTATACGACTTATAGGACTGAAATCAACATTAGGAACTTACCCTTGATGAGCTTGACTCGTTAGAACAAAAGAAACCAAAAATCTCTATTTGCCGAAACCCTAATTCACTCAAAAACTCTCCACGATCACCACAGCAACTTAGGACTTCGAACACTATTTTTCCCACCTTCTTTACCTTCAAACTTGTCCAAGAAAATTGGTCTCAAGCTCTGGAAACTGGAAATCGAATTATGAAGGGTTTTGAAGTCGGTTTGGGAGAAATCGGTATTTAGGGATTATTAGGAACCGAATTTTATGTATATATATACTTTTCCAATTTTCTTGTGGGCTTAATAATGTATTGGACCTAAAATAAATGGACTCTTAATAATATAAATTTATATTGGGCTTTTATTAATTTAATTCTTTTATAAAACTCTTAAATATATTCGGTTATTTAAATAAAATACAATAATGATTTTAGAAAATTATAATCTATAAAATTAACTTTACAAAGTCATTCAATATTTATTTGGATCATATGTGATATTTCTTATGAGTTTTCTGAATTTACATAGCTCATTTGGTATTCTGTTTATTTAATTATTCTTACTTTTGATCATAAGGGTATTTTGGTCTTTTATGAACTTTAGAAATTCCAGGTATTACAAAAATACTAAGACCCTCTTGAACTCCCACTCTTCACGGTAGTGCTTACTGCTCTGGTAAGTCTTATGGGTACAAGAGGTAGGCGGCGTACGACAATTGCATTACAAGTACAACTCTTATATATATGAGACTTAAGGCACTAGAGTACAAGCTACTAGTGTCATGCATGTTTTCTCATCCTATGCCTAGGGATCAAGGATCTCACCGCTTAACTCAATTAAGTCATCCAATTAGAGAACTTGTGTTAATAACTTTAGGTCTCATGCCAGAGAATAAACACCTTGGGTTGCAATTTACTCACGTCTCATGAAGAGCAAAAGGCAAGTGCAAGTGTTCTAAAATTTGGATGACATATACTTAAATTTCAAATAGGGTATCACATATTTTTTGACAAAAACATGTATAAAAAATTATGTACAAAGAAGCATGCAAACATCTTTGTAACACAAGTTTGCAAAAAACAATATTCCAACTTATTAGGTGTACTAATGTCACGGGAAAAGAATGGTCAAGAACCCTATATTGTACTCTGCATGAGTCAAAAGACCCAAGTTCTTCCAATAATTCCCTCATATGCCAAAACATGTAGTGGGGCGGGAAAGGACCATGCAAAACCCTAGATCTTGGTATTAACCAAAAGATGATTAATAAGAGCACAAAACTTTTGGTATCTTATAGTTAAAGTTTATTAAATCAAACGATATCCATCATGTTATATTTTGGTAGCTTCGAGTAATGATCCACACCCGCAATAGCATGATTAAACCAATTATTTAACAAATCAGATTTCAATAGTTTATAGTCCGTTTAGGTGTCAAAAAACAAGTTTTTACACAAAACACATAACTGGTCACAAGGAATAAATGTGTATATTAACAGACAATAATTAAATCTCACGATATCCAGCAAGATATATCCTGGTAGCTTCGAGTAATTGATGGATCAGTCCCAGATAGATCTTACGAGCCTTAATGAAAGTATAGTCAACCTGTGTAATCACAAGAAAACTATTGAGAACCTTTACTAGACTTATGTTTACACGGAATATAAACACAAGAATCAAGAAGACAATAAACACAAAAGACTTGATCCTCTATGGATCTATATTGAATTACTAACAATGTTATTGACAAGTGTACATAAACCCTAGCCGCAGGTTTCTTTTATACTACAAGAAACCCTAATTCTGCAGCTTACTAAACACGTAAAAGATATGCATTATCTATTCCTAATTTAACTCATGCATATCCTAGCTAAATTCTAATAATACGGAAACTACATATCCGCAGAAACAGTAAAACTATCAGTGGGAACTGCACTATCCGCATCAACCATACTATCAACAAAAACAATAAAACTATCCGCAGGAACCTTTATCAGCAGGAACCCAATTATTACAATAATTCCTAACAATCCTCCGCTAAACTTGAATTTGACTAAGTTAACTTCAAGTTTCCAGATAGATCTTGAACATGCAAGAGGATTGAAGACCACAACAACTGAAGCACAAGATAAGTAACCAGCAGAACACCTAGAACCACCAGAAACAGCAATGAAGACCATGATTCCATCAAGAACTCCTAGATCAAGAAAGACCAGAACCAAAGAAGAATAAGAACTGTAGTAGATTTGATAAGCCTTTACCAAGTAGCTACTCACTCTTGGGCTAGCGGTTCTTGAGTGGAATCATGACATCACCGGTGAACCAAGAACCATTCAATACTTAGAATATGAATCAATGGTGTGTTGAGAACCCTAATGGTTTTGGCAAACCATCACACCATCAACGGATTTGATTTGTCTTTACCCGAAGCCGTTAACTCAGGACTAGTCATGGTGTTCCACTGCCTTTACCACAAGCCATGAACTTGTGGGCTAGCCAACTCTTCATCTATGAGGACATGGTGAGTTGAGCACCATACAACTTATTGGCAAGTTGTAAACCTTCCAACGGATTTGATGTCTCTTTACCAGAGCCGTTTGCTCATGGAGTAGCCAATGTTTGGTGTGTTAGACCAGGGTACATTGAAAACCCTCTGATTTTTAGTAAACAAGCAACTATCAATGGATTTAAGAATACTTACTAGAGCCGTACCCCCATAGCAAGTTAACCCTTTATCAATGAAGACATGGTGAGTTAAAAACCATATATGAGACACCAGAGTACAACATGATCCTCAAAGATGAAAGTTAGTTAACACATAATATATACAATTTTTTTTTCAAACACAAACAAAGAAAAGAAATAATATACAACAGGAATACTAGTCTCAGGATGTGGCAGCATTAGCAGAATGAATTCTATCCTTGATAAGTTTGATTAACTGCTCTGCATGCAACATATCATTGCCAACAGGTTCAGTAGTAAGCACCAGCTGATGTTTCAACATTTGAGTCATGACCTGCACAGACAAAGGATATTGCAAATCCGAGAACATATACACATAATGACCACTTACAGTGTGTAACACATGCACATTAGTCAATGGATAAAACATCCATTCCCATACAAACCAATCACCCTGACTATCCCAAACAGGAAACTCTTTGCCATCCTGATATGTAGAGTCAAACAAAACATGCAAATCCCCCAGCAAGAGAAGACCAGCATCAGAGGCAGGATGATCATCAAAATAGTTGGAGACCAATCCATACAACTTGATAAGATCCTGTCTATCCACTAAATGCAGTATCTCACTGAGAAAGGTAAAATGCTTGACTGACCCATCTCTTCTGTAGATTGTATTCACCTTGCCACCCATAGTGTCTGTAAGTTCCCATCTATCCAAGAGAGACCACACAACTGGTGCCTCATCACCAGTATCAGCCACAGTGATGAAAGAACTATCAGGAACATTCAGATCAAGAATCCTTGAGCTCTTCTTCTTTGCAAGACTCTTTCTTCTTCCACCAGTTGAAGAGGAAGGAGAAGGAATATTGGAGTTTGGAGCATCTGGAGTAGGAATCACTGGGGGAACATCTTCAGAAGGAACAGATGCATCAGTGGAAACAGGATCAACCTTCTCAGAAGAATCAGGTTGATCAGCAGCAATAGTAGCATGATCACCAGCAGGAGCAACAAAGGGTGTATTCTCAGTAGGAACACCCTTAGGTGTAGCAGACAAGGTATCACCAAGGTTGACAGTGGGAATGCTCTGAAGTTCATCATCAGGAGCAAAAGAAGTACCTTCAGAAGGATTAATCTTATTAACATCAGCAGTTGGAGAAGTAGTTGATGTTTTAGCAGGTATGAGATGTTGTGCAATGTTCTCTTCAGTAGAAACACTAACATCTGCACTGGTGAGAAGTATCTCATCAGTAGAATCCTTAGACTTCAACCTCTTAAGTGCAGATCCTTCTAATGAAGGCTGATGTCACTTCATTCTTGCATATGGATCAAGACCATCCTTTTTCAACCTACTCAGAATCTTATTATATTCAATAATCAACTGATCATCTGTGAAGGACTTCACATAAGCCATACTCCATCCAGTTGTGTATACAACAGAGCTCATGTTCTTAACAAACTCCCTCATATGTACTCTTTGTTCAGCTTGAGTAGGAGGTCGATCCCTTTTTGCCTTTGCTTTCTTCTCTGCATCTGCTTTCTTTCTCTTATTTGCAAGAGCCATCAAGTCACTAACAAAATTTTCAGAGTCAAATGCACCTCCTAGGATAGACTGAGCAAGTGATGGATTTGAGGCAACTCCAGTCACAAGAGATGTCCAGGTGTCATCATTGAAGTTCAAAGCAGCCTCATCCACCTTCTCATTCTTTCGTGTGTGATCTCGTGAACCGATGAGCTCGAATTTCGTGATCAAAGAAAGCTTGAGCTTTCTCTACGACTTCTCTATAACTCATTTTTATCTCATGAAGCCTAAAGAGTCTTTCTTGTTCAGCCTTGTCAACAGCAGGATCCACTTCCTCTTCAACCATTTGAGCCTTTCCTTTATCTGCTGAAGAAACACCCACTTGCACATCTTCAGAAGAAGCCTTGGTATCAGAAGGAATGGATGCTGGATGCTCAGAACCAATAGAGGAAGCATCAGCAGATACAGGCTTATCAGTTGTATCAAGCTTATCAGAAGTATCAGGCTTATCAGAAGTATCAGGCTTATCAGAAGTAGCATGAGTCTCAGTAGCATCAGAAAGCTCCGTATCCTTAGTAACCTTGTCAGTAGAAACAGGTTCAGGAGGAAATTTCCCTTGTCCAACACCAACAGAAGTAGCATGATAATCTACCATACTAATCTTGAGATAATTCCTTTTTCTAGTCCTTCTTCTGTGAAACACTTGAACTTCAGGATCTTTCTGAGCCTGAGTCTCTCCCAATGACACAAAAGCCAAAACATGCAGTGCCTCTAGATCAATGTTTGTCCTCTCAATATCCTGTTCCTCCTCTGACTCAGAAATCACAACCCTGCTCCTTCTTTTTTTTAGCCTAACCTCCAAATCTGTCACCCTCTTCAGCAACTTAACCAATGCACCACCAAGAGTCTGCTTAGTCTCTTTAAGCTCATACATAGATTCTTTAAGCTGAACCTCAAGATCATCAACCTTCTTAATATACCTGTCAAGCAAACTAGACACTTTCATTAGAGTATCAGAGTCCTCAGCTCCACCAACAGGATTTCCTGAGGTTTCTGGAGCTTCATTTGACCTGAGAGGAGACATATAAATATCATCACCAAAAGTGGTGTCATCCTCAAAAGTATCTCTGGTGGACTAGAAGGTTGGACAAAAGGTTGAGCAACATTGTCCTCAGTCTCAACAGGAATATGACCCTGTGATTCAGAGCCAACAACGGGCTCCTCAGGAACACCAACCCTGGTTGAAGGTGGGACAACATGTGGAGGAGATGGGGGTTGCTGGTTTTCAGTGGAAACTGATGCAGAGGCACCAGCAGCATTGGGGTCTGGTGACATAGGGCCACCAGATGCCTCAGCTATCAAAGGCTCTAAACCACCAGCAGGATCACCTGCACCAGCAGCTATATTGACACTTGGCAACATAGAAGGTAATAAGGGCCTATGTTCTCCAACAAAATTTGTTTTCATAGTAGCAAACAATTTGGCAGTTAATTTACTGATAGCTTTTGGGGTTTTTATCAGAGTGTTCAAAGTTTAATATCATTTGAATAAATCTAGGATACATTTGAAATTTATGTTTGGTATCCTTGATATTTCTAAGCATTTCCTCAAAGATATATTTTGAAAAATTATAAGATCTCCCTTGAGCCAAACAAATAATAGCAGTAGCAATAGAGCTAGAGAACTGATCCCAACCCCCAGACTTAGGACTTAGACACTGAAGGAGAGTGTGAACCAAAAACCTCCATTTAGGGTAAAATTTATTTTTATACCAAATGAATTTCCCAACAGTGGGATACCCTATGCTGGCCAAACCAGTGATAATCTCATCTCTATTATTATCAAACACTCCTCATTCATCATCTAACTACAACTGAGTCCTAATGAGAGACTCAGTGACAACATACTCATGTCCATCAATGGTTGCCACAATCTCCTTGGGTTGCCCCTCAGGAGACCGCTCAAAAGCTATGGCCCAGAATTGCCTGACTAAAGAGTCATAACAATAGATGGACAATAGGTTAGAGCATACCTGAGTTTTGATCGGAGAAGAAAATCCACCATTGGATCATATATATCACTTCCTTTAGCTCTTTCCAGGAATGCAACCTTGTTGTGATCAACTTTGAAAGCCAACACAGCCATGGAATAGTTCTTAGAAGGTAGAAGATGGATTTGGTTTCAAAATGAGAAGGAATTTTCCAATTAGGTCGTGGGATATCAGCAATTGGTTATTTATGTAAGTTACTTAAAATAACCGTTTAAATTGGCAAAAATATTCGGAGAGAATATTTGACCAATTTGACTTTAATCAAATCCCGTTATAAATCCCCAATTATTATGAAATCAGCAGCAATGATAAGTCACTCAGCAAAAACCATATAGTCAATCAGCAGGAATGACGGAACATTTGACCACTGTTTCCATATCACATCTATCAGTAGAAACCATTTCCCTCAGCAGAAAACATCACAATACCAGCAAGAATGGAGAAAGAATCAATTCTTCTAAACCCAACAGTGCATCAACAGTCTCCAAACTTAACTTTTAACTATTCAAATTCCAAGCAATTAATTACAGCCATAAATTCTACCGACCTAAGATTCAATTATGCCTATATAACCATCCCCTTGCCTTATCATACATACAACCCACATAACCCTAACAACAGAGATGATTACCAACCAAATCATCATGAACAACTCTCCAAATCATCCTATCGAGATATCTTCATCTGACAGTGAACCATCCCATGATAGATGGTTAAACTATTTTCCCCTTGGTGCATCAAACAGTGTGACATACATATCCAGAGAACCTCCTTGCAAGTCACCATTTGCATACACTTCTTCAGAAGAGGATCTACCCAATCTTCCTCCACATGTGGAGTTTGAAGTATCCAGCTCTGAGCATAATGCTATGAATGCATATACTGATGAGGAGAATGATCCATCTTATAGGCCAATCAATGTTGCTCCTCTTACTGCTGCACCACTAGGCCCTTCAGCTCCCAGACCTGAAAAGAGAGCTACAATTAGCAGGTATAGCCGCAAAACCAAAGTGGTCATTCATCAATACATGGGGAAAGGAGCATCGAGGATGCCCGAGGGGAAATAGGAGGCCCGAGAAGAAGCCTTGAAGATGGAAGTCGAGTCCGAGTCCGGAGTCCGAGATGTCTTTGGTGAAGCTTGTTAGGGTTGTGTCTTAATGTAATCAACAGCAATGTTTAGAAAGTCTTGTAGTGTGATACTGCATCTCAGAATGCAGTTTGTTATTATTTATAAAAGACTTTGTCTTCTTAATCTTTTGCTATCTTTTGCCACTCATTGTTTGTTTGATACTAGATCTGCAAGATAGTTAGTAGAACACAGAAAATACAAAACAAATATATACAAAAATATACACAAAATATGCAAAAGTATACAAAATATACAACATAAATCCTCTCCTTAAACCAAAAACCTCCCCTTAGGCATAATCCTCCCCTCAAACACAACAATCAGGGGTTGAGCATGCCTATATGGACAACCAAATACTGAAACCTTGGACCATCAAAAGCTTTTGTCAACAAATCAGCTACACTTTCATCTGTATGGATTTTAACCACTTGAATAAGGTGTTTTTCATTAGCATCTTTGATAAAGTGGTGTCTTATTTCTATGTGCTTTGTTCTTTGATGAAAAATAGGATTTTTAACAATGCAGATTGTACTTTGGTTGTCTATAAAGATTTTAGTGTTCATAAAATTGAACCCATAATCCAATAACTCGATTTTGAATCCAAAATACCGACCACAACAACTAGCGGTACCGCAACATATTCAACCGGTGAGAAGATGTAGCCACAATGGTCTCTTCTTACATTGCCGTGAGATTAATCTCCTTCCCGAAACTAACAACCCTAGTAGTAGATTTCCTATCAAAGTTTGCACCAAAGATAGTCACTATCACTATAAGCCTCCAACTTAAATGGAGATTCTCTAGGATACCAAAGACCCAACTTAGGTTGACCCTTGAGATACTTGAAAATCTTCTTGTGCTAACAAATTGGAAGTCGAGGAGTGACTGATGCCTAGAACAAGCAATCGATCGCAAACATAATATCAGGCCTAGAAGCGATCAAATACATGAGTGAACCAATCATGGATCAGAGAGATGAACATTAATGTAGGATCTCGTTCATTATTTGACTTAGCCTTAGGAGCTTCATAGGGAGTAGTTGCGGTCTAGCTAGTTCCATATCAAACTTCTTGAGGATGTCATGCATATATTTCTCTTGATGAATGAAAATACCATCGATTTCTCACGCACTTGAAGGCCCAAAAGAATGTAAGCTCACCCATTGCACTCATCTCAAACTCACTTTTCATCAACTCCTCAAATTCCTCGCACCAAGCTTCTTTGGTTGAACCAAAGATAATGTCATCCACATACACTTGAACAAGAATGATATCCACAGAGTTCTTCTTGATAAAGAGAGTCTTATCAATGGCACCTCTCCTATATCCATGTTTCAAATAGAACTAAGAGAGCCTAGCATACCAAGCCCTGGTGCCTGATGATGTCCATAGAGTGCTTTAACCACTTTGTAGACCATATCTGGATTGTGAGGGTCTACAAATCCCTTGGGCTGAGTGACATACACTTCTTCTTTAATTTCACCATATAGGAAAGCACTTTTTACATCCATATGATATACCATGAAGCCCATGTAGGAAGCAAATGCCAAGAAGAGTCTGATAGCCTCTACTCTAGCAACAGGAGCAAAAACCTCATCATAATCAATCCCCTCTTCTTGTCTGTGACCTTGGGTCCCTCTTACACAATCCCCCTTGCATCCCTCTTACATTTCAAAATCCACTTTGTCCCAATGGCATACTTGCCAGGAGGCAACTGAACATGCTCCCACACATTTTGATTCAAGAATCTGTTGCATTTCTTCTGCATAGCACTACCCAATCATCATCTCGCCAAAGCCTGCAACACCTGTAGGTTCAACTTGAGAGAGGAAACAAGCAAATAGACAATGATGGTAGTCTAGATGATTGTTCCGATGTTGATCCTGAATGTAACTGAGAAATGCAGATTCACCAAAATTTGTCTTCTTCACCCTGCTTCTAGTTTGCACAGATGAAGTAGGATCACCAATTATTAGAGATTGTGGATGAACTGTGTTAATCCTCTTTGTTGCATTAGGACTAACATCAATGGATGTGGCCAGATTAGTTAGAGTAGGACCAAAGTCATCATCATAGGAAGAAGAATCAAAGATGCCTGTTCTTGAAAATGATGAATGCCATCCAATTCGTAGCTTGAATGTTGTGAATTGGCTAAGTCGATGGACTTGAAAATCGGTGGGAGAATCTTCCAAACCCAAAGTATCAACATATGGAGTAGTGGAGGAATCAGGGAACAACATCACTAGCGTAGGAACAGAACACTACCACAGTAGAATCACCATCGTAGAAACCGAGCCATTACCAGTAGGATCAGACACATTACCATCGTGAATGGATACATCATCGAAGATCAAACTTCCTGCGGGCTTCAATAGTTGTTCATAAGTTGTTCATCACACTTTGAATCTGACTCATCATCTGAGGAACCTGCAATGTTAGTTTGAGTATCATGTGGTTCTGCAGAAAGATTAGATTTATAACTAGTATAACCTAAGTGATCAGTCAAGTAGTCAAGATCAAAGTACTATTCTTGACCTGCTCCCTGAACATTTGGCTTGTCCTTCATAAATCTCAGATTCAGTGTTTCTTCAATCCTCTTTGTGGAGATGTTATAAACCCTATAAGCTTTACTATGAGCTGAATAGCCTACTACAAAACCCTCATCAGCTTTTCCTTCAAATTTGCCCAAATGATCACCGTGTTAAGGATGGTCACATGACAACCAAAAGGCTTAAGATAGCTTATGGTAGGAATCTTTCCGCACAAAAGTTCATAAAGTATCTTATTGTGAGGATGAGTTATCATTACCCTATTCAAAACATAGCGAGCAATCTTGTCGCCTCATCCGTAACATGGTAGGTAACTCAATCGCAAGCATAGATCTTTGCTTCAATCAAGGTTCTATTCTTCCTTTCAAGAACTCCATTTTGTTGTGAGTCTTGGCATTACTATAATCCTTTTATCCCCTTTGTAGCACAGAGCTCAATTAATTTTGCATTCTTAAACTCGTCCCATTGTCACACCTAATGGCTTTAACCTTTTATTCAACCGATTCTCAACCAGGAAATAAAGTCTTGAAGAATCAAATGTTTCATCCTTAGTCCCAAGAAGAATGCCCAAAGAATACCTCATCTGTAGTCATCAAGAACCACCAAACAATAGTACTTATGATCAATGCTCTCGATAGATGTAGGACCAAAAGGTCCATGTGCAAAAGCGCAAAGGCTCGAGATAGTGCCGACAACAATGTAGATTTGTAGGAGGCCTTGTCTTGCTTCCTTGTTACAAGCCACATAGTTGTGCTCATTAGTAAAGACTTTGGAAGGAAGTCCATGAACTAACCCATGTTTTGCCGACTTGTTTATAGTTTTGAAATTAACATGAGCCATCCTTCTATGTCATTTAGTAGATTCATCCAAGGATGCCTTTGCTACCAAACAAGCTAAGTCACCTTCATTTGAACATCATTGAGGTTGAATGTATAAAGATTTTGTTTCCTAGGCACCTTCAAAACAACTTGATCACATAAGGTATCCGAAGTCTTTTGAAAGTACAAGACATTCAAGATCGTGAACAAAACACAAATTTTCTTGTCACGATTTGAGACACGTAAAATAAGTTGAAGTTTCTTAGTTGTTCCACATAATACACATTCTCAAAGTCCACTTGGAAGTTCTAATGGTTCCCTTCCTGTAATTTTACCATCTCCTCCTCCAAATGTAACAAGACCTCCTTGAATAGAAAAAAATCATGCAACTGCCTCTGCCCCCTGTCATACTCCTAGAACATCCACTATCAACAATACCTAAATCTTTATTTGTATGAGGATCATCCTACAAGTTAGAAATGTACAGCAACATTAGTATACATGGAGACCCAAGTCATTACTAACTTGAGCCTGCCTTGTGAATCACATTAGAAAAACCAGCAGATTGATGAGATCCACTATTGTTCTTGGAACCTTTCATGAATGGTGGTCTATTGTGTGTCCAAGAGCAACCTGCTGAGGGCTTAACATCAATATCCCACCTTGCCCCCCTTTTATTCAATGGGTCATTATTAACAGGCCTATATACATTTTGAAAATAAGTACTAGTAGGTCTGAATAATGGCCTAGAAACATTTCTTCTCCAACACGATGAAGATGGTCTATCGCTATAAACTGGTTACCGGTGAGGAACCGGGTCTACCGGAAGAATCGGTCACCAAATAGAATTGGTTTTACTAATCCTCACATGTGTTCCGAGGAACAAATGGAGGAATTTTGGTCACATCATTTCATATTGGTGTATATCTCATTGATTAGTACAAACACCCATTTGTTTCTCATAAAATCACAATCTTTGATAAGATGAAATGTACTACCACAAACAAAACATGATTTCTTATTAAAATTCTTGTTCAAAACAGGAATAGTCTTATCACAAACAAAATTATTCAAACCACAACCAAAATCGTAATTGTTTTTAACAAAATCAACAAAACAAGAAATGTTTCTAAAATAAGTTTGTCTTTGAAGATGGTTCATCAACAAAGAACTCTTGGGACAGGTGAACTGGTAAAGGCTTGGGAGGCGGACTTGAAAGTTGAAGACTCTTCACTTGAATCACATCTCGCATAGTCTTTAGACTGGGTCTCAAAGTCCTATCACCGGGAAGAACAAGAGACAAAAGTATTAGATTCATCGCCAAGTCGATAAGTCATTGGACTATTGACCATAGGTCATAAGTGATTCATCCGAGTCTCGAGTCTCGAGTGCGGGTTGGGTGGTCTAACAATACCATTTATAGAAGAAGAAACCAATGCATTTCACCGGTTTTACAAATTTAACAGTTTTCTATATTTATCTTCTTCTTCATCATGACAAGATTAAAAACACTTGTACTCTTTAGGGTCATAAACCTCATCCGACCAATATAGTCGTGGAAGCCCAACCCCATTTTAGTTTTAATGGATATAGAACTTTTCCACAATTTATCTAGGTTTTAGCCTGTTTTGCCACTTGCTTATGTCTAGCCACCTCAAGATCCAAATTAGCCTTTAGACCTCTCTTTCTATATTAACTTTTACATATTCTTTCTCGTAGAATTTTAACTGGTTAGTGGTGTTTTCCAAATCCCTCTCTAAAACCTTAATTCTTTCTTCAAGAGCCAATTGATTTTGTTGGTACCAGGCCTTTTGTTTTACTAAAGATTTAACCGTTTTCTTATATGCCTGAACCTGAATAAAACTTTCTTTATATTGGCCATTAACATCATCAAATTCACATTTAAGAGCATCATATTTAGCATTACAACCAAAAATACAATTTTGTACTGAGATGTGATGCACATCGATTACAAATTCATCAAGAGTATCGCTAACCAATCCAACCCGAGGATTTTCATCATGAGCTTCATCCGCATGATCATCCCACCAACCCTTGACTCAAAGACAAGAAAGCTTTAGGTTTCGATCCTCGCCTTCTTTGATCTTGAATGCGAATATCTTCTCCTGTCACTTCCTTCTTATCTGGGCATTCTCTAGCAAAGTGACCCACCTCGTTGCATTCAAAACACCGATCTTCTTCTGTCAAACCCGGTGATTCTCTTCCTTGTAGCCAAACTTCCTCCCGTAACCTTCTCAAACTCGTTGACTTTCACAAGAAGCATGACCATCTCGCCATTTGAGATCCATCTCCTCCAAATCCCATTTATCCACTTGTTCAAAATCTTCATAGGCTAACTGCTGTTGGTCTTTAGTTTCAGCAACAAAAGAATAAAGCACATCCTCTATCACAGAATTGGACTTTGATTTTCTTGTAGAAGAAGTGTGTGTTCTTGTTGGTGCTGATGAAGAAGTGGGACTCTCAAGATAAGACACCATTGTGTTAGCACCGTAGCACTAACAAAAGTCGAGTGTGTTGGAGTTGGAGAATAAGAAGAATGACCCTTGATATAAATTTCAAGAGATCTAAGCTTATTGTATAAGTCATCAAAGTCGATATAATCAAGGCCTCCTTTTGCCTTGAGAGGAGAGAAACCCGCCTCCGTGAAGAAGGTAAAGCATGAAGGAAGTTGAGATTGCATTCCTCATTGTCGTTTGGACTTCATCTCGATTAAACGGCTCAATATTTTTCAAACCTGTCATACCCTTGTGTATGCCCTCCTCTTCGTAAATTGTGAACTCTGAAAACTCGCTTGAGCATAGACTTCCTCATCTTCTTAGATTCTTCATTACCTCCAAACCTTGCCTTGATGGCCTTCCAGATCTCTTTGCATCATCAAGATGATAAAAGTCACTCATATGCTCATCCGAAGTGCCTAGAGCAAGGTAGTCCTAGCCTTTGTTTCCTCCAAGAGCAATAGCTTCCTCGCTTGTTGTCCGCTAGTAGAACGACCAGTTACCTTCGTATCTCTACCAATTTTCTTCTTGCTGTTGCCTTTTAGAACAATGTTCCAGAGATGGTAGTCACTGTTGGTGATGTAATTCTCCATCTTCATAGCCCATATGTCATATTCGTCCTTCTTCAGATAGGGAAACTTTGCATTGTTGTTGGACATGGTAGTAACAACCTGCTAAATTGTAGACTGAGCATTGGATGGCTCAGGCTTGTCCTCATTGTCTGATTCAGAATGTTTTGATGATGTCATTGTTAGAGTGAGATTAGGGTTTTGTTAAAGAGAGTAAGAGTGTCTTCTTTGAAAGATTCTCACCAGGATCTGAAACCAATTGATGGATCAGTCCCAGATAGATCTTACGAGCCTTAATGAAAGTATAGTCAACCTGTGTAATCACAAGAAAACTATGGAGAACCTTTACTAGACTTATGTTTACACGGAATATAAACACAATAATCAAGAAGACAATAAACACAAAAGACTTGATCCTCTATGGATCTATATTGAATTACTAACAATGTTATTGACAAGTGTACATAAACCCTAGCCGCAGGTTTCTTTTATACTACAAGAAACCCTAATTCTGCAGCTTACTAAACACGTAAAAGATATGCATTGTCTATTCCTAATTTAACTCATGCATATCCTAACTAAATTCTAATAATACTGAAACTACATATCCGCAGAAACAGTAAAACTATCAGTGGGAACTGCACTATCCGCAGCAACCATACTATCAGCAGAAACAATAAAACTATCCGCAGGAACCTTTATCAGTAGGAACCCACTTATTACAATAATTCCTAACAGTAATGATCCACACCCTCAATGGCTTGATGGAATCCACGATTTAATTAAAAACAAGTTTCGATATAAGTAATTAGTCCGTTTTTATTTCCAAAATCAATAGCATATATGTAAAACAAGTAACAAGGAATAAAACATATAAGCAATTAAACAGACATAAGAAGAGGTAGAGGTGAAGACAGAATCTAATAGAAAGCAAGAAACTAAGTAATGCTCCAAAACTCAAGAATGAGTCTTCCAGATTGCGTAATCTAAGGCTCCCACAAGGTTTTCGAGCTAGGTACCAAGTGGACCACAAAGGCGTCATAGATCATGACCGCGTAAGCCTTAATCGGGAAAAAAAGAAGAATCCATATTACAATATGCTTTTGATTTTTCTAACCTCTTTTATTAACCATTAATATTAAAACAAGATCAAGATTTAATTAAATGACAATAATGCATGTTATTGTCATAACAATTAATATATGTGTTTAATTAGTGTAGCAAGCGACTCTATGTGTAACCCATAACACCAAATGAGATGGCTCTGATACCACTATATGGAATTCATATTGATTAAACCATCAACACCACGAGTACGCTGCGAATGGATCTATATTTAATGTTATGAATTAAAACACATAAAATACTAACCTCGAATCTATTGAAAAATAGATAAACACCGAATCTTAATCTTGTACCACGAATCACCAAATAAACTATAATAAGTCAATCTCTATCGAATGCACACACTACACGTCTAACAAGAACGTTAGGATGCTAGTACTTGCTTATGAATGAAACACACAAAACTTGGTTTAGTTTCTTGATTAAATAGGATCGAATACTAAATATTTAGAACAACCGATTTGGTTTTGTGCAAAGAAAATGTGTGTGTAAAGATCTCAATCTTTTACTCTACACCAAAGAACCAAAGGCCTTACTATAATTGATGTTACCATAATCCATAAACGACTAAAAGGTGTAAGTACTTTGACTTGTTGTTTTTATTTTTAGGATTTAGTAGAACAAATATATAATAAAAAGTTAAATTAAACGGTTAAGAACTATAATTGATGTTACCATAATCAATAAAATGGTTAAAAGGAGGTAACTACTTTCTAACATTTTATTCTAAACAATATTAATCATGAACATCTTTTACATAGTCAATATAAAAAATGTAGGTAAATAAAGGTATTAATCAAATCCACTCTACACAAATGCTACTGATATAACCTAAACTATAATAGTACGTAACTTTTCAAAATCACTAAGCACCAAACACATCAATTCATGATGTGTAAATATATTATGTGTAGACAATATATAGTAAAAGTGAAGATGGAGGTTGTATTTATAGTGATAATGGTCCGAGTCGGAAAATTTTATCAAAATAGTGAGTTTTAGTGTGTATTTCATTTTTGGCCCAGATGCTCCGCTAACCTTATTGCCCCATCAAGATGACGAACAAGTAATTGATATATAACCAAAAATGTAAATTTTTGTTTTGAAAATACTTGAGCGTATGTTTCTCACCATTTGCCATGCATTTTGCCCAAAGTTGCTTATCCGCAAAAGCTTTAATAAAGCATATGCAATTGATCATGATCATGGGGATCATAAAACAAGCCATTGTCTAGAACCCGTAATGAAGAAATTATCAAAGGCCAAATACACAGTCAGATAAGATCGTGCTTGTGGATCTTAACGGCACTTTTTATATTTACATCCAACTAAAAATAGTTTCGACCAATGTGGTCACTTCTAATCAATTTTATACATTTTTATCAGATCGCGAATTCACATACTTGATTGTTAATTGATGATTCGTTCTGCTCATCTATGTATCTTCGCCTTAGGATATGTGGTGGCTTTGGTGGTTCTACTCATCTCTGTATCTTCGCCTCTTTGAGTATTATCTACTCGGTCATTCAATCTACCCACATTATATTTATACAAATAAATTGAGTCTATTATAAATTACGTCAAACTGCGCATCTAGGTCCGCTTGACCTTCAATAGTTTGAATAATCTCTTGAATCCACTCAAGAGGAGCTTTTTCTCCAAATATTCTCAAACTCTTTATGAAATTCATAAACATCTTAAACTCCGCCTAGTGACATCTTGCAAGCTCTGGAATATAATGAAGTTAAACTACCTTTATATTTTACTAAATCAACCGAAATGCATTGCTATGTATATATAAAACATACAATGGAAGGAAACCGGAGGACATAAGAAGGGTATACAGCTAATTAAATGAATATTACATTCTACGAAGACGCGGGAACATACCTTTCTAATCAAATCAGTGATATGTCGGGCATTGCGCCGGGGGAGGGTTTGCTTTTTGTTACATTCGTCTAAACATCAAAAGCCAGGATAATAATCAAAGATAAAGTCATAGACTGTATCTTATAGTTCCATCAAACCACATTTTATACCAAAATCCATGATGAGTAAAAGTACAAATATAAAATAGCAAAGTGTAACCAATCAGTATCACGTAATGGCTATGTGAAACAACAATAGTATAAAAAAACTAAATCAATTATATCTTTGACACATTGCGGTTGCGATAAACTTGAAAAGTCCAAACATCATATTCTATAGTCTTCCATTTTCAATTTTCTTTATCTGAAATAACTTGCAATTGCTTTTCACGTTCTAGTCTTGTTTCACCGTCTTATCTCGCATCCCATGAAAGTTTACTCGAACAATTGTCGCTGTTGAAACCATAATTAAAAAAGCATCAGAACGTGAAAGGCTAATACATAGACATAAAATACTTATGAAAGGTACTAATAAATAACATAAATGAGATCACACCATTACCAATGAGAGGTTCAGCCTTGCAATGAAATGGGTTCCGTTGGAAGACATGACCATCCGATCCGAGAACCACCGATTCCAATCACATCTTCTTGAACAACAAAAACATCGAACATCAACAATGCCACAACCAAAATCAAGCACCGCTACCTCTCACCCACACCGACCCATAAAAGTACGTTAGGATTGATGGCGGTGGTATGTATTTTCGATCCATATACAATCCCATGCAGCCCCTAGTTTAGCATCAAATATATTTGTTAGATCATGTACTATTAGAAAGGAAAAACAAGACGAGTTCTGTTACAGTCAAGACCAATAATAGAAAAGAATCCAATTACTTCCTGTTAGCCTAGCTCTTTTATAAATATAACGTCACTTACGTGAATTAGACTAGATGCGTAGTATCGTTTAAGTGGCAAAGTATTGGTTTGTTGAGCCTATAATACCCTCATGACTCTCCGTTAGGGTGAGGTGAATTATTTAGTTAGTGTATTGTTTCTCTTCAATAAACTCATCTTTGTGTTTTCTCCTTCCTCTCACTACTTTCTCTCTCTAGAAGGATGAAACAATACACTAACTAAATGATTCACCTCACCCCTCATGGAGAGTCATGAGGGGTATTTATAGGATCAACAAACTAATACTTTGCCACTTAAATGATACTAGTCCCTATGGACAAAGTATACTACGCATCTAGTCCAATTCACGTAAGTGACGTTATCTTTATAAATCTCCCTCCAAGATATCGTCACACGTGAATGGTTACAATGAGACCTATAAATACCAAACAAAGTAAATTACAATAGTAATGAACAATGTTGACTTTGTTGAAGCGCAGAGTCTCTGTAGTCTAGATATTGAGGCAAACTTGAAGTTCTCCCTTCCGACGATCTCGGCATATGATCTTTGGCTCGACGGCACAAATCCTTGTAGCTCGAACTTCAATCGTAATGATCTAGTTAGGTTATTACTCCTCCTAACTAGTGAGCCTTTTTCTTTTTCTGCTCCTCCCGAACCGGCAACACTCTTCCAACACGCAATGAGAAAGTAAACTCTTGAATGTAGCATAATGGTTGTCGCTCGGGAACATCGTAACAACATAACTCACTTAGTATTGCATCCAAGTTGGTAAAAAGCCCGATGTACACACACTACTTCTCCTTCTTGGTCTTAAGCACAAATCCTTCGTAATCCAATCACGGAAGATGAAATACCAACTTCTCCTCCCGATGGTTGCTAGCTATCGGAATCATCATAATGTTGCGTACATGCCGTATTACCTTTTTCTTGATGCAATATTACAACTTAGATTGAGCAAACTTCCATGAGAATATGTCGCAAAAATACTCTCAATACACTTTTCTCTCAAACCAACCTGAAAACGAACCTCCTTTGAATTCACCGGCTAATAGTAATGACCACATACGAAGAAAACCCGATATGACTAACTTGAAAAGGAAGTAAACATCCCAACATTGTTCATTACTATTGTAATTTACTTTGTTTTGTATTTATAGGTATCCATGTAACCATTCACGTGTGACGATTCTTGGAGGGAGATTGTTAGCCTCGCTCTTTTATAAAGATAACGTCACTTACGTGAATTGGACTAGATGCGTAGTATACTTTTCCCATAGGGACTAGTATCGTTTAAGTGGCAAAGTATTGGTTTGTTGGGCCTATTAATACCCCTCATGACTCTCCATAAGGGGTGAGGTGAATCATTTAGTTAGTGTTTTGTTTCTCTTTCAATAAACTCATCTTTGTGTTTTCAAAAAAAATAATAATAAAAATAAATAAATAAAAAATTGTTAGCCTTAATAATAATTAATAGAAGTGATGGTCATTCACGCTTAGGAACTTTGTAACGTGTGTTAGATATCGTATTAGAATAGTCAACGGGCTCGTGGATTGGGCTAAGCTAAATGGCTAATAGTTATGATAATGTCACACCCCAAATTACTGCTTTGCGCCGAATGGAATTCACGGGATTGATCATCATAGCATCACAATCACAAGTTATATTGAACGACCTAAAGTGTCGTTTGGAAAATACATCGCTTGATTTAATAAAACATTCGAGTTACAAAGATAGGTCCCAAATGAAAGTTACTATGCACGGAAAATAAGTTTAGTACAAGTCAAACGATGTTTTTAAAGTGTATCAATCCCATGTGAGACGCGTCGTCACCGCGACTCTATGATATGTCCACATGCATGCCATGAAGTATGCCTTAGATACCGAGATAAAACATGCTTAAAAGGTCAACACAAAGGTTGAGTGAAATCCATAGGTTTAATTAATTCGTTTGAACACAATCATCGTAGTGTGAGTTAAATGGTTTCACACTCATCGTTGAAAACAAAATCGTATTTATTTCACTAAGTTCATGACACCAAAGCGTAAACATCGCACCAATAAAAATTGGTAATCATCGTTTCATCGCCGCCTAATAGGTAAACTTGCCAATTTACCTTCTTGGTTCAATATAGTGCGCTCGATTTCCTAACCGGGTCAATAAGAGCGGGAGTGTTAATTCCAATAGGCCTATTCACAATATTCGCTCACTCGCAAGTGACTAATGGTTCATGATGTAGGGACTTGAACATGGCAAATACTTAGTGACAATAAAACATTCGGATATAGCATACAGTTCAAAGCATTTGTGTTCGATTAAAATGTAGCATGTATCTCCCCAAGAGTTTGTAAAAGCAGTTAAAAGAGTAAAAGTGGGGCTATGAACTCACCTGTTGCAATGATTACGATGACAAAAGTGGATACACTGAAATATAGCGTGAATCTCGAAAATGACCTATTATGAATGATATGATACGTAATGAGTTATGATGTAATGTTATGCATGCATTTCGTATGTTATTTATACCATTTGCGAGTTTTGAAAATAATACTTATCGTCGAAAAATACTCTTTTGACGTCTTGACCATTCTTAAATTACTTTACAATTATTTACGTCAAAATGTCATCCTACAATGGTTTCGAAATGATTTATTGTGAAATTTTAACTTTTCGTCGCAAAATAAAGTCGTCGGAAATTTCATGAAAGTGACAAAAATGGCTTCGAAAAACTAGTCGTAAAATGGTGTACGTCGAACGTTAGGAAACGAACTCGACGGTTTTGGAAAGCTTGTATCAAAATCTAGAAGTTTTAGTACAGGAGTTTTCGTCATAGAGGTCTCGAACATAAAGATAATAGAGGTTAAATATGGTGATTTTGTCCAAATGTTGTGTAAAAAGTGAGTTTCGGCAAAGTTTAAGCAACCGTAAATAATTTATTACAACTCCGCTATACAAACGGTTGGTCGTTTTGAAAAATATGCTTGGTGATCTCGATTTTATTAGAAGACATCTCGTTCCAAAAGTTCCACATCATCGTTAAAAACAGCCTTCAACATGGTCGTTTTAGTTACCGTAACACTTGTCTCGTAAAAATAATATAGTTTTTCTAAAATAATAGTTACGGCAATTTTATGAAAACGTGTATATCTTAGTCGTTTCAAACCGCTTTCTACGTATTATACGTCCTTAGCTTCGTATCAAAGTATACTAATATATTTTGATAAGTCGAAATAATTTATAAAGCTTAGGACTCGTTTTGACTCGTATAAAACAAAAATAGGTTGCTGAAATTTTCGAAAAAATATATATATCGTCGTCAAACTTGAAAAATTCATAACTTCTTCGTTATAACTCCGCTTTAATCCGCTCAAGCGCCACGGATTCGTTTTAAAGTATATTTTCTAAATATCAAGGCCAAAATTTCGTGCCTACTGTCGGATTTTCCAGAAAAACAAAATAAGGACAGACCACTTTTATATACTTGTCGAAAATAGTTTTTCTCGTACTAAACCTATTCCAATCCCTTCAAATCAACTCCAAAGCTAATCTAATCCTACCATACACCTTCTTAGGGTGTCATGGGTTCCTAAACATCATCAAGACCAAAATATACCAAGGGAATAATTATAGGATGACTTTATATATATAAACTCTAAAAATCAATGTAAAATGGTATAAACAACACAAGTCTTGCATGTTTGCTCCAAATATGAAGAAATAAATATGAAATGAAAGTGAAAGATGAAAAATGATAGAAATATGCTTACAAGTAAACTATGATGAGGTGCAAAGAACAAAGGTTTAACCTAAACACCCTAGGTTTTTATTTCAAAACCTTAATAAGAGTGTAATCTAGATTGTGTTATACTTGAGCTTGAGAAAATTTTGATGATCCCTTGCTACTCCTTGTGAGAACCGGTTATGAAGAGAAGAACAAGAGAGAAAACACTTTGCTAACTTGATTTAAATGAGATGAATGAATGAGATGAAAGTAGTACTTGAGTATAGATCTATACAATTGAAAAAATTACCAAACCATTAAATGTCTACTACCCTCCCACCCCCTAAGGCCGGTTTTTAGGGATATTTGTCAACAAAATATCTTTTTTTTTTTTTTTTTTTTTTTATATGTGTAAAATTGTTAAAATAAATGTAAGTAAATGTATAGTAAGTAATACTTGTAAGATGTAATATACATTAGTGTATTTAAGGTAATTTTAGGTAAAAGTAATTTTAATAGATCAAAGTAAAGTATAATGAGATCATAAAAATTGTAAAATACATTCCTTGTAAAATTTGAGTGATAAAATAATTATCGTGTAGTTTTTAAGAAAAGTGTCGTAATAATATAACTTTAACGATTTATATACAAAATAAATTTAAAACACTAGGTAAACTCAAAATATAGTTTTTATAAACTAAATGTAAGTATAAAAATATATCGGGATCATTTTTAGAAGTAACGGATTAAATGTTCAAAATAATAACTCACGCGATAACGTTTATTTAATATAAAATTTACGCGTTTAATGTGAAATGCAAAGTCATGAATGAACTAATATGATGCAAATGATGCTAATGAAATGTAGACTAAACTTAGTCCATATGAAATGTTCGTGATGATATGATCATGAATTCGCCGCTAAACCATTAAGGTTACGCGAATTTGGAACACGTAAACCTAGTTTACGATAAATGTTGAAATTGTAAAGCATGAATTGTTTCGAGAAATGACCGAAATTGCGGTTGTCACATTCGCCCATCAAAAAGGAATTCAGTCCCTGAATTCAGTTCGTGTTGGTCTATCGAATTGTTGAGTTTGTGATGAATAACGAGGAGAAAAGACATGGAGAAGTGTCGTTACGGTTATCGATGATTGAGAGTGTATAAAACATCGTAGTAAAGAAAATATCGGATGAATCTCTCATAAGTAACACTTTGACTTTGAAATATGTGAAGATTTTGCTTGCACTAAGATTTATAATTAACTGCTCCCAACATAACATGATCCCTCCAGAATTAGACATAGTTAGCTAGGCTATGTATAATTAAGGAACGATGATGTGACGTTCGGTTTAGTTGTTATAACTCTCGATGCTTACAAGGATTTAAACCGTGTCGTTAAAATGGTCGATAAAGTAAAAAGAAGTAAAATTCTCGTAAGTAATAACAAATCGGAAAGAAAATAAGTACGATAGATGAGAATATTTTACAACGAGTGGTTTAGCAAAAGTAGTACATCTTAAGTCATAAGATCCGAATATGATGGAAGACATAAACTTAGTACAACATAGTACATAAGGAAAATTAAGACCGTTAGTTTCAAACTTCTTCGCCTTCCGTTGTTGTGACCATGACGAGCTTCTCCTCCTCCTAACATGTATGCATTCCCATGAGCACCTTCAACTGGTTGACCTTGGTTTTGAGGACATTGATTCCGATAGTGTCCTTGTTCCCACATCCGAAGCATGTGACTACGGCTTTACCTTTACAATCCACGGCTAGATGTCCCGGTTTTGGCATTTGTGGCACTTGGCGTGGCAAGGACCCGAGTGATGAAAATTACATCGATTACATAGTGGGTGTGTTCCAAATAACCTCTACCTCCCATTGGTGCAAACACATAAACCATTCCCGCTTCTTGCCTTCTATTTTGTTGTTGATGATGGTTAGTGTTACGGTTTTGGTTGTTGTTGTTATAACCTCCTTGGTCATTTTCCCATTTTCTTTTGTTGTTGTTGATTTGGTTATCGCCGTTGTTGTTGTTGTTTTGGTTATTGTTGTAGTTGGTGCGGTTGTTGGGGTTGTTGTTGTTTTGGTTGGTGTTGGTGTACTTACCTCTCTTCACCACCGGGCCATGAGCTTTTGAGTCACCCTAATAGCTTCCTCGATTGTTTGTGGATCAAACGAAGTCACATCTCCTTGAATAACCTCGGAAGTCCCCGATAAAAGCCTCTAGTAACTTCTCGTTATCCGAAACCATAGACGGGCATAACGCGCCAATTCTTGGAATCTCCGAATGTAAGTGTCAATATCATACCCAATTGTTACTAGTTCATAGAATTCATCTCCAACTTTTTCACTTCCGTGCGAGGACAAAATTTCTTAGTTACCAAACCCTTGAATTGCTCCCAAGTAAGCTTGAAAGCATTCTCCATTCCCATCGGTTGAGCATATGAGTTCCACCACGACAATGCTCCATCGAGTAGTGTACTTGTAGCAAACTTGACCTTACTATCATCCGGCAATTACACAAAGAAAACACGGACTCAATTTCTCGAACCATCGCACCATGGCGGTGGCTCCTTCATCCCTTTAAACTTGGTGGGATCTCCACTTTGAAATCCTTGTAAGAACAACTTTTAACTCCGATCCTCCTGCATTTCCAAGGAAGAAAGAAGCCTTGCGGCTTCAAAGAAGAGCATGCCCTCGGCGGCGGCAGCAGCCACCGCTTCCTTTCAATCCTTAATGCCTCGCTACACTATCCCTTACCAACTTTTGAATAGCCGCTTGAGTCATTTCGGTGTAGCTTTCTTGATGCCATATCTTCTTCAAAACAAGAGGAAATGTGAGACGTAGCAAAATCCGATGTTAAAAATATGCGCTCCAAAGAGATGTGATAAGAAATGATACGTTTGAGGTTATTTTTCAAAATGATCGACGGTTTCCTAAAGATGGGTTATGAGGTGTTGTAAATGTTTCAAATGTATGGTGGTTTAGTGACTTAATGTGTGAATAACGTGTAACTCGACATGTTAGTGGTGAAACAAAGGAGTGAGAGTGACTTTGCCCTACTTAAAGGTTTATCTCGGCATTCGACGTTATCGGTGATGAGTCAACTGATATAAAAATTGCGATAGGGAATGACAAGGAATTCTCCACATTAGAGTATGAAGAAAGAATAATGGAATGGGCATTTAAAGGCATCCATGTGACAATCGATATGAAATGAAAGTAAATAACTCGAAAATGTACGATAAATCGCATGTAAAGTGAACATGCACTTATGATGAAATGATGAGATGCTATGATGATGTAGTTATAGTCTAGGGTCAATGATGCAACCTAGTTCTCTATAACCAAGCTCGATGCCAATCATCACACCCCAAATTACCTGCTTTGCGTGAATGGAATTCACGGGATTGATCGTCATAGCATCACAATCACAGTTATATTGAACGACCTAAAGTGTCGTTTGGAAAATACATCGCTTGATTTAATAAAACATTCGAGTTACAAAGATAGGTCCCAAATGAAAGTTACTATGCACGGAAAATAAGTTTAGTACAAGTCAAACGATGTTTTTAAAGTGTATCAATCCCATGTGAGACGCGTCGTCACCGCGACTCTATGATATGTCCACATGCATGCCATGAAGTATGCCTTAGATACCGAGATAAAACATGCTTAAAAAGGTCAACACAAAGGTTGAGTGAAATCCATAGGTTTAATTAATTCGTTTGAACACAATCATCGTAGTGTGAGTTAAATGGTTTCACACTCATCGTTGAAAACAAAATCGTATTTATTTCACTAAGTTCATGACACCAAAGCGTAAACATCGCACCAATAAAATTGGTAATCATCGTTTCATCGCCGCCTAATAGGTAAACTTGCCAATTTACCTTCGGTTCAATATAGTGCGCTCGATTTCCCTAACCGGGTCAATAAGAGCGGGAGTGTTAATTCAATAGGCCTATTCACAATATTCGCGCCACTCGCAAGTGACTAATGGTTCATGATGTAGGGACTTGAACATGGCAAATACTTAGTGACAATAAAACATTCGGATATAGCATACAGTTCAAAGCATTTGTGTTCGATTAAAATGTAGCATGTATCTCCCCAAGAGTTTGTAAAACAGTTAAAAGAGTAAAAGTGGGGCTATGAACTCACCGTTGCAATGATTACGATGACAAAAGTGGATACATCAAATATAGCGTGAATCTCGAAAATGACCTATTATGAATGATATGATACGTAATGAGTTATGATGTAATGTTATGCATGCATTTCAGTATGTTATTTATACCATTTGCGAGTTTTGAAAATAATACTTATCGTCGAAAAATACTCTTTTGACGCCTTGACCATTCTTAAATTACTTTACAAGTATTTACGTCAAAATGTCATCCTACAATGGTTTCAAATGATTTATTGTGAAATTTTAACTTTTCGTCGTAAAATAAAGTCGTCGGAAATTTCATGAAAGTGACAAAATGGCTTCAAAAACTAGTCGTAAAATGGTGTACGTCGAACGTTAGGAAACGAACTCGACGGTTTTGGAAAGCTTGTATCAAAATCTAGAAGTTTTAGTACATGAGTTTTCGTCATAGAGGTCTCGAACATAAAGATAATAAAGGTTAAAGATGGTGATTTTGTCCAAATGTTGTGTAAAAAGTGAGTTTCGCAAAGTTTAAGCAACCAGAAATAATTTATTACAACTCCGCTATACAAACGGTTGGTCGTTTTGAAAAATATGCTCGGTGATCTTGATTTTATTAGAAGACATCTCGTTCCAAAAAGTTCCACATCATCGTTAAAAACAGCCTTCAACATGGTCGTTTTAGTTACCGTAGCACTTGTCTCGTAAAAAAATAATATAGTTTTTCTGAAATAATAGTTACGGCAAGTTTATGAAAACGTGTATATCTTAGTCGTTTCAAATCCGTTTTCTACGTATTATATGTCCTTAGCTTCGTATCAAAGTATACTAATATATTTTTGATAAGTCGAAATAATTTATAAAGCTTAGGACTCGTTTTTGACTCGAATAAAACTAAAATAGGTTGCTGAAATTTCAGAAAAATATATATTTCATCGTCAAACTTGAAAAATTCATAACTTCTTCGTTATAACTCCGTTTTAATCCGCTCAAGCGCCACGGATTCGCTTTTAAAGTATATTTTCTAAATATCAAGGCCAAAAATTCGTGCCTACTGTCGGATTTTCCAGAAAAACAAAATAAGGACAGACCACTTTTATATACTTGTCGAAAATAGTTTTTCTCGTACTAAACCTATTCCAATCCCTTCAAATCAACTCCAAAGCTAATCTAATCCTACCATACACCTTCTTAGGGTGTCATGGGTTCCTAAACATCATCAAGACCAAAATATACCAAGGGAATAATTATAGGATGACCTTATATATATATAACTCTAAAAATCAATGTAAAATGGTATAAACAACACAAGTCTTGCATGTTTGCTCCAAATATGAAGAAATAAATATGAAATGAAAGTGAAAGATGAAAAATGATAGAAATATGCTTACAAGTAAACTATGATGAGGTGCAAAGAACAAAGGTTTAACCTAAACACCCTAGGTTTTTATTTCAAAACCTTAATAAGAGTGTAATCTAGATTGTGTATACTTGAGCTTGAGAAAATTTTGATGATCCTTGCTACTCCTTGTGAGAACCGGTTATGAAGAGGAAGAACAAGAGAAAACACTTTGCTATCTTGATTTAAATGAGATGAATGAATGAGATGAAAGAGTTTGAGTATAGACTTATACATTTGAAAAAATTACCAAACCATTAAATGTCTACCCCTACTTAGGTCGGTTTTAGGGATATTTGTCAACAAATATCTCTTTTTTTTTTTTTTTTTTTTATATTGTGTAAAATTGTTAAAATAAATGTAAGTAAATGTATAGTAAGTATAAATTGTAAGATTTAATATACATTTGTGTATTTAAGGTAATTTTAGGTAAAAGTAATTTTTAATAGATCAAAGTAAAGTATATTGAGATCATAAAAATTGTAAAAATACATTCCTTGTAAAATTTGAGTGATAAAATAATTATCGTGTAGTTTTTAAGAAAAGTGTCGTAATAATATAACTTTAACGATTTATATACAAAATAAATTTAAAACACTAGGTAAACTCAAAATATAGTTTTATAAACTAAATGTAAGTATAAAATATATCGGGATCATTTTGGAAGTAACGGATTAAATGTTCAAAATAATAACTCACGCGATAACGTTTATTTAATATAAAATTTACGCGTTTAATGTGAAATGTAAAGTCATGAATGAACTAATATGATGCAAATGATGCTAATGAAATGTAGACTAAACTTAGTCCATATGAAATGTTCGTGATGATATGATCATGAATTCGCCGCTAAACCATTAAGGTTACGCGAATTTGGAACACGTAAACCTAGTTTACGATAAATGTTGAAATTGTGAAGCATGAATTGTTTCGAGAAATGACCTGAAATTGCGAGTTGTCACATTCGCCCATCAAAAAGGAATTCATCCACGAATTCGGTTCGTGTTAGTCTATCGAATTTTTGAGTTTGTGATGAATATCGAGGAGAAAAGACATGGAGAAGTGTCGTTACGGTTATCGATGATTGAGAGTGTATAAAACATCGTAGTAAAGAAAATATCGGATGAATCTCTCATAAGTAACACTTTGACTTTGAAATATGTGAAGATTTTGCTTGCACTAAGATTTATAATTAATCGCTCCCAACATAACATGATCCTCCGAATTAGACATAGTTAGCTAGGCTATGTATAATTAAGGAACGATGATGTGACGTTCGGTTTAGTTGTTATAACTCTCGATGCTTACAAGGATTTAAACCGTGTCGTTAAAATGGTCGATAAAGTAAAAAGAAGTAAAATTCTCGTAAGTAATAACAAATCGGAAAGAAAATAAGTACGATAGATGAGAATATTTTACAACGAGTGGTTTAGCAAAAGTAGTACATCTTAAGTCATAAGATCCGAATATGATGGAAGACATAAACTTAGTACAACATAGTACATAAGGAAAATTAAGACTGTTAGTTTCCAAACTTCTTCAGTCTTCCGCGTTGTTGTGACCATGACGAGCTTCTCCTCCTCCTAACATGTATGCATTCCCATGAGCACCTTCAACTGGTTGACCTTGGTTTTGAGGACATTGATTCCGATAGTGTCCTTGTTCCCCACATCCGAAGCATGTGACTACGGCTTTACCTTTACAATCCCTCGCTAGATGTCCCGGTTTTGGCATTTGTGGCACTTGGCGGGCAAGGACCCGAGTGATGAAAATTACATCGATTACATAGTGGGTGTGTTCCAAGATAACCTCTACCTCCCATTGGTGCGCGACATAAACCATTCCCGCTTCTTGCCTTCTATTTTGTTGTTGATGATGGTTAGTGTTACGGTTTTGGTTGTTGTTGTTATAACCTCCTTGGTCGTTTTCCCATTTTCTTTTGTTGTTGTTGATTTGGTTATCGTCGTTGTTGTTGTTGTTTTGGTTATTGTTGTAGTTGAAGCGGTTGTTGGGGTTGTTGTTGTTTTGGTTGGTGTTGGTGTACTTACCTCTCTTCACCACCGGGCCATGAGCTTTTGAGTCACTCTAATAGCTTCCTCGATTGTTTGTGGATCAAACGAAGTCACATCTCCTTGAATAACCTCGAAGTCCCCGATAAAAGCCTCTAGTAACTTCTCGTTATCCGAAACCATAGACGGGCATAACGCGCCAATTCTTGGAATCTCCGAATGTAAGTGTCAATATCATACCCAATTGTTACTAGTTCATAGAATTCATCTCCAACTTTTTCACTTCCGTGCGAGGACAAAATTTCTTAGTTACCAAACCCTTGAATTGCTCCCAAGTAAGCTTGAAAGCATTCTCCATTCCCATCGGTTGAGCATATGAGTTCCACCACGACAATGCTCCATCGAGTAGTGTACTTGTAGCAAACTTGACCTTACTATCATCCGGCAATTACACAAAAAAACACGGACTCCAATTTCTCGAACCATCGCACCATGGCGGTGGCTCCTTCATCCCTTTAAACTTGGTGGGATCTCCACTTTTGAAATCCTTGTAAGAACAGCTTTTAACTCCGGATCCTCCTGCATTTCCGATGAGCAAAGAAGAAGCCTATGGCTTCAAAGAAGAACCATGCCTCAAGCAGCAGCAGCAGCCCACCGCTTCCTTTCAATCCTTAATGCATCGCTACACTATCCCTTACCAACTTTTGAATAGCCGCTTGAGTCATTTCGTGTAGCTTTCTTGATGCCATATCTTCTTCAAAACAAGAGGAAATGTGAGACGTAGCAAAATCCGATGTTAATAATATGCGCCTAAAGAGATGTGATAAGAAATGATAAGTTTGAGGTTATTTTTCAAAATGATCGACGGTTTCCTAAAAGATGGGTTATGAGGTGTTGTAAATGTTTCAAATGTATGGTGGTTTAGTGACTTAATGTGTGAATAACGTGTAACTCGACATGTTAGTGGTGAAACAAAGGAGTGAGAGTGACTTTGCCTACTTAAAGGTTTATCTCGGCATTCGACGTTATCGGTGATGAGTCAATTGATATAAAAATTGCGATAGGGAATGACAAGGAATTCTCCACATTAGAGTATGAAGAAATGATAATGGAATGGGCATTTAAAGGCATCCATGTGACAATCGATATGAAATGAAAGTAAATAACTCGAAAATGTACGTATAAATCGCATGTAAAGTGAACATGCACTTATGATGAAATGATGAGATGCTATGATAATGTAGTTATAGTCTAGGGTCAATGATGCAACCTAGTTCTCTATAACCAAGCTCGATGCCAATCTGTCACACCCCAAATTACTGCTTTGCAATGAATGGAATTCTCGGGATTGATCATCATAGCATCACAATCACAGTTATATTGAACGACCTAAAGTGTCGTTTGGAAAATACATCGCTTGATTTAATAAAACATTCGAGTTACAAAGATAGGTCCCAAATGAAAGTTACTATGCACGGAAAATAAGTTTAGTACAAGTCAAACGATGTTTTTAAAGTGTATCAATCCCATGTGAGACGCGTCGTCACCGCGACTCTATGATATGTCCACATGCATGCCATGAAGTATGCCTTAGATACCTGAGATAAAACATGCTTAAAAAGGTCAACACAAAGGTTGAGTGAAATCCATAGGTTTAATTAATTCGTTTGAACACAATCATCGTAGTGTGAGTTAAATGGTTTCACACTCATCGTTGAAAACAAAATCGTATTTATTTCACTAAGTTCATGACACCAAAGCGTAAACATCGCACCAATAAAAATTGGTAATCATCGTTTCATCGCCGCCCTAATAGGTAAACTTGCCAATTTACCTTCTTGGTTCAATATAGTGCGCTCGATTTCCCTAACTGGGTCAATAAGAGCGGGAGTGTTAATTCCAATAGGCCTATTCACAATATTCGCTCCACTGCAAGTGACTAATGGTTCATGATGTAGGGACTTGAACATGGCAAATACTTAGTGACAATAAAACATTCGGATATAGCATACAGTTCAAAGCATTTGTGTTCGATTAAAATGTAGCATGTATCTCCCCCAAGAGTTTTTAAAACAGTTAAAAGAGTAAAAGTGGGGCTATGAACTCACCTGTTGCAATGATTACGATGACAAAAGTGGATACACTGAAATATAGCGTGAATCTCGAAAATGACCTATTATGAATGATATGATATGTAATGAGTTATGATGTAATGTTATGCATGCATTTCGTATGTTATTTATACCATTTGCGAGTTTGGAAAATAATACTTATCGTCGAAAAATACTCTTTTGACGTCTTGACCATTCTTAAATTACTTTACAAGTATTTACGTCAAAATGTCATCCTACAATGGTTTCAAATGATTTATTGTGAAATTTTAACTTTTCGTCGTAAAATAATGTCGTCGGAAATTTCATGAAAGTGACAAAAATGGCTTCGAAAAACTAGTCGTAAAATGGTGTACGTCGAACGTTAGGAAACGAACTCGACGGTTTTGGAAAGCTTGTATCAAAATCTAGAAGTTTTAGTACATGAGTTTTCGTCATAGAGGTCTCGAACATAAAGATAATAAAGGTTAAAGATGGTGATTTTGTCCAAATGTTGTGTAAAAAGTGAGTTTCGGCAAAGTTTAAGCAACCGTAAATAATTTATTACAACTCCGCTATACAAACGGTTGGTCGTTTTGAAAAATATGCTTGGTGATCTCGATTTTATTAGAAGACATCTCGTTCCAAAAAGTTCCACATCATCGTTAAAAACAGCCTTCAACATGGTCGTTTTGGTTACCGTAACACTTGTCTCTTAAAAATAATATAGTTTTTCTAAAAATAATAGTTACGGCAAGTTTATGAAAACGTGTATATCTTGGTCGTTTCAAATCCGTTTTCTACGTACGTCCTTAGCTTCGTATCAAAGTATACTAATATATTTTGATAAGTCGAAATAATTTATAAAGCTTAGGACTCGTTTTGACTCGTACAAAATAAAAATAGGTTGCTGAAATTTTCGAAAAATATATATTTCGTCGTCAAACTTGAAAAATTCATAACTTCTTCGTTATAACTCCGTTTTAATCCGTTCAAGCGCCACGGATTCGTTTTAAAGTATATTTTCTAAATATCAAGGCCAAAAATTCGTGCCTACTGTCGGATTTTCCAGAAAAACAAAATAAGGACAGACCACTTTATATACTTGTCGAAAATAGTTTTCTCGTACTAAACCTATTCCAATCCCTTCAAATCAACTCCAAAGCTAATCTAATCCTACCATACACCTTCTTAGGGTGTCATGGGTTCCTAAACATCATCAAGACCAAAATATACCAAGGGAATAATTATAGGATGACCTTATATATATATAAACTCTAAAAATCAATGTAAAAATGGTATAAACAACACAAGTCTTGCATGTTTGCTCCAAATATGAAGAAATAAATATGAAATGAAAGTGAAAGATGAAAAATGATAGAAATATGCTTACAAGCTACTATGATGAGGTGCAAAGAACAAAGGTTTAACCTAAACACCCTAGGTTTTTATTTCAAAACCTTAATAAGAGTGTAATCTAGATTGTGTATACTTGAGCTTGAGAAAATTTTGATGATTTCTTGTTACTCCTTGTGAGAACCGGTTATGAAGAGGAGAACAAGAGAGAAAACACTTTGCTATCTTGATTGAAAATGAGATGAATGAATGAGTGAAAGAGTTTGAGTATAGACTTATACAAGTAAAGAAAATTTTACCAAACCATTAAATGCATACCCCTTGGTGACCCTTGGCGGTTTTAGGGATATTTGTCAACAAATATATCTTTTTTTTTTTTTTTTCTTTTGTGTAAAATTGTTAAAATAAATGTAAGTAAATGTATAGTTATTAATACTTGTAAGAACTTGTACACATTTGTGTATTTAAGGTAATTTTAGGTAAAAGTAATTTTAATAGATCAAAGTAAAGTATAATGAGATCATAAAAATTGTAAAATACATTCCTTGTAAAATTTGAGTGATAAAATAATTATCGTGTAGTTTTTAAGAAAAGTGTCGTAATAATATAACTTTAACGATTTATATACAAAATAAATTTAAAACACTAGGTAAACTCAAAATATAGTTTTATAAACTAAATGTAAGTATAAAAATATATCGGGATCATTTTGGAAGTAACGGATTAAATGTTCAAAATAATAACTCACGCGATAACGTTTATTTAATATAAAATTTACGCGTTTAATGTGAAATGCAAAGTCATGAATGAACTAATATGATGCAAATGATGCTAATGAAATGTAGACTAAACTTAGTCCATATGAAATGTTCGTGATGATATGATCATGAATTCGCCGCTAAACCATTAAGGTTACGCGAATTTGGAACACGCAAACCTAGTTTACGATAAATGTTGAAATTGTGAAACATGAATTGTTTCGAGAAATGACAATCGAAATTGCGGTTGTCACAGCGAAGTTATTGAGGTTTTAAGTTTTAGACCGAATTTTCACAACAACAACCTAGCTTAATCTTCATCAAAACAACTCCTTTATCGTTGAATCGATCCTACATCAACTTTATCATCAAATACCTTCATCAATGGCTACTCAACAAGACATTTATGCACCGGGCCGAAAACCGTCCTCCTATCTTTGAAAAAAGGTGGATATCTTCAATGGACAAGTCGTATGCTCGCTACATCAAGACCAAACCTAATGGAAAACTCATGATTCAATCCATTACGAATGGACCCTTCAAGCCTCGACAAGTCCAAGACCACGAAATCTCGATGCAACACCTCTGTCCCACCATCTTTTCGTGCTCAAAATGAATCGAATACATCAAGAGGATCGAAGCAAGTCGAAGCGGATGACATGCCAATTCACATTGTCCAACTAGGGTTTCAAGAGACATCTTTGTTGCGATGAGCGGTTGTGAAACCGCTTTCGATATGTGGGAGCGTGTTAGACGGCTTTGTTATGGAATAGAAATTGGTCAACAAGACACGGAGAACAAGTTGCTAATCGCATGGGAGAAGTTTACATCTACTCCGGAGAATCCATTGAATCCTACTATGGAAGGTTGTGCACTTTAATGAATGAGCTTATCGAAACAAGTTGGCACCCGAACTATCGTGAGTAACATCAAATTCCTAAACAATCTTCCGGAAGAATAGGGACGATATGTCACTATTTTCAACCAAACAAAAGACTTACATCGTAAACTTTGATCAACTCAACGATTTTACGAAACAAAACCAAACCAAGTGAATGAAGTCGGGAAAGAAAGATTGGTGAAGAATCATGATCCATTGGCACTAATTGCAAAGACTCAAACTCCGGTGAATACACAACAACAAGCTTCATCATCTTCCACTAACAACAACTTGCAAAGAATATACTCCACAACCACAAGTCGTTATCCTCAACAACAATTATATCCACAAGAACAACAAGTCACCACCAACAACAGTATACACAATACCAGGAACAAGGAATAACTGATCTTGAAACTGAACAAGAACAAGCTTTGTCAACTGCATTTGCTTTTTTGACTAAAGCATTCAGAGGTCGTTATTTCACACCAACTAACAACAACAACCAGAGGACGCTATTCCAAGAAGAAGCCTTGACAAATGCATTTGCCTATTTGTCTAAAGCATTCAGAGGACGCTATTCCACACCAACTAACAACAACCAGAGGATTTCATCAAACACTCACAACAAGCAAATTGCACAGCCGGGTTTGAATATGGGTCACCAACGACAAATGGTTGAAGTTATTGGGAATCGCAGGATATGCTACTTGGATTTCATATGGGTAATCAGCGGTTCCGTGTCGTGTGTCAGTTGGGACGAGAATGTTGGGAATAGAGCGATGGGTAATCGAATGGAATGTTGCGACTCAGTTGTTGGGAATTATGGAAATGTGAATCGAGCCAATCGGGTTACGTGTTACAAATGTCAAGGAGTGGGTCACATGGCAAGGAATTGTCCTACTAAGCGAAAAAGAAGGATGTTGTGTATCTTCAGAAAGTTATCTTTGTTAGCACAAAAGTCGAAGCGTGGTGCGGTGAGTCTTGAGGAACATGATTTTTTCGCCATTATGGATGATTGGGAAGACCAAAAGGAACTTAATGCGAGTGCATTGATAACGCTACACAGCGTCATTCGGGGTCAAAGGAACTTCCTTTTCTTGAGCAAGTTTTATAACACCCTAGGCGTTGAACCTAATCATTGTAGTGTAGTATTAGGGTAAGCCACGGGTAATGATATCGTTCTCTAGGGGAATAGGAATGCTAGTGAGAAGTTACTACGCTAAGGTTGGGGTTGAGGAAGATTAATTTTTATCTTTTTATGTTTTTTAGGAAATGGAAATGTATGAATCTCGGGGTTTGGATTTGGGGGTTGGTATTTCTACCGATTACTCTACTTATCTAATTATCTAATCTAAGGTGTATGTAGTCTATGTCTAATTATTGTATGCTCGTATGATAGTTTAAAGATGTGTTCACTTAGGTTTTATTACTCCTTAATTATCTCCTATTGATGGTTGAATTGTCACGTCCTTATTCTTAATCGCGTTGTGTGTCTAAAGTCGTAGGGTATGCGTTTATCCCTAACTCTTTGAACTTACCAAAGGGTCTCGTCTACAAAACCCTCTAGGGATTATAAACTCTAACTCTAAGGCCCTCTTTGGATGGTTTAGCCTACAACGCCTAAGTGCTATAGCCTAAGGTTCACAAAGATTAATCAAGCATTAATTACACAACGAATGACCTATCGCATTACTAGATCATTAATCAATTAAGATAAGAGACAACCAATCAATATTTAATAATTAAGTTTCATATTCCCTAAGCAAACACACAAGTAAATTAGTCGGACATGGAGAACATGCAAGCATACACACAAATAATTGAAGACATAATTGAATTAATGAAGTAAAACACTTATCTTGATGTAAGATAGGGTTTGGAACCCTAAAATACTGTACAAGACAACCTTGGTTAGGTTTTAGGTTTTTACTCCAAAAGACTACACCCAAATACTGAAAAATTCGGATTCTATATATAAGATTACATATGCGACGACGTCACCTTATGATTTGTGACGCCGTCGAGTCGCCGTCATTAGGGTTTCGTCTTGGCCACGTTAGTCTTGCGACGGCGTCACCTTGTGCTTGTGACGCCGTCCTCTTCGACTTTCGGCCGTCTGGATCAAATCTAGGCCGTCCGAGTTGCGACGGCCTACTCTTTTAAAGCCCCGACACCGTCACTTGAAAATAAGAATTTTGGCTTACGTGTCGTCACAAAATGCTCCGACGGCGTCATGATTAAGCGATGGCGCGCCACCTGTATTCAATGTTTGAATGTCTCGATTCTTGACTTTGGCCATTTTCTTCAGATATCCGCCTTTTCGTCCAAATAAGTGCCATTACAGCAATTTGCCTTCAAGAGACCTAAAAGTGAAAAGGAACGATATTAAGTAATAACGGATACAAAAGTGATCAAATAAGAGCTTAAACGACCCTCAAAAGGTACATTTAAAACCTTATCAAATATCCCTACACTTGGTATTTGCTTGTCCTCAATCAAATGTGCTTTTAGCCAATTAATTTATAAGTTAGGGGTCATGAAGCATTGGTTTAAAACAGTCCACAACACATATAAGCCCAAGAAAGTCATAACAAGCACGGAATTACATACTAGCACCTCACATGGGGTGTTTGGATACTCACATCTCTCTCGGTGTATATGAAATATAACAAGTTGGAAATGGAAGATAAACACTCATTAACCGGTCCTAGTACATAGATTACCATAGGCTTGAGAATAGATCAATCCTCTATCGCTTTGGCGTAAGCACCGAGGAAAGACTATCAAAGAGGTCTTTAAAGGGTTGTAATGTTAGGCTTACGGTAGGGAAACAAAGGGTTTGGTGGGATAGGCTATTTAGTGGTGGCAAGTCAAAAATCTCTTATGTTACAAGCATACGAAGAATGGCATTGCTAAGCCAAGACTCGACACTCTAAACTCTAGATAACTGAAATAAACAAACATAAATTTAAAGGATAGATGTAGGATGGTATCCCGTATGTTTTTTTTTGAACACTCTATTTTTTTTCTTTTCTATTTTTCTATTTTTTTTTCATACACTTTTACTCTACCATCCTCTACGGTAACATCAAAATGATAGGGATTTATAGGCACATCCCTACACTTGAGTTTTTATTACTCTAACACTAATTTGACCCGAATTAAAAAGATCAAAACACTTGGGGTATGTTATTACGCAAATAAGGGAATTTAACGTTCCTTTCCAGGTCATTTCATAAACTTTAACTTTTTCCCATGAGTCCCAATCGTCCCAAAGCGTGTACAAAAGATATGACTCGACTTAGCAACTCATGCAAGCAACTAGATAATTGAACTAAGGGTTTAGGGTGATAACAATAATGCACTAAAGTGAGTGCATACAAGGTAGGCAAAAGCGATTTGGGTGTATATTTGGGGTGGGGTGTAAACAATGCTCTTCATTGATATTCGGAACAACCAAAACATCACGAGAACCGTGAAAAGGATAGGCTCGAGGGGTTAACTAGGGGTATCGTGTACTAAAGATGAGTACAACGCAAAGGTGTGGGGAATTACTCAACCGATGTGGAAGAAGTAATTATATTACGGTATCAAACAATGGTTATCCTAATGCCTCTTATCATTTATTTATTCCTAACTACACAAGTGTAGTCTTACTAGCGATCTCGGGATGCATCACAAAACAAGTTCTAGAATCTATTATACTACGGTTCACACTCTAAGCATTAAAGATGAATGCTTTAATTCCTACTAATCTAAGGGCGATCCTCACATTTGGGTGGAATTTGGGTGGTAAAGGGTTTTGTGCTAGTCATGCAACTTCCTATCCGTGAGACCTTTTGTTAAGACTATTGTCCCACTCCTATATGTCATGAAAATTTTAAATTTGGTGCCAAAATTACCCTAACCGACATTTTCTCATGGTTTATTACACAAATATAATTGGACAAAGCAAATAATCAAGGATAAGCATAGTTTCTAAGTTCCGCGTTTATTTTCCCTCCTACACTTAAACCGAACATTGTCCCCAATGTTCCCGAAAATATCAAAGTTATGATAATGGAAGGTAATTAAAAGCGAATGAAACTAGTACTCCCATTAGCTCGGTAGGATCCGTGTGTGAAGTAGTGGTTAAATCCTTTCCAAGAAAAATGTATGCGTGAAAAGCTCCTTCCAATCTTTTGTTTCTTCTTCTTGATAAATAAAACACGCACACTTGAAGAAAACAAAGCGAAACCTTCGCATAAAATCGGCATAATATATATAAGACTCTACTAAACTAGGATATAATGCTTGTGGAATGGATGTTTACAATTTACGGAAAATTAAGACCGGAAAATTCCAAAATTTTATAAGTAGCTCGGAAAAGAGAAAAAGTAATCATTGTTTTACTCCTTCCCGACGCCGTCGGTTTTGATCTGACGCCGTCAAGTTATCCCGACAAAAAGCGGTGCAACGCTTTTCTAGAAAAAATTCTGGAAAATTTACATCTTTAGAATCTGGAAAACTTTCTGCAAAACATCCATTATGACTCGATACAAGCATTTGACTCGAACAAACACACATATATATCTTTTAATGAATTGCTATTTTCATGTTTACGTTTCTTTTGAAAACGTGTGTTATCCTCCCTACACTTATCCTTTATGTAAAATACCTTTATATGCAATTAAGACGAGGTTAAAAACAAAATAAAGCATTTTTACAAATTTAAACATGAGAATAAGTAATCAATAAAAGATATATGACACAAACAAGCAAACAATTAAGCATGGGTTGCCTCCCACGAAGCTTTTTTCTTTATTTAAGAGTCTTGTAGCTAGACTCGTAGTCGTGCCCTTACGTTTTCCTTCTCTTAGAGGCCCATTCTATTATCTCAACTCTATTTTCATCACGAATGTATTCAGGGCCCAACTCTAGACAAGCGGTATAGCGAATCTTGTCTTCTCAATCAACTTCAAAGGCCGGAATGCAGTCTACATCAAGATCATCAATACCCTCAAACCTTCTTATTTTTGTAGGGCATTATATACTTAACACATTCGGTCCCATTTGAGAATTTGACTATTCCTTCCTCTTGATCATAAACAATCATAGACTCTTCAATAAATGGTCTCCCAAGTATCACATCTCCTAGAACTCCATCGATAATTCCCTTAACATTTTCTAGGATCATGAAATCGCACCTATATGTGAAGTTTCCTATGAAGACATGTAATCCTTTAACCCTCCCGACATAGTTACTCACCTTCCTAGGGTAAAAGGGATCCCTCATAGGTCCTAACTTTTCATTCATGATCCAATTGTAGTAAAGCCTAGACATTATGTTCATAGGTGCCTTATAATCTATGTAAGTGTGATCCCTATATAAGTATCCAATCATGCACGGTATCTTGATATTTTTAGGGTTACCACTTTTTATGCATGGGTCGAAGGGTGGTCGTGGAAAGTTAACTACATTATAGTGATAAGCAATTTCCTTCCCATTAGGGTATGAATCGAAATACTCCCTAAGTTCCTCCTCCTCCTTACTTCCATCCATAATTTCCAAAACCTTATAATCTCCTTCCACAATTTCATCTTCCGAATCACTTGAGTTTGAATCACTATCTAAGGTACCAGTGGATTCCTCAAGGGCTTTTTCAAGTGCACTTTCAATTATCCTATTCAGTTTCTTAAGTTCTCCAATTTCACTAACAATGCGAGCTCGGAGTTGGTTGGCAAAGGTTGGATCGAGTGGTGGGTATTTGTTTGGTAGTAAAGTGTTGTTTGGTGGTTTATCACCTTCCATGATGAAAAGTGATGGGGTTACGAACAAAGGTCACGAAGAAGGGGGATAGACTATGAGAAAGCTAAAAAATGAGAAAAATTTACTTGATAGGAATCAAGCAAAGAGACCTAAGCGGTGGACTACTAACTAGCTATTCTATTCCGGCGTGCGCCAAAACTTGATAACGCTACACGCGTTCGGGGTCAAAGGAACTTCTTTTCTTGAGCAAGTTTTATAACACCCAGGCGATGAACCTAATCGTTGTAGTGTAGTATTAGGGTATGCCACGGGTATCGATATCGTTCTCTAGGGAATAGGAATGCTAGTGAGAAGTTACTACGCTAAGGTTGGGGTTGAGGAAGATTATTTTTATCTTTTATGTTTTTAGGAAATGGAAAGGTACGAATCTCGAGGTTTGGATTTGGGGTTGGTATTTCTACCGATTACTCTACTTATCTAATTATCTAATCTAAGGTGTATGTAGTCTATGTCTAATTATTGTGTGCTCGTATGATAGTTTAAAGATGTGTTCACTTAGGTTTTATTACTCCTTAATTATCTCCTATTGATGGTTGAATTGTCACATCCTTATTCTTAATCGCCTTGTGTGTCTAAAGTCGTAGGGTATGCGTTTATCCCTAACTCTTTGAACTTACCAAAGGGTATCGTCTACAAAACCCTCTAGGGATTATAAACTCTAACTCTAAGGCCCTCTTTGGATGGTTTAGCCTACAGCCGCTCTAAGTGCTATAGCCTAAGGTTCACAAAGATTAATCAAGCATTAATTACACAACGAATGACCTATCGCATTACTAGATCATTAATCAATTAAGATAAGAGACAACCAATCAATATTTAATAATTAAGTTTCATATTCCTAAGCAAACACACAAGTAAATTAGTCGGACATGGAGAACATGCAAGCATACACACAAATAATTGAAGACATAATTGAATTAATGAAGTAAAACACTTATCTTGATGTAAGATAGGGTTTGGAACCCTAAAATCTTTATGCAGACAGCCTTGGTTCGGTTTAGGTTTTTACTCCAAAGACTACACCCAATCTTGAAAAATTCGGATTCTATATATAAGATTACATATGCGACGGCGTCACCTTATGATTTGTGGCCCGGTCGCCGCCATTAGGGTTTCGTCTTGGCCACGTTAGTCTTGCGATGGCGTCACCTTGTGCTTGTGACGCCGTCTCTTCACTTCGGCGTCTGCGGATCAAATCTAGGCCGTCCGAGTTGACGGCCTACTCTTTTAAAGCTCGACACCGTCACTTGAAAATAAGAATTTTGGCTTCGTGTCGTCACATAATGCTCCGACGGCGTCATAGCTTAAGCGATGACGCCGTCACCTTGTATTTCAGCAGTTTGAATGTCTCGATTCTTGACTTTGGCCATTTTCTTCGTATATCCGCGCCTTTTCGTCCAAATAAGTGCCATTACAGTAATTTGCCTTCAAGAGACCTAAAAGGTGAAAAGGAACGATATTAAGTAATAATGGATACAAAAGTGATCAAATAAGGGCTTAAATGACCCCTCAAAAAGGTACATTTTAAAACCTTATCATGCATCTTCATGGCAAATCTTCAGGAGGCTACGTATGACACCGATTCGACAAACCTCCCGCTTATGACGCCAATGCGATGTCGAGGTACCAATCATTTATCCATGCTATAACAATGTCATATTTGATGTGTTTACTCATGACGAACATCATTACATGACATCGGCACCTACTTATGATACATACCTAGACAATCCGAGTTGTAGCAATACTAACTCTGAAACTCCAGATGTGGATCCTAGTGGAGGCTGTGTGACACAAAATACTGAGACTGACGAGGAAACATGTGCCTTATTTGAAACATTAATCAATAACCGTGGCATTGAAATTGAGAAATTTAAAAAGGTCAATCGTGATGTTAAGGCCGCGAATGATAAATTGACCACTGAGCTTGAGAGGTACAAGGAGAATGCAAAATCCTTTGAATTTCACAAAAACAAAGAGTCAGAATTAAAAATTGGTTATCGAGATTCCGTTTTCAGAGAAAAACAATTGCAAATCAAGTATAACACGCTTGATGTTAATCTGAACTTGAAAATAAAATCTTTAAACGCGTAAATTTATGAACTTAAAAACCAAGTTTCTAAACAACAAGCAACTTATTCTGATCTTGAAAAGAGAAGAAAGCAGTTGATTGTCGATTTTTCAAAACGTGAAGATTCTCTTCTTGATGAAATTCTTGACAAAATGAAAAATCAAAAAGTTGGAAAATTTGCTTGTTACAACGGGTCATTCACCAAATCAACCAATATCCTAATTAATCAAACAACCAGATTTTCATACAACACAAAAATGGCTCTTGGTAACACACCTCCTTGTTTCCTCAAGAAAGCTCAGAAAGAACGGAATGTGTTAAACAATGGAAAGGCTTTGCATGAACCCATAATTGTTCGTGATTCTCTTGAAACGTTAGAACTATCTGAGGAGAGTAGATCAAAAATGAAACAAAAAAATCCGGAAATCAAACCAATCGACTACAACAAATGGAACAAAATTTCTGGAATTACTTTTGTTACACAAAAAGAAAAATCAAAGTTTTCCATCACATCAAGTATTTCAAACAAAGAGTCAACACATGTTTCAAAACAAATTTCAAAACCTGTAGTTGAATCAAAATCATTGTCAAACATGGACCAAATGTCTTCAAACAATCCTTTTAACACAAGTGATGCCAGAAGCATTTTAAAAGATGTTAAAACTAGAATTAGGAGACTTCAAGAGACTGTCAAATCTAAAACCAATATTACAACTAACATCTGGTTTTCTAGTTTTGATGATGAAAATAAAAGTTTTGAAACTCAAATTGCCCCTCACCGAATAACATCAATTCAAGCGTAATTCATTTTGAACAAGCATTTTGAAAAAACAGTTGACTTTGTCAAGGACCATAAATCCACGTAAAGAAAGCTAATGAAAGTGTTGAACACATCAAAGGTTTGGAAAATTTAAATGATTCTTTCTTCAAGATGTTCTGTAAAACCGATATTATGTCCATTGTTTTACAAACATATTCGTTGAAGATCATGAACGACTCCACCGAGACCTCCGAAATTGTTTCAAAATATGAAAAGCTCTTGAAAAACTTGAAAAGAAAATGTCTCATATTTTAAACAACTTGATCGAAAAATGAGGAATGCAAGTATGACAAACTATCGTGATGAGCGTGTTTATAATGACATGAAAGAGAAAAATGATCTTTTGAGGGCTCAACTGGAATGTCAAAAAGGAAAAGTTGTGGATACTAAGATTGCAAAACCATTGAATGAGGAGAAAGCAAATGTTCCCAAACCGGTTTTCAAACCAAAAATGTCAATTTCTATGCCTCCTCCAAAAGTCAATGAGAAAGATGATTTGTCAAAACAAGTCACTCCAACTGCCTTGCCTAAACAAATTGTTGAAAATGAAAAAGCAGTTTTCGAGAAACCAAAAGTTTTAGCACCTGGCCTTTTTAAGATGAGTACCACTAATGCGTCTGCCTCTACATCTAAACCATATGGAACAAACGACATAAGTTTAGAAAAGCACTCTAAAGAGACTAGGAAAGCTGAAACCACTTCTCTAGATAAAAATGTGAATCCTAATGAGTGTGTCTTACCTTCTACAGGATTAGGAAGCACCTCTAGGAGCAGCGGACTAAAGCCTAAGAGCAATACAAGGAACAATAGAGTCTCGCATGCCTCTAAGAGTAGTAGCTTGAATAAAGAGAAGAAAGTAGAAGAACACCCTAGGAATTTACCGCTTTGTAATAAGAAGAAAGTAGAAGAACACCCTAGGAATTTACCGCTTTGTAATAAGAAAGACATTTCATCTGAATGTAATGAACCTATGAACTCTGCTAAGTTTAATGAATCTGTTGAATTTGTTTGTTTAACTTGCAAGAAATCTTTAACTAATGTTCATGATGATTGTGTTTCTAAGAATGAGATTGTTAAGCCTGTTCAGAAGAACCTTCCTAAAAGAACTTACGCTAAACCCATAGGAAGACTAGTTGCAAGATTTAGGTCTTACACTACGATAGAAGCATAGTCCTTACTTTAGGGATGATATTTGGAAACCAACGGTAGAACTTTCACACTCGTAATGGTAGAATGAGTGATGAACTTGTGTTCCCAAGAGATAACTTCTATGAGTGTGATCGATTTTACCTCTAACCTAAAGGAACCAAAATCAAAACGGTTTCCAAAAACATCTTCTTCTCAGATTTGGCGTGTTATCGAAATATGTCTTTGGATCGTCGACTCGGTTGCTCCAAGCACATGACCGAATCTGAAGTCACGATCAATTTCGTCTCGAAATTCATGGGAACTGTCGATTTAGAAATGATCATGTAGCAACTATCATGGGTTTTGGAGATCTACCTTTGGGAAATTATTTGATCACCCGGTTTACTATGTTAACGGTTGGGACACGCTTTGTTTTCGGTCAGGCGGTTACGTGATGCGATTTAAAGGTTGCTTTTAGGAAAAATGCTTGCTTCGTTAGAAACTTGAATGGCACTAATCTCTTAACGGGGAATCGTGATACAAACTTGTATGCTATCGACATTAACCAAATGGCCTCTTCATCACCAATATGTCTTATGACACGAGCATCTGGAACAAAGTCCTGGTTGTGGCATAGACGATTATCCCATCTCAATTATGATACAATCAACAAACTTGCCAAAGACAACATCGTCAACAGACTTCCAAAGTTCGAATACACCAAGGATCACTTATGTCCATCATGCGAACAAGGAAAAAGCAAAAGAGCATCATATAAACTCAAACCCGTACCTAGTTCGGAAGCAAAGTTGCATATGTTACACATGGACTTATGTGGCCCAATGAGAGTTGAAATCATTAATGGGAAAAAGTATATTCTTGTTATCGTTGATGACTATTCAAGATATACATGGTCTAGGTTTCTGAGATCAAAGGCGAAGCACCGTGCATCATCATCACCTTCAAGCGTGTTCAAGTACTTCTTCAAACTCCGTAGTGGTTGTAAGAATGCATAACCACACAAAATTCACAAATCGTGAGTTAAGAACGATTTTGAAGATGTTGGAATCACATCGACATCGCTTTTAGAAATTCACAACAGAATGGGGTAGTTGAAAGAAGAAATCATACTCTTGTTGAAGTCGCCGCACAATGCTAATTTATTCCAAAGCACCGTTATTTCTATGGGTTGATGTTGTTGCCAACGCTTGTTTCACTCGTAACCGATCCCTAATCCATCCAAGATTTAATAAAACCCCATATGAGATAGTGAACAACAGAGAACCTGATATCTCTTACCTTCACGTGTTTGGCGCTTTGTTCTATCCAACGAACGACATAGAAGATCTAGGAAAACTGAAAGCTAAAGGTGATATTGGAATCTTCATTGGATACTCAGAAAACTCGAGGGCATTCAGGGTGTATAATAGAAGAACTAGGAAGATCATGGAGACGATGAATGTGAATTTTGATGAACTTTCACCGATGGCTTCTGAGAGACTCGCTCTAGAACCCGCTTAAACCGATGGCTTTAATCAAAGCAGTTAGAACCCGCACCAAACTCGCAGACTGGACACATCGCTTCAGACTCATACAACAAAGAGCTCCATCAACTTTGCCGACACACTCATGAACAATAATGGGAGAATTTCTTCGAGTTAATGTTCGATGAATACTATGGTAGAACTTCGACAAATGCATCAAACCATCATTCCGCTGCACCCGCTCAAAATCATCTACCACCACCACCAACAGAAGATGCATCTACCACGGTCAAAACCAATGCACCAACTCCATCAACGTCATCTACATCGACTTATGTAAATCCTATTCTTGAAACCGTTTTACCAGCAGTTGATGAGCAAAACCATAACATATCATTTCAAGAAGAACCTACTCAAAACCAGAATGATGCAACGTTAGATGATGACTTATTTGAAAACCCGTTTGCTACGGAATCAGCTGAATCATCTTCAAGCTTACGAGAACCATCTAACTCGCATACATATAACATATGGTATCCCTCTACTTTAAAGTGGACTAAAGACCATCCGATTGAACAAGTTATTGGTGAACCGTCAAGGCCAATTCCGACGAGCCGCCAACTTTCCACGGACTGCGACTTGTGCATTTACCTTTGCTCAATTAGCAATATTGAACAAAAGAACATTCGCGAGGCAATGGCAGAACCCGCATGGATAGAAGCCATGCAGGAGGAACTTCTTCAATACCGTCTACATGACTCTTGGGATATGGTTCCAAGACCAATTGACATTCGAGTCATTGATCTCAAATGGTTATGGAAGAACAAAAGGGATGAAGAAATGACTGTAATTCGCAACAAATCTCGTCTTGTAGCCAAAGGATACGAGACAGAAGAAAGGATAGACTTTGAAGAGTCATTCACACCGGTAGCTAGACTTGAAGCGCCAGATATTCTTAGCCTATGCAATTTCACAAAACATTACGGTTTATCGATGGACATTAAGACCGCGTTCTTGAATGGAACTCGAAAGAAGAAGTGTCGTGAGTCGCCGAAGGCTTCATAGACATGGAACATCCAGACTACGCTTACAAACTCAAAAGGCAATCTATGGATTAAAGCAAGCTCGAGAGCGTGGTATGACGAATCGTCCTCTTTCACGATTCAAAACAATTTCACCAAAGGAATTGTTGTTCTACCTTGTTTACACAAAATGCAAAACGACATTTTGATCTGTTTCGATTTACGTGGACGACATATTTTTGGGTCCACTAATCGAGTCTTTCAAAATATTATGAAAATCTCATGAAAAGCAAATTTGAAATGTCCATGATGGGGAACTAAAAATTTTCTTGGTTTACAAATACATCAATCCCCCGTGGAATTTTTATTAATCAAGCTAAATATACAACCGAGATTTTAAAAATCATGGTATGAATAATTGTGATTCTAGGAACACCAATGGTAACTTCACCAAAAATTGGAGCCGATTTGTTTGGGAAACCTATCGATCCAAGAAATATCAAGCATGATTGGCTCTCTCATGTACCTCACCGCTAGTCGACCCGATATTCATTTTTCGTTTGCTTATTAGCACGGTTTCGAGCAAAGCCTACGGAACTGCACCTCAAAGAGGTTAACGGATCTTCGGTACCTAAAGACATCCATTCACATGGGACTTTGGTATCCGAAGGAATCCAGATTGATCTAATTGCCTTTTCGGATGCGGACCACGCAGTGATCAAGTTCTGATAAAAAGTACATCGAGGAGCACAATTTTGGGAGAAAAGTTAGTCGGTGGTCTTCAAAGAAACAAGATTGCCTTTGCACTTTCAACCGCTAAAGCCGAGTATGTGTCTCTATCTGCGTGTTGTTCTCAAGTTCTATGGATGAGAACACAACTCATAGATTATGGCTTTACTTTTGATAAAATACCTATGTATTGTGACTCGAAAAGTGCCATAGTCATATCATGCAATCCTGTTCATCACTCAAAGACTAAGCACATTCGTGTCCGCTATCACTTCATAAAAGAGCACGTGGAAGAAGGTACTGTTGAATTATTCTTCGTGAAGATTGATTACCAACTCGCCGATCTATTCACTAAAGCCCTTTCAAAAGAGCGATTTAATGATTTAGTTTCGTGAATTGGAATGCGAAGCCTAACCCCTGAGGAGTTAGAACGTCTTCTAGAATCTTCTTGAAAATGATTTCCAAAAAAAAGCTTCACTGTAAATATTTTTGAAAAACAAAATACAAAATTTGAAAACCAACAAAAGCAAAATATAAAAATATAAAACTTTCAAAAATACAAAACAATATAAAATCAAAAATCCAAAATATTCTTCTCACGACATGTCTCTCGTATAATCGATATTCTGTACGTTTCTAGAAATGTCATTCAACAATGATACGGACATGTACAGATGCTCGAGCGAGAGTTCTTTAAATTTTCTAAAACATGTCGCTTCTCAAAATTTCTTCAAAAATGGTGTTCGTATATTTCAGTACGAAACCCGGACTTCAACATAATGGCTTTCGTATACTTCAGTACGAAAACCGGACTTCAAATTAATGGCTTCTGGACACATCAGTTCAGGACCAGCGCTTCAAAGAAAGGAAAGTGCTTATCCAAATCAAAGGTTTTAAATATTTTTTCAAGCTCTTTTCCTAAAATCATAATGGCTTGTAAGTATTTCCGCTTGCAACCATCTTTAAAGAAAGGAAAGTGCTACGAAAATCGATTTTCATAAATATCGAGCACTTATCCTAAAACAAATGAAGATAATTCTTCTTCAATATCTTCAAAAGATTTTTAAAATCTTCATCTTGCTTACCATTGATTCGAAATTTCTCAAAAGATTTTCAAAATCTCTTACATTTGGTACCAAGATAACTCCTCTAAACCCTTAATTGATTCTAAATTTTCGTATGAAAATATGCTTTCTTTAAGGGGAGTATTAAACTAAAATTGTTCCAAAATTCATGCTAAATCGGTTTCTCTCCAAATGCTTTTCAAAAACATATCTTTTAATCATTTTGTTTCAAAACATAATAGATATGCTATTTTGAGGGGAGAAACGTGATTAAAATGTGATCAAAATGGTTTAATGATCGTTGTTTGAATCTCAAAAGAGCTCGACTCAGTTGAAACCAATGAATTGACGAGGAATCAAAGTCAGTAAATGTACCATTTCGAGAAACTCATGATATACATGCACTTTCATGGGTCTAACCTTCTGTTCAAGAAGAGTTTACAATTTCAAGGTAGTTATTAGAGCTAGTTGTCAACTAAAAAAAATGACAATGGAACTCTTTAACTAAGCTACGTAACCGTGTCTCGTGGGGAATTGTTTATCATGAGCCGATCAATTCAAAAAGTGTGAACTCTACCCTCTCTGTGCAGATTTAAGTTAAAACAATATAAGCACATGTGAAGGGGGAGTGTTTTTGTAAATACAAAACTCTAGAAGTGTTAACAAAATATGTTTTAATCATAAACACTTTGAGAGATTTTCAAGAAAAAGGTTTTATGGCAACATAGGAACAGTCATGGAGTTATAAGGTGACTAAGGATAGGAAATCATCCTATGATCCGCCAGAGCGGAGGATCTACCCAAGGACAATACCCATAGTTAGTATTAGAAGTCCTTAGGTACGATTGAAAAAGGAGTAATGTGAGAAAGGAGAAAGAAGGGTTGAAGAATTAAAAGAAAAGTAAAGAAAGGGTTAAAAGAAATAACCCTCCATAATCAACCTTAGGGCGTAAACCGGGTTCAATTCATACACTCTTGGTTGTCACTAAGATGACACCGGTATTGAAGACAAAGACGTCATGGACCCAAAGGACGCATCGCACTAAACCTTCTAGCTACTCAATTCCTCTTAAAAGGATTTGTTTCATTCTCACTGGAACCCTACATAATCTATCGACTTTCTCTTAGAGATCATTGGTATTGAAGAAGGAGACCCTCTCCCTAGTCTCCGTCAGAAAACCAAATGCACTAATTGAGTCTAGAGCCACGAGATTCATTAAAAGATCTCATAGGAACACATGACATTTCATCGCTTGTTGTTCATCAACAAGGATACAAGTGATACATTCTAGAGTCCTACGCAGATCTTAGCTATCTGCCAAAACATTTATGAGGGGAGTTACAATTGTAATCCTCAGTGATTGAATGAAAATTCCTGCCATGGTCAACATCAAACAGCCCTGACAGCAGGTCACTTCGGTAATTCTTTATGGGTTACGCTTAGTGTCTCAAACGGTCTACAATCGTGAAGTGATGCTTGATGTTCAATGACTCACCGAATTGTAGATGTACTTGATATCGTGTTAGCCTTCTCGAGGGCCTCCGGTTCGAGAATGCCTTTGTAAGAATTAGAGATGTGTTTTCACACTATGTCATAACACCCTCGACATTCGAACCTCGTAAGTCTTGGAAATCCCGCTAAGGAGATTCCTTTCACGAATTGAATCTCAAGATGTGGGTCGTTACTTGAATTTATTCAATGTAATGCCAATCGTCCTTATGGGATTAGGACGGGCGATTCGCCCACCAAGGTGAATGGAATCAAGACATTCATCAAGAGAACAATTATAGTAATCAATTCTTTAAGAAAAGATTACAATGAACAATTGGTGTTCGTGACTATACCGGAAGTCACGATGGATGCTCATGGGAGGAAGAGATCGTGCGATTCTCCACATGCTCATACCAACAACATCACAAATAAAGTTCTCATCAAATTCAAAGGCAACACAAAGTTAAAGATAATTCTTCGTCAATGTCAAAGAATCTTCAAAGTTTAAAGACTCGAGAACTTCATCATTGGAAACTCAAAGTCAAAAAGAAGTGTGAGCATGGTGGAGAATGACGTGGATACTCCTAACCAAAGAAGTTGACTAATGGCAGAATACCATATTAATTGATCACAAAGCATGAAGGAACAAAGAATTAAGACTATAATATATCTACACACAAAGTTCAAGCTCAAAAAAAGTAAAGACCTAATCAAGTGGAGCATCTTTTGAATGACCACCCCTTAGGGGGAGATTGTTAGCCTTAATAATAATTAATAGAAGTGATGGTCATTCACGTTTAGTAACTTTGTAACGTGTGTTAGATATCGTATTAGAATAGTCAACGGGCTCGTGGATTGGCTAAGCTAAATGGCTAATAGTTATGATAAGCTAGCCTTATGTAAGTTATTATCCAATCCAAGTCCAATCCAAGCCCATAAGGGTGATATGTAAGGAAGTATAAATACCCCTCAAATGGTCATTTGAGGGGTGTGCTTGAGTGTGTTTGTGTGTGTTTTTCTTTGAAATAAACATCATCTTGTTTTCGTCTTTCTCTCTACACATACACGATTTATATCATCAAGTCACCATCTTTCCATCATTTCTTTCTTCATCTTTACGCATAAAGTATTTGTATTTCGTGTGTTACTTGTGTGGTAAGTTTGGTAACGTGATAAGGTTGAGATAAACAAGGTCCTACACTTCCAATACTCAAAAAACGGCTTTTGATTCACATACTGAAACACTGAACCAATCACCAAAACAAAAAGGCCCAATTATAAGAAAACAGGTCAATAACGGTTAGTTCTTCTATATAGCGGGTCAAATGGCTCCATTTTTTAAGCTTGCCTAATCTGCAGTTGGCTGAGTGGATCAAATAAGTTGTTGCCCAGAGTGTTATTAAAATGTTAGCAACTCGACGATTTGAAATTCCATTAGTTGGTATGTTCTCAAACCTTGTGATTTCAGAAACTGAACCATTACTGGTAAGTCCGTAGTACAACGTTTCTTTGAGAAATTGAGTATCATGGAACTAACAAATAAAACCCATATTACCTCATTTTCATATCCTCATAAGTTAACCACTTATTTATGTTCTCGGACAGGACATCTTCTCATGGTCCTTGTTGCGAAGATACTTCAAACCAACTCCTGCTAAATATTTAAATTTACTCAGCATACTAAAACAAAATGAAATCAATGAACAAAACAAATATACTCAACAAAACATTCATTTTAAGGGTGTTTGGAAATGCTTTTTTTTACTGCTCATTGGCTCGCATTTTCGATTAAGCTGGTTGAAAGTGCTCCTTTCGTATTTAACCTTAAATCCTTAATAAATTCAAAAGGTAGAAGCTATACATAAAATATTGTGGATTTCTGTAATTCAATTAAGCACTTTGTCTTCACTTTTATACGTTAAATGAATTTCGACCCATTTTCCAGTTTTAGTTTCAGTTAACTTTGATTTGTTAAGCTGGTTGAAAGTGCTCCTTTCGTATTTAACCTTAAATCTTTAATAAATTCAAAAGGTAGAAGCCATACATAAAATATTGTGGATTTCTAGTAATTCAATGAAGCACTTTGTCTTCAATTTTATATGTTAAATGAATTTCGACCCATTTTCCTGTTTTAATTTTAGTTAATTTTGATTTGTCCATTCTCATGTGACTGAATCCTTGTGCCCAACTGCTGTAAGTCCAACAACAATAGAAGCTCCTTTACCTATTGTGTAAACTGCCCGCTGCCAAGTTTTTTGAACATATCTATATAACAAAGTTTTTAAAAACGTTAGTGCTACTGCTGATTCATATATGGTCTAGCTGTAGATAAAAAAAAACCTGAATCACTTACTTTAAAAACTGAGATTTTACAGACTCGGGATCACCTAACAACAACACATTAAAACCTTTTTGATCAATCAAATATTGATTTATATATTGTTGATAGTAGGTTCGCAAATTTCCCGGCGAAAATTATAATACATGAGTTAGAATCTCAAAATAAAGACTGATGTATGTCGTAATTCAAATAAAATGGGATGGTACCTTGTGTTTGTAATCAGCGTTTTGCTGCTTCCGTACAGATGGCTGGAGAGAATAAGAACAAACTATTAATGCAAATGGTTTATGTACATGAACAAATATGCCATGACCCATGAGTGTGTTCATGCTTACTCATCTCACATTGTCTGATGTTACAGGCATGGTTTTAAGTTAAATGTTTAAGGTCTGATAGGTTATGGCAATCGATGCATGAAAAGAAATGCTTCAACCCAACATGTACAAAGGTGAGAATGCAGGTTTCAGCAAGTTACTTCCATGATATATTCTAATTTCTGAACAGAACCTGTTGTGGTACTGACATACCTATTTAATCATCTTTTTTTAGAATACTGGAAAGATAATTGCATACCATCATCAATTTGAAATCATACAGGCTAATAAATTTTATTATACATTGGATTGTAGTGTTATGCTTTTGCTTTGATTTGGAAATTGCTAGAGGCGACAAAATGAGCGAGTTGAATAACGGGTCAAAATGAGTTAAAATGAGTAAATATTACATTGAGTTTCTGTAAAGTTGAACCACTGTCCAATGTTTTTAATAGGGAACCAGTGTGTTATTAGTTACATATTTTGCAAAGTCTGTAAATTATAATTTTGAGTAAAATGACCTGTCTGATGGAGTTTAGCACATTATAAATTGTCCTTCATGAAACTTGAACTCATGTAAAAGCTTTCCAGCTATTAAGTCCCATATTTGTCTGACAACGACCATTTTAAACTTAACCAAGAGATGATTCTTGATGTGCTGACACGATTGAAATAAATCATACCTTTACAACATTATCAAGTCCCCTTGATACCACCCAACGACCATAAGGACTTAATCTAATAGTGGTAATATATCGCCACTTCCAATAACAGGTGCTGATATAATAGATGAAGTAGGTATACTATGGGTGCTAGCAGACGGGGTGTGTGCAAAAGATGTAGGCACCCGAATAGCTGGAGCAAGTGTTGGAATTGATACTTATTGATTAATTTCAATTTTTAGTATACATGTGAATTCAGAAATGACTTTAAAGAACTCAAGTACATATATAAGAACAATAATAAGATATAAGTAATAGAAATAATGACTTTAAATGTATACCTGTGAATGCATAAAACGAGCTTTGATCATCCCCTTAATGTTTAGTGTGTGACTTAAATCAAGAGCTGCTTCAACCTACATCAACTCCAATATTAGAATGTTTCAATCTTTGGATTTAAAGAATTCAAGTGGCGATTAGAATAATCACCTTAAAGTTCTCCTTATCTATTGTAGTAAAATCATTCCTCAAGACCGAAGCTTTGTAGGAGTATGTTTCATGTAATAAACACATAACGGGCAAAATAGATAAGTACTCAATAACGTTATAAAGGTTCAAATTAGTTCAAATTCATCTACAACCTTCAATATCCTTTGATCTGATGGTTTTATAACAACCTCCAAATATATATAGATGAGCTTTCAAGCTCATATACTTATTGCATTTCTTATTTACATCACAACTGATATGCAAATGGACTGGGAAACCATACCTGATACCAAACACCAACAATTGCTTCTCCCTTGTAACCCTTTTATTTCGCATAATTAATGATCGAACTTACCTGCTTTTGTAAGAAGCGTTCATGTTCCTGATTTGATACCCTGATCTCGTGAAACCCTTTAAGTTTAGAGTCAAGATAATACAAGTAACCTGATACATTGCTTTCAACCATTTGCATTTTGTAACTTCAGCAAATAATGTTGGTCCAACTAACTAATTTGATAATACTCTCTGACATTTATAAGAGAAAATTATTGCTAAATCATGTCTCTTTGGGTGCTTTTGTTTAAACAAACAGGTCAAAAGTTGGCTAAAGTAAATTCATAAATACATAAAGACAGTTAGAAGCATACCACATCTTTTAATGAAGGTATATTTTCCTTATATGTCTTGAAGAAGCTGGAAGAGTGTTATTTCACATGTTCAAGGGGGTGTTTAGGTAAAACTTACTACAAATGCATAATATCCCAGATTAGTTGTATAAGATGCTTACCGGATGTGGTCAAATTTAAATGGATCAAAATTCACATGTTTATAGTATGGACAAGTTAGAAAAGGCCACGCCATTTTTTCATAAGCATGAAGGCCACGTCATTTCTTAGTTCCATAATTCTGAAAAATGTAATATATTGCAGGTGCGTGACTGACGGAAGGATTCTTCTGAACCAGGAGCATCTAATGGTCCTTCTGTAGCTGCTTATCCTTCTGTTAGAAGAATATCTCCTAAGATGTCGGTGGATAGCATTGTGAGGGATATCCCTCAGATTGTTAAAAGGGATTGGGCATATGGCGAATTAGTGGTAAGCATGTAATACTACTCCGTATTTAATATATTGGACAGAAATATTAGAGAATCTGACGTCTCGTGCAACTGGAATGTAGGAAGCCGAGGCCAAGATTTTATTAGCCCTATACCCAAAGATTGATCTGCAACCCTATCCAAACTTTGACAGACTTTGTAAGAAGTCGAATACTGTAAATGTAAGCTTTAAAAGTGTCTTAATTGTTTACCATGTTCTCTTTTAACTTCTGTTTTTGAAATTTCTTGCAGCTAATATCGATTTTCGTGCTATGCGTCGGAAGAGGGTGTACCAGAAAAATCAAATTTGGGACTGATGACTCGAAACCAATGACGTATCAACCTAGTGTTGCGAATCTGGCTACTCAAAATGTTGATCAGAGACCGGGGATGTATCAACCTGTTGTTGCGAATCTGGCTACTCAGAATGTTGGTCAGAGACCGGCAATGGATTCTATGAACCTGGCTACTCAAAATGTTGGTCAGAGACCGACTATGGATCAACCTAATGTTGTGAATCTGGCTACTCAAAATGTTGGCCAGTGCAATACGAAAGTCCCAAGTCCAATAAATCATGCATCATATACCTTCATTCCAACGTTTCCATGGGTATCTCACCAACTGAAATATCAGTTTGGTGTTGAAACCCGCGGGCACATGCAAAGTCATGCATCGGGGACTGCATTTAATGCACCCGGAGCTTCTTCTACACATGCCATGGTGAATTTGAGTTCAGGAAATGATGGCATAAACTCGATTATGTCTGCGTTTTAAGGTGGGAGGGGAAATCAACATGGTCAGTCGTCCTCTATGGCCAATTCAGATTATATAAATCGGTCAAATCCGTTGTCTTTTGTTGGTAATCAACAGCAAAAGATAGCATCGCATAATGCACTAAGGGCTTCAAGTAGTGCACCAGGAGCTTCTTCTACACATGCCATGCAGAGTTCGAGATTCTTTTACCAAGATCGCCAATCATCCTCTATGGTAAATTCAAATAACAGAAATTGGAGAGATCCGTTGGCTCTAATTGGTAATCACCAATAAATGACATTGGAAATTCTCGATAATACTCCAGGGACTGCCTTTAATGCACTGAGAGCTTCCTCTACGTGTTCCATGAGTTTGCCTTCAACAAATGATGGTATAAGGTCTCGTGTGTCTGGTTTTGATAGTAAGACGGTAAGCCAAGATGGCCAGTAGTTCCTTATGGCCTTCTTAGATAGCAGGAGTACTCGGTAAAATTCATTGGTTTATCTTGGAAATCAACAACAACAGCTGGCATCGCACATGCAATATAATGCAGCAAGAACCTCAGTTAATGCACCGGGAGCTTCTTCTACACAAGGCATGGCGAGTCTAAATTCAAACAATGGTGGTATAAGCTCGATTATTCCTTTTGGTAGCAACAAGAGAAACCAAGATGGTAACTCGTCCTCTGTGGCGAATATGGATAATAGAAATTGGTCGAATCCGTTGGCTGATGCTATTAACCAACACCAACTGATACAAATAATTTACTCTACTCAACAATGTCCTCTGTGGCGAATATGGATAATAGAATTGGTCGAATCCGTTGGATGATGCTATTAATCAACACCAACTGATACAAATAATTTACCCTGCTCAACAATCAGAACTTGATGTTTGTATTATTCAAATAATTTACTTCAATGAGAGTGTGACAAATCTAATATTACGAGGAATGGAAGTCTGATATTTACATGTTGATTGATCGGTCAAATTACCAGCTGCAGTATGATGAGCCTCAGCAGAACAACTACCCCATTGAAGATCCAACACCCTTTTTGTAAGACGTCAGCTTTGAAACTTTGTAGGACCACCAACCTCTGTTAACGACAGAGCAGCTGCATAAGATTAGCCCCAAATCTAGACACCAATACTTAGACATGCTATTAACAGTTAATAACAGTGGCAGACTTAAAGTAAACTAAAATTTAACCTTCCATGAAATCCTCACTTCTTCTAACAACCGCAACTTCAAAACTATCAAGCGAAACTGGTGTATTAGAAACATTCTTGTGTAACCTTCGTTTTAAACTATCAACTTAACAACACAAAAAAGAACATAAAGATCAAACCTTTAACATAACAACTGATATGCCTAAGTGCAGATCAAAATCCTTACCTCCTTACCTGTTATATGAAAACGATATAGAAAACGTTTAATCACGATTTAAAACAAATGGTTACATGACAAAGATTGACATCAAATACTATTTTTCGAAATCTTTGTAAAAAACTTTAATTATCGAGTTGCCATGCTAATAAATGCATACTTTTGGTCAAGTTATAAGTAGGCATAACATACCATCTATTTCTTATTGTAACTGAATTCAGAATCTTATTCTGTATTGAAAGGAACATTTCATGTATTCTTATCGTAACTAAATTTAGAATCTCATAACTCCAATTATCGATAAACTTTTGCAAGACATATGATGTTATTTAATTAGAAGAATGCATAATTTAAAATAATAGATCAAAAAAACATTACATGTCAAGCGTTCATGGGAAGATCATGATCATTTATCCTTAGATGTTATAATTAGAACCTGCACAAAAACATATTAAAAGCATTAAAACCCTTAAATCGTGATAGAGTTTTCTTCATATTGCTTAGATGGTTCCCTTTTGTTAAAGGATTCCAAACATGTATGATGTTCAAGCAATAAAATTCCAGGATGAAAATCAAGAAAACAAATACAAATACGTAAAAAATTCTTGTTGAGAAGACCAAATGTTTGATTCCTTGATTAAATCATATTGCATCTGGCCACTAACACGTGTGATCTTTTCTTGTCTAGCTGCAAGTGGTGTGGCAATATGAGATTACCAAAGAACGTATACATAAATAAGAAACTGCTGCAATTGTGAATCATAGTATGGCTGGAGAAAAAGATGGTCGTCCTGTAGTCACCACGGATGCAAAAGTAATTCAATAAATATTGTTTCTCTAAAAATATATACCAAATAATACATATATCAAATATGTAACAAAGGTTAACGATGTACCAATCTGCTTATCTTAAGTGCTTATTTTTAAACTAATTAGCTGACAACATACCTTTAGTTTATTTGAGCTGTTGCAGATACCAGTTTCATGTATAGCACTCCGGTTATCAAAGCATTTGTTAAGAGTGTATGTGATCAGTGTGGCCAGTCGGTTTTCTTTTGGCTTTTGCGCTCGCTATTTGGCGGTGAGAGCTTGGTATACCAGAAGCGGCTACTGCATTAAGCGCTGAGTCAGAAGAAGTAAAAACACCTTCGCACGCGCTAGTAGCTGCACGACATCCATCATCCTGAACCCGTACCATATCATGCTCAAAATCCAGAACCTTTGTGCCGCCTGATGACGCTGGTACACAGAAAAAAGGCCATCAGTAGATGACACACCAATGAATAGACATAGGACGGATATTAAAAGATACTCCACAATAACATTAAAACATAACCGTGATCAAATATCTACTCAAGTACTTTCTTATATGTTAACCTTTATGTTTAATGACTGATCTTAAAGAAGTTGGTTACAACACATAATAAGTGGTGACAGTTCGATATTTTCTTCACTAATCTGATCCATTGATTCTGAAAGGTCGTCAACTGAGAATGGTATGTTGCAAGTTGCCTCAAAACAGATCCTTTTAGATACACTCTACATACAGGAAATCGACGCCCAACAACTTCACATTTATGAAATTGCTTACTGATCTACAATAATTGCATATACACTTAGAAAGCCACATCCATCTAATTGAGGTTCGTGATCATATTATGATTAGAATTTAGTGGATGCATATTACAACAATTTATGTTTGCATATAGAAGTTGTTAGATGAGCATTAGAAGTGAACCATCTAAAAACCGCATCAAGAGTCTAAATTAATCAAAAAATAAATAATAATTAATTAAATACCCAATCAAACAATCAATCAATTTATTTTTATAAAATAAAAACTTCACAAACCTGGTTAATCGAAAGTGATGATGAAATTCGTTTGGTGCATCATATGTGGTATTGATTAATCTGTCAAAAACACACAAAACATAAAAAGAGATTAAAAAAAATTATACGTACAAAACATAAAAAGAGATTAAAAAAAATAATTATACGTGTGATGAAGATGTAGATTTGATGATAAACATGGTACAGATTGAGAAGATAAACATGGTATGGATTTTGTGAATATGTGAATATGCGAATCAGTTAATGAAGTGATTAGTCGGATTTGTGTTAGTCTATATCAATTTGGGAATGCAAGGGTATGTCACAAAAACTGGCATGTTCCACTGGTTGTAGCGGTTGTGAGTGGATGCCAAGACCCGGGTTCGAATCTTTCTATGCACAAAATTTTTGAACAATTTAATTATACCAAATTTAAGTGCCATAAAAGCTTGCTTAGGTGGCTTAATTGATGACATGAATAATGATACTAAGATTATGGGACGCCAAGTGGCGTTATATGCGTGACGCCCTCTTATATATAGAGTTAGATCAATAAGAAGAAAAATTAAAATGGAAGGATAAGAAAACCACAACCACACGCATTTCGGACGCACCTATTAAAATAGATCTCCCTTAAAAATCTCTCCCTTATTCGAAATGTGTGGTAAATTCTTCTTATTCTTCTCATTTTAGCTTTTTCTTCTTACTTAACGATCCCTTCCCTATATATATATATATATATAGCCGGTTCCATCGAGAAGTTTTTATTTCGGTAAGATTGAGAAATCTTCGTTTGAAAGAAATGATTCATGCTTTTTATTCGATTCACAAGAACATCATTTTACGGTGAATCGAATCTATAAATCACAAATTCGATTCACAAATTATTGTTAAAATCGAGTTATGATGATGATTCATTAAATTTGTACATTTATGATCAAGATTCTACATATATCGCAAAATCGAGATTTTTAACATTGATTCAATTTTTTTACACGTTTGAATTTTAATCACATTAAAATGAGTTTTACGCTTGAAAAACATGAATCAAAGTTAAAATCTATCGTTTTTGAAAACCTTCTCAATCTTCTCAAAATAAAAACCTTCTCAATCGATCCGTATTCTATATATATATATATATATATATATATATATATATATATATATATATATATATATATATATATATATATATATATATATATATATATATATATATATATATATATATATATATATATATATATAGGTTATTTTCGTAACCAAGAAAAATCGAGAACTCATGGAACCAACATCAACCAATCGTAATTTTTTAGATATTAATTTTATTATTTAATTAAAAGGGCATAATAGTAAAAGTATATTTTTATTTATTTTTTTGAAATTTTCTTATAAAAACGTTTTTCCCTATATTTTAGGAATTTAATTTTTTTTATTATAATTTTTATAAGAGTAAATTACACCGTTCGTCCTTGTGGTTTGCGTTGACCGCAGGGTTTAGTCCTTTGACCAAAAAAATTGCACCGTACGTCCTTAAGTGTGAAACGTTATGTGTCGTTCGTCCTTTGACCAAACGACGTTAAGTTTGACCGTTAAACTCGGGTAAAAATACTAAAATACCCTCACTATCTTCTTCTCTTAACCTACTTTACGCTACTTGTTCACAGAAACAGATTTCAATGTAGTAAACAAGAAACTGAGTAATACTCAAAACCAAAGTCAAAATTAAAACAAGAATAAATTTTGAATAGATAAATGTATCAAAATTAAAACATCCGTAGATATAGAACTAGCTATGCAGCTTAAGATCTTGGCTTCTCTTTCTTCTCCTTGAAAAGAGCCAAAGAGAGACACCGAAACCTTCACGACCTTGAACCCGACTCTGTGAATATCTCCACGCATGCCCTTTACATCCAAATCCTTCCATTCTAAGGAGCCACAATCTACTCTATTTCTATACCACGTAAACGGTTGCTTTAATGTCTTGTAAGATTTTCCTACTATCCGCTGAACATTATCGAACGCTTTTGTTCCTTGCTAGCCAAATACACCAAAGAAGTCGAGAAAAGATTCCTTCAAAGACTGTTTGGACTTCTTGGTAGCACCTGTATCCTTATGAAGCCCGAAAATATCCATGGGAGAGAATGTAGCGGTGGGAACCTTGCACCATTCTCCCACTCTCGCCTGCACTTCCATAGCTACTTCACTCCTGAACCCCCACAAGAATCTTCTTATTAACCCTTCTCTCGCTAGTCTCTATATCGCCAAGGTCAAAAAGCCAAAAATCCCAAAATGGATATATGGCATCCACCTTTCTTCTTCTCATGCTCATACTCCTAAATACATGAAACAATTTGTCTCCCCACTCCTTTTACTGCCACACACGCACGAGCCACCCAAGGTCAAAGAAGAGAAGCACACATCACTATCACCACCCAAGGTCAAGGCATCCCACTTATACCTCTATTTACTGATTCAAATGGAAAGAAGCACCAATTCAGTTTTCATCACCATTTTTACAAAAATTAGGGTTGAGTAAAAGTTAGGGTTTTTAAAAATTGAATTGGGGGTTTTGCAGTTAAAGGTGTATACAAGACAATTCAAGCTTCAATTTAGTGGTATCATGAAGGAATCGTGGTCAAATTCTTGACGTGCGACCGTGGTGTCGTGGGTTTTAGGCGCCGTGGCGTTAGTGGATCGGAAGAGAACCGGTGGTGGCGTTGTGATCACACGTTAAAACCCACCGGTTGGGTTTTAACTCGTGGTGTCGTGGATGATGAGATACTAAAACCCACAAAAGAGATTATGGCCACGCTGGGTTATTCTAAAACTCATGTATTAACTGGTGATGTTTGTGTGTGTGGGATTGTTCTAAAAGAGATTAATACAAGGGGATTGTTTTGTGTGTATGTGTGTGTGGTAATCAACAAAAGCAAACTAGTGAAACGACGGATATACCCTTTTAAAACCTTAGTTAACTGGACGTTAGTGGGAGTTGGTGGGCCCAGTTGGATGGAGGGACTAATCTGCGCATAACGTTTCACACTTAAGGACGACGGCAATTTTTTGGTCAAAGGACGAAACCTCGGTCAACGCAAACCACAAGGACGAACGGTGTAATTTACTCTTTTATAATAATATTTTTATCAAGATTCATGTTTAGTAAGGTGCGTATGTGTTTTTAAGACCCTTTATTTTAAGACCCTTTATTATAACTTTTATAATGATATTATGGTGCGTATGTGTTTTTTTAGATAATGTAAATTTACGTGTTTGTAGTGTTCAATTTGTGTGTGTTTGGTAAGGTGCATATGTGTTTTTTTTGGATGATATAAATTTACGTGTGTTTATAGCGCATGAAGTGGCAAACAGAAGTATTCTACATGTATTGTATACAATTTAAAACCAAACATTATATACAAAATTTAAACTCATGTGATATACAATTCAAATACAAATTTCTAAAAGTGAAAAATATGTTGCCGTATATGCACATGTATTCTCTTTTGTTGGGACACTTTGGTTTTCTTTGAATATATATGTGCACTTGTATCCACGGCATGCACTTGTGTGTTTACTCTTTAAATCTTTATCATAACTATCTTGTCGCTAGATAGTATGTACAAAACACATGTGCACTCTTCATATTGTTCATCATACTCAGATACAGAACAACAAATAATTAATAAATGAATTATTTAATTATAAAAGCTAACAAAACACATATACACAATCCTTTCTTATATCAAATGATGTAAATAAATTATTTAATCATTAAATTAACAAAACACATATGCACAATATTTTCTTATATAAAATGATACAAATGAATTGATGAAATATGGGTTTTATATATAATTGAATTAAGTATATGTCAAAATGGACAAAAGTTCATCATAATAGTATACTTAAACTAGTTAAAAGCAAACAAACATACATATCATGGTACTATCATAGTTAACAATGCAACATACGTAAAAAAAACATTAACATACATAGTACACTTGTGTCTCTCTTACGTACAAACAATCAAACCTAAAACACACATACAAGTCAAAGTAATTAGATTGAATAAAATATCACTCCATATTCATTAGTTTACGATAGTAGTCCATCTATTTCGTTTGTCATCTCTTGTTGTGTCTAAGGATTGAAGAATCACCCCAAGTTCCCAATCAATCTTCATATTCAAAAAACCACCATAATATATCGAGAGGAACTATATCTTGTTCAAAGTATATTATAAGTGGATCTAGTATTCATTATTATATGAGGAAAAAATCAATTTGGAACCAAAAGACCAATCATGAAAAGAAAACTACGAATATATAACTAAAAAGCCAATATTTGAAAAATTCATAAGATGATTAACGTTAATATATTTTTAATGCTTTACCTTTGTGATGTTAGATGATAAATCATAGATGATTAACGTTAAAAAATCTAAGATCTTTGACTGATCACGGAAACTATTGTATCAATTTAATAAATAGTTCATTCATACGTCAAACTATACCTGGAAAGTGGCACCATTGTGAATGACGTCGAGAGCTACAGGGTGTACCTTTTCTTTTCATAGCACCTGTTCTTTGTAATAAAAAAAGAAGAAAAAGATCCATCAGTAAACATTAAAGATAACAAATGATTAAATCAACCCCATAGTATCAACCAAGGTTGTCAGGATCGCGATCCTGATCGTAGATCGCACGATCCTACGATCCTACACTTAAAAACGATCGTGATCGTAATGGGATCGTAAATCGGGTAGGATCGCTCGGATCGTAGGATCGGATCGTAGGATCGTAGGATCGCTTACGATCCGATCCTGCTAAACCCATTTTTTGGACTTTTTCTTCTATGTGAAGCATTTAAGCCCCATGTTTGATCCAAAAGCCCAATCACAATCACTAATTCATTGTTTTTACAAATGACCATTCGGTTTAAAGTGACACGATCGCATTGTAAGAAATTAGTGTTAGCATTGGCTAAATTAAGTACAAAATTATTACGATAATGACTAACAATATTTTCACGACAACTACATGCTATTTTTACCAACACACATATGATTAATTAATTTATATTAAGTCTTGCGTATGTACATTTCAAACAGATAAACAAAAACTTAAACCGGTTTATTTATTATTCACCACGAAGTAAACTTTAAAGTATGGGCCTTCTTTTATTTTTAACGTTATATAGTATACAAATTGACTAAGTGTAGACTTATGCCGAGATATATATACGTAACTACACCCCCTATACAAAATATACACATTTTCATAGGATCTTACGATCCCGATCCGATCCTACGATCACGATCTTGCAAAGCCAAAAACGATCCTAGGTAGGATCCCGATCCTGACAACCTTGGTACTATCAACAACATAGGCTAGTTATTTCAATCTCAAAATGGGCGGCTAGGATTCTTGAAAGAAAGAGGGATACAAATGAAAAAGAGTTGTGAAAAGAATAAAACACAGATTGTGAGAAACGGTTTTGGGGTATATTAGATCCTATTTTTATGGAAGGGTTAAATTCCCACTTTGCCCTTAATTAAGACTTTTATTTGAAATTAAGCTACAAATATTTTCAAAAATGCCACTTTGCATTGATATGATGTACATTATGTATTATTAGGAGTAAGATGGTGGTTCTCGCAGTTCTCGCATTTTTTATGGTTCCGAAAATAACTCTTCACTATATATATATATATATATATATATATATATATATGTTTGGGTTATTATGAAAAGTTTATAATGAAAAGAATGAGAAGGCATGTGGAGGTGACATGTGTCACCTTGCCACATCATCATGCCACATCACCCCCCTTCGAAAAAAAATTTCCCGCCAAAAAATTTTTTTCCGCCAAATTATTTTATCGCATCACGCTTATAAAGTTACCGCATAACAATCATGATTTTAGTGCATTAAGGTTATAAATTCTCGCATCACAATTATAAAGTTATCGCATCACAATCATGATTTTAGTGCATTAATGTTATAACTTGATTTTAGTGCATCATAGTTGATGCACTTAACTATTAACTATGAAGGGTTTGGGCCCAGTAACCCTGTGTTCAATCTTAGAAAAGACAAGGTTTACCCTATTAATTGTCGTGCCTTCAAGCGGATTAGTAGGGGTTTTCCATCGGGTATTGAAATAGGCATTTCGCTTCGAGGAGCTCTCTAGCGGACCCGGTTTAGACAACGTAGTCTAGACCTCCCGTCGAACCGCGACACGAAGACTTAACAAGAAATTCACCTTTCAAAAAGAAAAAAGTATTAACTATGATGCAGTAACTTATAATAAAGATGCACCAAAACTTATTAGTGCATTAAGGTTATAAGTTATTGCGTCATAATTATGATTTTAGTGCATTAAGGTTATAATTTACTGCATCACAGATATAAAGTTACTGCATCACAATCATGATTTTAGTGCATTTAAGGTTATAACCTTGATTTTAATGCATCATATTTGATGCACTGAACTATTAATTATGATGCAGTAACTTATAATAAAGATGCACCAAAACTTATTAGTGCATTAAGGTTATAAGTTATTGCATCACTGTTATAAATTCTTGCGCATCATAATCATGATTTTAGTGCATTAAGGTTATAAATTACCGCATCATAATTATGATTGTGATGCGATTTTTATAACGTGATGCGATAATAAATTTCATGGGAAAAAAATTTTGCCCAATTTTTTTTTTATGGGAAAAAAATTTTCCTGGGGTGACATGTCACATGACATTGCATGGTGATGTGGCAAAGTGACACATGTCACCTCCACACGCTTTCTCATTCTTTTCATTATAAAACTTTTCATTTTAACCTACTATATATATATATATATATATATATATATATATATATATATATATATATATATATATATATATATATATATATATATATATACATATATATATATATATATATATATATATATATATATATATATATATATATATATATATATATATATATATATATATATATATATATATATATATATATATATATATATACATTGGCATTTTGGCTTCATGTATAAGTTAGACAAAAATCTTCACAATAAATAACCATATTCTATTGTCCATATTTGACAATTAGAAATCTTTTCCACAACTATATTGTCCAATATTCGACAATATTTAACCATATTCTTTTGTCCTATATTTGACAAATAGAAATCATTTCACAATTATAATATGTCCAATTCTCAATGAGTTTATTAGGCTCACGAGGGTTATCATAAATTATTAGTACATTACAAATAATTAATTTTGGCCGTTAGTTAAAATAAGCGCCTAAAGGTTAATTATCGACTATTAAATAATTTCGTAAATATTACTTAATATAATTAATACATCTAATATATTAATTACATTAACTAAAACATTTTCTAAGTATATACGTGTGTGCCTCGATAGGCTCACGTAATTTCTAGATGTATAATTATTGATTTGACGTGGACATAACCAATAGATACAACCAAAGTGATCTATTTTTTAGGTTTCAATAACTAAGAACCTTTTTACATCTAATACACAATCGAACTTTCAGTTAAGAAAAGTATTTATTTGCTATTTCTTATTTTTCGGAACACAAATATTTCGTCGCTAAGTTTTCTACTGGTGTCTAGGATATATTGAGTAAAACCATTGATAATTATTTCAAAACTATATTTATCCAATATCGTATATGACAGACATAAAATCATAGTGTACTTTGTAAATGATAATTCAGAGTTTGAAAAGGTTAGTGAGTAGTTTAATGTCTTAGTCTGAGATATTTTTATTATTATAATAATGTAGTTGATAATGCACATCGGTTAAGGATGGATGTCATTTGCTATTGCCTTTTAGATTATAAAAGGAATGGAAAGGGAAGAGAATTATGACGAAGTTAAAATAGTTTTAATTGTGATGTTACATTTGTTCCGCATTTGAGGATGTATCCATGAGCACTTTTCTATCTATGTAGATTGCAAAGGAAAGTGAAAGGGAATTGTGACAGCTTAGTTTACATATTTTTGCATTTGTTCTGCTATAAGTAGACTGCTAGCTTAGTTTTAATTGGTGTGTTGCATTTATTCTGCATTTGAGGATGTATCGATGAGCATTTTTTCTATCTATGTAGATTGCAAAGGAAGGGAAAGGGAATTATGATAGGTAAGTTTACATTGTTTTGCATTTATTTTGCTATAAGTAGACTGCTAGCATAGTTTTAATTGGTGTGTTATGTTGCATTGTTATGTTTTGCACAAATAATATATATATCAAGTGATGATGAAGTTTCAAGTTATGACATAATTTTTACTTCAAATGATGAAGAAAGTATGCTAATGGTTGAAGCCCCTATCTTAGATACTGATTCATCAAGTGATTCATCCAGTGATGAAGATTGGTTGTCAAAGTCAAAATTTAGTTTCAAAGTCAAGAGCTTCAAAGGCCTATGAGTCTAAAGCTTCAAATGCCCCTATCTCAACTTCAAATGCTTCCAAGTCAAAACCCTCAAAAGTGCTTCAAAAGCTTCAAAGGCAAAAGCTTCATATGCTTCAAATTCAAAAGCTTTATCTTCAAAGGCAAAAGCTTTAGCTTCAAATTCAAAAGCTTCGACTTCAAAGGCTTCAAATTCAAAAGCTTTAGTTTCAAAGGCTTCAAACTCAACACATGCAAACTTCAAAGGCAAAAGCTTTACCTTCAACTACTTCAGCTTCAACTTCAAAACCTTTAAGTTCTAGTGGTTATAGGAAAATTTCCATGACGGTGTGTACTCTTTCTTAGAGCTCCTCTTGCACAGTTGAAAAGTTCCTATTCCAAATAAATGTGGAATGTTTTAGCGAAAGAGGAAGCCCAAGTAAGCTTTTCTATTTTTTAGTTGTGGTTTGGTTTAAGAGCTCTTAGTTGTACTTTGAAGCGAGGATTTGATTGGTGTTTGCTTGTTTTGCGCTTTTATAAATGAAGTCAAGTGAAGTTTCCAAAGTACAGTTGAAGGGTGTCTTTTGCTAGAAGGAATGTCTTTTGAATGCTTGTTTGTCATAAACTATGTTGGTTAGATATTTGTTAGAAGGAATGTAGTTTGCTTCTTTAATATCTCTCTCAGAAAACTATGTAATTTAGTACTTTATCATCTCTGTAATCCTGTACAAGTTGGCGGTTCTGTGCGGTTGACTGTTATAAGTCAACTTGTTAAGTAAAGAAGGTTATGTTACAATATTTGTTTGTTTGTCTTATAGTAGTCTCCAATATCTGTTATTTCAGCAAAATAGTTGGTATACCAATTAGTTTCTCAGTTGACCTTTGTTAGCAAAATGGTTGTTTCCTGATTGGGCATGTCTAATCCCATTTCCAAATTGGATAAAGGGGGTGTTTGGATATTATTTGTAGACTGCATATCCATTCAAAGGCGCCATTTCCAAATTGGAAAGTTTGATCGCATTTACATTTAGTTTGACTTATGCCATTTAGCATTTGTAGTTTGACTTTCTTTTGTCAAACCGCAAATGCTAAATGGCATGAGTGTATCCATGAGCATTTGCATTTTGTAGTCAAAACTTCAAAATTGGGAACCCTATTTCCAAATTGGATAAAGGGGTGTTTGGATATGATTTGCAAACGCATTTCCATTCAAAACTATCATTTTAAATTGTAAACTATGACTATATTTGCATTTGCAGCTTGACTCATGCTCATGGATAATGATTAATCATTTTAGTGTATTTATTAATATAAGTATTAATAGTAGGCAAGAAAATCACAGCAAGGGCAATATGGTAAATTTAAACCTAAGCGTGAAAGTACCAAATTGGGTCTCGGGAAGTTAAACCACCAAGAACGCGTATATTACCCGAAGTATGGAATTCCCGGGTCGTTCTCCCAACGAGGCGTGCAACGGAAAACCAAATCTTCGTTTAAGGTCGGGTGGTTTAAATATTTGATAGAATTTTGGTGTTTTGATATTAAAAATACAAGAAATAGCATAAAATGAACAAAATAAGCAATTAGAACAATTAAGCAAGTAACAATTAAACCTAAGTGCGATTAAAACTAAAAACAGGAAAACCGGGAATGTAAATTTAATTTTCCTAAGTCCTAAATGACTAAATTGAGAAAATCTAACCCTAAGAGATCAAATTTAATTTTCCTAAGTCCTAATGACTAAAAATAATTTTATAAAAAAGCTGGATATTTTTTTGACTTTTATTTTATTTTTATGAATTAAAAACACTTTTTATTTAAAAATAATATTAAAAATAGCAATTGAAAATAGAAAATTCTAAAATTTTAAGAAGAGTCAATTAAACTATCCTAAATCTAAGAAAAATAAGTAGGGTTATCAACTTATCCGATAAGTCGAAACAAGCCAATCACCAAATAAGCTAAATACCCTAAAAGTCTATAAATAATAAAGTGCAAGTATTAACATGAAAGTCCCTAGGGTGCTATGGGTGAGTGTGTGTGGTGTTGAGGTGTTGGAAGGGTTGAGGTCGGGGTTCGAGTCTAGCTCACCCCTGATTTCCCATTTTTATTTTTATTTTTAATTTTTCTTTTTGAGACTTTTTACTTAAGCTGAAATAAGCAAAATTTGAAAAGACAATATTTTTTAAAACTTCAAAATAAGCTCGGAAATAAGCAGAACAAGTAAACAAATACTTGTACACTAAAAATTAAAAGAAATCTTAACTAAATAGCACACACAAGCTTCTATAAGCTTGTGTGTAACTTTACCAAGCTATTAAAACTTAAAGGAAAACAAATTAAGTTATTCTAACTACTTATGAACAAAAAATAAACGGAGTAAGATAGATAAGCATAAGCAGATTACAAAATGAAGCTCAATTAGCACACAAGCAACTCAGACAGCTTGAATAAGCTTGTGCGCACCTCTAACAAGCTAAGGGCTTAAAGACTAGATCTATAGGTCAATACTAAGTAAGATTGATCAACTATAATAAGCCAGATAAGTGAAATCACAAATAAGCACTTAACAACATTAAGCAATCCAAACAGCCTAATGGGGCTGTTTTGAGCTTATGCACAGAGCTTAATAAAATAGGCTAGAAGCTCAAATCCTCAATTAACTTAAACAAGCTGGCAATCAACATGTATACCATTTTTCAGACCTAAATGAGCATGTATGAGCTTATAAAAGAGCTTTTGAAAACAATGGGTTGAGACTTACGAATTTAACCTTTTACTTTTTATCCTTTTTGAAAAAAACAGTTGTGAGGAAGCTAATTTAAGACCAAAAATAAGCTAGTAAATGGAAAATCTAGGATATAAAACTAAAACAGTGGAGTGGACCAACCCGAGATCACATAAAAGAATTTTATAAACTTTGACTTCTAAATAAGTCGATAAGTAGGTGACAAACTACTAATTTTGGTTTTGACTTTTGAGAAAGCTTGTAAATGCAATTTTGACTCTAAACCTAACCTCTAAATGACTCAAATGGACTTACAAACCCGATTTAGACTCAAATTAACACCCTAAGGACACTTTTGATGATTTTATCAAAATAAGCTTTTAAAATAATGGCTTAAACTATGAAACTTAGGAATTGATTCAAATACTAGCAAGCTTGCTAAAACTACTCTAAACTACCGATTATACTAATATAAAGCTAATCAAATTGACTCAATAACCAAAACAGTTGATAACATATTTTATCTTTATCTAAAACACATATCCAACCACCTCTTTATATTTACATTTTGCTTTTAAACCGAATTCACACTAAACTTGTGAGATTTGTGACTCAGCTTGCTTATTATGACTATTAAGCATCTAAGAAGCAAATTTAGACAGATTTTAAGCGATAAATAAGCAAAGAAGACAATATGACTTATTTTTTACTTCTTATGAGTTTTAATGAAAGCTATAGACTAAATGAGATCTAATCTAAATGCAAGCACCAAAATCAAGCAAAACGGCAATAAAAATCATATCTAGACAGATAAGCACTAGCAAATAAACGGTAAGTCGAAATAAGCTAAAAGCGCTTTTATGAAGCTAAAGTAGACTTACATAAGCCCTAGCCAAACAAGGGTAAAATGCTCAAGGAGCTACTCATCTTAGCAGCTTGTAAGCCCATCCATGTCTGGCTTATCTTCCATAAGAACAAGAACAACTTATTTGACCATGAATTTTGAATTTTAAATGCATAAACTTAATTTGACAAGTATTTAAAGGTAAATAAACTTTTATTAATAAATGAAAATCATTACAAGGCTTTCTCGATTACAACTTAAAAGAATACAATAAGCTAAAAATGACAAATAAGCTAGAATAAGTTAGAAACTACACTATGACTACCCCACTCCTGATTATCTCAATCTGTGAGTGATGGAGGCTATTTATAGCCAGATGAGGAAGGATCTAGGTCTTCATAAGCTCTAATCTCAGCCCTACATCATTTCCCAATCATGAGATCACCCTTGGATCACTTCCACATAACCTTGACCAATAGGAGCCCTTGGGATTGCCAAGGTGGCATTCCCATGTGTCAGACGTGTCAACATCTAAAAGGAATTTAGGATGTGGGTAAATTGGTGAGTCACGGTGAAAGGTAAAAGGGGAGGAAGGAGGCGTGGCGTGGTAAAAAACCATTCTTGGCGCCTTTTGTTTAAACGGGGTAATTTATTAATAAAAGGGTTTGACTGGGTTATTGACTTGGATTGTGTTGGTAAAAAGTGGATCGGGTTATGGGCTTGATGGGTTAATAGGTTTATGGGCTAAGGTTTAGATTTAGATAATGGATTAGATAGGTATTAACCGGACTTGGTGTAGTTAGTTTAGAGACCAATTTTGCAAACTTTTAGGACTAATTTTGCAAATGGATTTAGTGACTTGAGGTAATATAATTTTAAGGTGAGGGTTGATTTTGTAATTTTGAGATAAGCATGATCCAAAAATTTAAAACACTTTCCCCAGCTCCGGCTTTCACACTCTTTCCATTCTCGTGCCCGTTTTCGTCAGTTTTGCCTTTCTTTTGTCCATTTTCCATATTCGGTACCTGCACATGCATAAACACAAAACAACATATATTTGGCATTTTAAGATTAGTTTTTGGTCTTTTGGGTCCGGTTTTGATAAAGAAAAGGTATGTGTTTTCACATACCAGATACATTCATGCCATGAGCATTTCCTTTGACTTTAGAAAGTCAAACCGCAATGGTAAATTGCATGAGTCAAAACTTCATTTAGCATTTCCAGTTTGACTTTAGAAGTCAAACTGCAAATGGCAAATGGCATGAGTCAAAACTCCCATTAGCATTTTCATTTTGACTTTCTAAAAGTTAAACTGCAAATGCTAAATGGGAGTTTTCCCAACACCTCCCATTTAGCATTTGCAGCTTGACTTTATGCTAAATGAGAGTTTGATTGCATTGGATAAAGGGGTGTTTGGATATGATTGTGCCATAATGTAACACCCCCAAATCTCGGTACAGCGGAAGACTTAATCAAGTTTTCGGGGCATTACATTGGATTGGTATCTCACACAAGTATAGCAAACAAGATAGTCATATTATCATTCAAAAACCAATCCCAAATTTAAATATCCAAAACATTAATCCCAAAATGTAAATATTAGGCCCAAACATGATTTATAAAAATAGGTCCCCATTAATTTATCAGAGTTTTTTATGATCCTTGAACCATGCCTCCTTGCCCAGCTTCTACAGAACACGTACTCCAAACATCACTTAAATACCTGAGAAAGACATGCTAAAATGTCAGCTAACGCTGGTGAGTTCATAGGTTTAAATTCAAGTTTAAAATAGTGGACATGTAGGAGTTTATTTGCTATGCGAAACCTAAGATAGATACACATCAATCACATACCAATATCATAATCACAATATCATATCCGACGTCATAGTGGGCCCTAGCGACACTAGCCAAGACAACAGTAGTAAAGTCTAGAACGATTGCTAACCCCGGACTAGGTCGAGTAGAAGTCTATACTTAGCTAGGCAAGTGTTATAGCAATTAGGATTGCTACCCTAGACTAAGGCAATAGCTACCACATATCTATCTAAACAGTCAAACACATAAGCAAATCAAAATAGTTTAAAAGGTCCAAAAACAGTAGCATGATTCTCACCCTAAATTAGTTAAAAACATAGATAAAAGTGGGGCTATGAAACTCACCTCAAGCAAGCAACGCACAAATAAACACTAGCAGAAGATAACGGCTAATCACGGCTCAGCAACTATCGACTCGACACAACCTATTAATGTAAACCAATTTTAATATATATTTCCCAAAATCAACGTTATCTACCTCAATGTATTCCTTTTCTTTATCTCGAAAAATGTCTTGTTTCACCGCTTAGACCTAGCATTTGGTATCATCGTGTGGGTGTATCGACTCAATATGATATCATGAATGTACTTAAATAACCACAATGCGACTCAATACGACATAATAAGACCTCTAAGCGATAAGCTCTATAGTCCAATAAGTTTCAGAATAAATAGTAGACCTTATCGAATTCGTCAACTCGATAAAATCAATTATTTATTCGTGTCGCTTATTATCCCATAAACCGGTCGCATCCTAACGAGTCATAAGGATAATTCACCCATTAATAACGTTACCCAACGTACCTAGCAGGCTCTTATTTGATTCATCAACCTAATAAGTCCGCTACCCACGTGGATCGACGCTATTAATGTTAGGTCATCCGTAACTCATGCACACAACGTAAACAAATTAAATACTTGAAACTAATATTAAATGCTCATGTTAGCCTTAATAGTAATTAATAGAAGTGATGGTCATTCACATTTAGGAACTTTGTAACGTGTGTTAGATATCTTAATAGAATAGTCAACGGGCTCGTGGATTGGACTAAGATAAATGGTTAGACGTTTAGTTAAGCTAGCCTTTATCATTTGTAATCCAATCCAAGTCCAATCCATATCCACGAGGCCCATGGCCAAGCCCATGAAGCGCTTTGTATAGAAGTATAAATACCCTCAAATGTGTCATTTGAGGGTGTGCTAAATGTGTATGTGTGTGTTTTTCCTTTGAAATACAAGTTTCTTGTTTCATCTTATTTCTCTCACATACGCTGTATCATCTTAAGTCACCATCTTTCCATCTTAATCCTTCTTTCTACGCATAACATAAGCTTGTGTTTTACGTGTTATATTGTGTGGTAAGCTTGGTATACGTGATAAGGTTGAGAAAAACAAGGTCCTACAATTGGTATCAATCGCCTAACAATGGTTTAGGAGTGTTGCGTTACGTTTTTTGTTAAACCTTTACAAGAAAGTGCATTTTTTGTATAAAAACGTGAGCTTTTGTCATAAAGCTTTGATTTTTACTTGTTTTTAAGCTAAAGTTGTAGTTTTTATTGATCTTTACGTGTTTTAGAAGATGTTTGTGCAAAAGAAATCATTTGAAATTGTGTTTTTGGGTGAAAAGTAGTGTTTTTGCAAAAATCTTGGCAGTCTACTTGTAAGGATTTCAAGTACAGAAAGTCAAAACCCTAGTTCTACTCGTAAGGCAGTCTACTAGTAAGGATTCCTACTCGTAAGAACCAAATCCTACTTGTAAGCATTTGGTGAAGAATCTTCGTGCAACAACGGTTACTCAGTGTTTTCCTTGCTTGGATAAGCTTGAAAAACACTTCGACTTGTGGATATCTCTCACACTTGGACAAGTGTGAAGGATTTTGGTTTATAACCTAATCTTACTCGTAAGGAAATCCTACTCATAAGGAAATCCTACTCGTAAGGAAATCCTACGCCTAAGGAATCCTACGCCTAAGCCAATCCTACGCCTAAGCACCAAATCCAACGCTAAGCTCAAGTTTACGAGTAAGATCTTCAAGAAACTTCAAACGGCCATAACTTTTGAACCGTAACATCGCTTTCGGCGCTCTAATCATCAAAGCGACCGTGAGAACGAGTAGAATGACATGCAAAACTAACTAAAGTTCATTCAGTCAACCTTCAAGTCCTAAAATGCTCGAGCGGGTTATTGAGGTTTTAAGTTTTTAGACCAAATTTTCACTACAACAACCAAGCTTAATCTTCATTAAAACACAACTCCTTTATCGTTGAATCGATCCTACATCAAATTTATCATCAAATACCTTCATCAATGGCAACTCAACAAGACATTCATACAAATAGGTCTTGAAAATCGTCCTCTATCTTTGGAAAAAGGTGGATATCTTCAATGGACAAGTCGTATGTCATTACATCAAGACCAAACCTAATGGAAAACTCATGATTCACCCATTACGAATGGACCCTTCAAGCCTCGACAAGTCCAAGACCACGAAATCCTAATGCAACACCTCCGTCCCACCATCCTTTCGTGATCAAGATGAATCGAGAATACACGGACGAGGATAACAAGCGAGTTGAAGCAGATGACATGGCAATACACATTGTCCAACCGGGTTTACCAAGAGACATCTTTCTTTGCGTAGACAGTGTGAAACCGCTACGATATGTGGGAACATGTTAGACGGCTATGTTATGGAAATGTAAATTGGTCAACAAGACATAGAGAACAAGTCGCTAATCGAATGGGAGAAGTTTACATCAACTCTGGGGAATACATTGAATCCTACTATGGAAGGTTCGCACTTTCATGAATGAGCTTATCGAAACAAGTCGACACCCAATACTATCGTGAGTAACATCAAATTCCTTAACAATCTTCAAGAAGAATGGGGACGCTATGTCACTATTGTCAATCAAACAAAGGACTTACATCATGTGAACTTTGATCAACTCTACGATTTTCTGAAACAAAACCAAGCTGAAGTTAATGAAGTTAGAAAACTTCTATGAGTGTGATCAGGATTTTACCTCTAACCCAAAGGAACCAAAATCAAAATGGTTTCCAAAAACATATTCTTCTGTATTTGGCAGGTTATCGAAATATGTCTTTGGATCGTCGACTCGGGTTGCTCCAAGCACATGACCGAATCAAGTTCTTGATCAATTTCTTCCGAAATTCATGGAATCGTACGTTTGGAAATGATCATGTAGCACCTATCATGGATTATGGAGATCTACCTTTGGAAATTATTTGATCACTCGGGTTTACTATGTCAAAGGGTTGGGACACAATTTGTTTTCATTCAGCGCCGTGATGCAGATTAGAGGTTGCATTTAGGAGAAATGCATGCTTCATTAGAAACTTGGATGGCACCGATCTCTTTAACGGGAATCATGATACAAACTTGTATGCTATCGACATAAACCAAATGTCCTGTTCATCTCCAATATGTCTGATGACACGAGCATCTGGAACAAAGTCCTGGTTGTGGCATCAATGATTATCCCATCTCAATTTCGACACGATCAACAAGCTTGCCAATGACAACATCGTCAACGGACTTCCAAAGTTCAAATACACCAAGGAACACTTATGTCCATCATGCGAACAAGGAAAAAGCAAAAGAGCATCATATAAACCCAAACCCGTACCTAGTTCGGAATCAAAGTTGCATATATTGCACATGGACTTATGTGGCCCAATGAGAGTTGAAAGCCTTAATGGGAAAAGTATATTCTTGTCATTGTTGATGATTATTCAAGATATACATGGGTTAAGTTTCGAGGTCAAAAGATGAAGCACCGTGCATCATCATCACCTTCAAGCGTATTCAAGTACTTGTTCAAGCTCCGTAAGGGTAGTAAGAATGCACAACGACGCATGAATTTACAAATCGGGGAGTTAAGAACTTACTTTGAAGATGTTGGAATCACACATCGACATCATTTGTTAGAACTCCACAGCAGAATGGGGTAGTTGAAAGAAGAAATAGAACTCTTATGGAAGTTGCTCGCACAATGCTAATTTATTCTAGTGCACCTCTATTTTTATGGGTTGATGCTATTGCACGCTTGTTTCACTCGTAACCGATCCCTAATCCATCCAAGATTCAATAAAACCCCATATGAGCTAGTGAACAACGAAAACCTAATATCTCTTACCTTCACATGTTTGGCGCTTTGTGCTATCCAAAGAACGACAAAAAGATCTAGGAAAACCGAAAGCTAAAGGTGATATTGGAATCTTCATTGGATACTTAGAAAATCGAGGGCATTGTGGTGTATAACGGAAGAACTAGGAAGATAATAAAGACGATGAATGTGAATTTTGATGAACTTTCACAAATGGCTTCGAGAGACTCGCTTTAGAACCCGCTTAATCGATGGCTTCTAATCAAAGCAGATTAGAACCCGAACCAAACCAACAGACTGGACACATCGATTCAGGACTCATACAAAAAGTGCTCCATCAACTTTTGTTGACACACCTCATGAACAAGAATGGGAGAATTTCTTGAGTTAATGTTCGATGAATACTATGGTGGAACTTCGTCAAATGCATCTACCACGGTCGAAAGAAATGCACCAACTCCATCAACGTCATCTACATCGACTTCGCAAATCCTATTCTTGAAACAGTTTACCAAAGTTGATGAGCAAAACCAAAACATATCATTTCAAAAGAACCTTCACAAAACCGAACAATGCAACGTTAGATGAAGACTTATTTGAAAACCCGTTTGCTACGGAATCACCGAATCATCTTCAAGCTTACAAGAACCATCTAACTCGCATCGCTTAACCAACGGTATCCTTCACTCAAGTGGACAAAAGACCATCCAATTGAACAAGTTATTGGTGAACCTTCACGGCCAATGCGACGAGACGCCAACTTTCCACCGATTGTGACTTGTGCATTTACCTTTGCTAAATTACCAATATTGAACCAAGAACATTCGGGAGGCAATGGCGAACAATGCATGGATAGAAGCGATGCAGAGGAACTTCTCAATACCGCCTCTATGACTCTTGGGATTTGGTTCCAAGACCAATTGACATTTGCGTCATTGATCTCAAATGGTTATGGAAGAACAAAAGGGATGAAGAAATGACTTTAATTAGCAACAAAGCTCGCCTCGTGGCCAAAGGATACAGACGGGAAGAAGGGATAGACTTTGAAGAGTCATTCGTCTTTGGTAGCTAGACTTGAAGCAGTCAGGATTTTCTTAGCCTATGCAGCTCACAAAAACATCACGGTTTATCAGATGGACATCAAGACAACATTCTTGAATGGAACTCTGAAAGAAGAAGTGTATGTGAGTCAGCCAAAAGGCTTCATAGACATGGAACATCCAGACTACGTCTACAAACTCAAAAGGGCAATATATGGTTTAAAGCAAGCTTCGAGAGCGTGGTATGACGAATTAACCTCTTTCCTAATCCAAAACAATTTCACCAAAGGAACTGTTGACCCTACCTTGTTTACTCAAAAATACAACGATGACATTTTGATTGTTCATATTTATGTGGACGACATCATTTTTGGGTCCACTAATCCGAATCTTTCAAAACATTTTGAAAATCTCATGAAAAGCAAATTTGAAATGTCCATGATGGGGGAACTAATGTTTTTTCTTGGTTTACAAATACATCGGTCCCTCATGGAAATTTTATTACTCAATCTAAATATACAACTGAGATTTTGAAAAATCATAGTATGGATAATTGTAATTCGGTCGGAACACCAATGGTAACTTCACCAAAAATTGGAGCCGATTTATTTGGAAAACCCATCGATCCAAAGAAATATCGGAGCATGATTGGTTCTCTCATGTACCTAACTGATAGTCGACCCGATATTCATTTTGTTGTTTGCTTATTAGCACGGTTTCGGAAAAGCCTACTAAGCGCACCTCAAAGAGGTTAAACGGATCTTCGGTCTCGAAGACATCCATTCACATGGGACTTTGGTATCCGAAGGAATTCGGATTGATCTAATCGCCTTTTCGATCACGGACCACGCAGTGATCAAGTTCTGACAAAAAGTACATCGGAGGAGCACAAATTTTGGGTGAAAAGTTAGTAAGTTGGTCTTCAAAGAAACAAGATTGTACTTGAACTTTCAACCATTGAAGCCGAGTATGTGTCTCTATCTGCGTGTTGCGCTCAAGTTCTATTGATGAGAACACAACTCACAGATTATGGCTTTACTTTCGATAAAATACCTATGTATTGTGACTCGAAAAGTCGATAGCCATCTCATGCAATCATGTTCATCACTCAAAGACTAAGCATATCCGTGTCCGCTACCACTTCATAAAAGAGCACGAGAAGAGGGTATTGTTGAATTATTTTTCGTGAAGACAGATTACCAACTCACGATCTATTTACTAAAGCCCTTTCAAAAGAGTGGTTTGATAATTTAGTTCGACGAATTGAATGCGAAGCCTAACCCGGAGGAGTTAGAACGTCTTCTCAAATCTTCTTGAAAATGATTTTCCAAAGCTTGTGTAAATATTTTTGAAAAATAAAATACAAAATTTGAAAAACCAACAAAAGCAAAATATAAAAATATAAAACTTTCAAAAATACAAAATAATATAAAATCAAAAATCCAAAATATTCTTCTCACGACATGTCTCTCGTATAATCGATATTCATGCGTTTCTAGAAATGTCATTCAACAATGATACGGACATGTACAGATGTTAGCGAGAGCTATTTAAATATTTTCTAAAACATGTCGTCCTCAAAATTTCTTCAAAAATGGCTTTCGTATACTTGATCGAAACCCGACTAAAAATGATGACTTTTGATTATTTTCAAATCAAAACTCGTGTTTTAAATAAAATATCTAGTGTACGCTTGAAGGCACTACATTTAAAACTGGTGATAAATCATCATCATCTTGAGCACCTTTTTCAAGATTGTTCAAAAAGATTTTCAAAATCTTTCAAAATATTTTGTACTCAAAATAACTCCCTCTAAAACCTTTTAATTGATTATGCTTTATTAAACGGGGTGTATAAAACCAAAATGTTCCAAATTCATGCTTAAATCAAATCCGTTTGTCTCCCCAAAAGATTCTAAAAATGATGTTTAATCTGTCGATATCAAAAATATCACGAATATGCTATTTTTTAGGGGGAGAAGAAGTGATTAAAATGTGATCAAAAAGTTTAATGATCGTTGTTTGATTCTCAAAAGAGCTCGACTCAGTTGAAACCAATGAATTGACGAGGAATCAAAGTCAGTAAATGTACCATTTCGAGAAACTCGTGATAGACATGCACTTTCATGGGTTTAACCTTCTTTTCAAGAAGAGTTTACAACTTCAAGGTAGTTATTAGAGCTAGTTGTCACCTAAAAACTGACAATGGAACTCTTTAACAAAGCTACGTAACCGTGTCTCACGGGGAATTGTTTATCATGAGCTGATCAATTCAAAAAGTGCAAACTCTATCCTCTATGTACAGATTTAAGTTAAAACAATATAAGCACATGTGAATGGGGAGTGTTTCTGAAAATATAAAACTCTCAAGGTGTTAACAAATCATGTTTTATAATCATAAACACTTCGAGAGATTTTCAAGAGAAAGGTTTTATGGCAACATAGGATAGTCATGGTGTTATAAGGGGACTAAGGATAGGAAAATCCGTCCTATGATCCGCCAGAGCCGAAAGGATCTACCCAAGGACAATACCCATAGTTAGTATTAGAAGTCCTTAGGTCTGATTGAAAAAAGGAGTAATGTAAGAAAGGAGAAAGAAGGGTTGAAGAATTAAAAGAAAACAAAAGAAATAGCCTCCATAATCAACCTTAGGGAAGAAATCGGGTTCAATTCATATGCTACTTGGTTGTCACTTAGAGGACACTTTGGAATTGAAGACAAAGACGTCATGGACCAAAGTGACGCATCGCACTAAACCTTCTAGCCACTCAATTTCTCTTAAAAGGATTTGTTTCATTCTCATTGGGAACCCTACATAATATATTGACTTTCTCTTAGAGATCGTTGGTATTGAAGAAGGAGACCTCTACCTAGTCTCTGCTAGGAAAACCAAAGCGCACTAATCGAGTCTAGAGCCACGAGATTCATCGAAGATCTCTTAAGAACACTTGACATTTGATCTCTTGTTGTTCAACAATAAGGACACAAGTGATATATTCTAGAGTCCCACGAGATCTTAGCAATCGCCGAGAAAATTTATGAGAGGATTTACAATTGTGATCCTCGGTGATTGAATGGAAACTCCTGCCGTGGTCAACATCAAACGACCGACAGCGGTCACTTCGGTAATTCTTTATGGATTACGCTTAGTGTGTCTCAAACGGTCTCTGATCGTGAAGTGATGATTCGGTGTACTTCAATGACTCACTTAATTGTAGATATACTTTGGTATATCGTGTTAGCCTCTTGAGGGCCTCCGGTTCGAAACGACCTTTGTAAGAATTAGAGATGTGTTTTCACACTATGCTGTTAACACCCTCGACATTCGAACTTGTAAGTGTTGGAAATCCCGCTAAGGAGATTCCTTTCACAAATTGAATCCTGAAGATGAGGGTCGTTACTTGAATTTATTCAATGTAATGCCAACTGTCCCTTATGGGATTTGGATGGCTGATTCGCCCGACCAAGGTGAATGGAATCAAGACATTCATCAGTATAACAATCGTAGTGGTCAATTCTTTAAGAAAAGTCCACAATGATCAATTGGTATTCTTCAACTAACATATTCATGTAGATACTGATAATTGTTTCTTGGAGAAAAGACCGCACCATCTTCCCATGCTCATACCAACATCAGAATACATGAAAGTTCTCACCAAAATCAAAGGCAAAACAAAGTTAAAGATGATTCTTCGTCAATGTCAAAGAATTTACTAAGTTTAAAGTTATAAAGTCTAGAGAACTTCATCATCGGAAATTCAAAGTCAAAAAGAAGTGTGAGCATGGTGGAGAATGAAGTGGAGACACCTATCCCAAAGAAGTTGACAAAAGGCAGACAACACCATTAACTGATCACAAAGTATGAAGGAATGAAAATCAAGATCGTTTCTATATCTACACACAAAGTTCAAGCTCAAAGAAAGTAAAGACCTAATCAAGTGGAGCATCTTTTGAATGACCACCCCTTAGGGGGAGATTGTTAGTCTTAATAGTAATTAATAGAAATGATGGTCATTCACGTTTAGGAACTTTGTAACGTGTGTTAGATATCGTAATAGAATAGTCAATGGGCTCGTGGATTGGGCTAAGCTAAATGGTTAGACGTTTAGTTAAGCTAGCCTTTTATCATTTGTAATCCAATCCAAGTCCAATCCATATCCATGAGGCCCATGGCCAAGCCCATGAGGGCGTTTGTATGGAAGTATAAATACCCCTCAAATGTGTCATTTGAGGGGTGTGCTTGAGTGTGTATGTGTGTGTGTTTTCCTTTTGAAATACAAGTTTCTTGTTTCATCTTATTTCTCTCCACAAACGCGTACCATCTTAAGTCACCATCTTTCCATCTTAATCCTTCTTTCTACGCATAACATAAGCTTATGTTTTACGTGTTATATTGTGTGGTAAGCTTGGTATACGTGATAAGGTTGAGAAAATGATAAGGATTTAAAAGGTACACTTTTGAGGGGTCATTTAAGCCCTTAATCGACTACTTTTATATCCGTTCTTGCTTAGTTTCGTTCCTTTTCACTTTTAGGTCTCTTAAAGGCAAATTCTTTGGAATGACACTTATTCGATGAAAAGGCGCGAATATATGAAGAAAATGGCCAAAGTCAAGAATCAAGGCACTCAAGTCACCGAATGAGCAGGTGACGGCTTCATTGCCAAATGGCGACACCGTCGCAACACGCTTTGTGACGACTCAAGAGCTAAATTGCTAGTTTGCACCAGACGGCACCGGTTTTAAAGTAGGCGTCACAACTCGGGCGACCTAGATTTGGATCTAGGCGCGCGGAAGATGAAGCCGACGCGTCACAACCATAAGGTGACGCCATCACAAAGTTGACGTGCCAAGATGAAAACCTAATGGCGGCGATCGGCGCGTCACAAATAAAGAGTGGCCGCCGCATGTTGTAACTTTATATATAGAATTAGAAATTTGATTTTTAGGAGGTAGTTTTGTGGAGTAAAACCTAAACCGAACTTTGGTACATCTTAGGTATCTTAGGGTTCCATACCCTATTTTACAACAAGATAAGTGATTTACTTCAATAATTCAATTATGTCTTCAATTGTTCGCTTGTATGCTTGCATGTTTTCCATGTCCGCTAATTTACTTGTGTGTTTGCTTATATCTATGAAACCTAGGTATTGAATATTGATTGGTTGTCTCTTATATTAATTGTGATTGACCTAGTATTGCGATAGGTCATTCGTTGTGTTTTTAATGCTTGAGTAATCTTTGTGAACATTAGTTTACACTTACCTAGAGTTGTTGTAGGCTAAACATCCAAAGGTAACCTTAGAGTTAGTTTATGAATCCTAGAGATTTTGTAGGCAATAACCTTAAGGTAGTCTCAAAGAGTTAGGGAAAAACGCATACCCTACGACCTTAGAAGACACAACACGTTAAGATTAAGGATGTGACAATTCAACTATCAATAGGAGATACCTAGGGAGTAATAGCATCTAGGTAAATACATCTTTAAATCATCATAAGAGCACACAACAATAGACATAGACTACACTCACCTTAGCTTAGTTAATTAGATAAGTAGAGTAATCGGTAGAAATACCAACCCCCCAAATCCAATACCTCGAGATTCGTACCTTTCAATTTTCTAAAAATATAAAAAGAATAAAAATAATCTTCCTCGACCCCAACCTTAGCGTAGTAATTTCTCACTAGCATTCCTATTCCCTAGAGAACGATATCAATTCCGTGGCTTACCCTAATACTACACTACAACGATTAGGTTCACCGCCTAGGGTCTTGAAAAATTTGCTCGACGAAAAGAAGTTCCTTTGACCCCGAACGCGTTGTGCAGCAGATCAAGTTTTAGCGCGCGTGCGGGAATAGAATAGCTAGTTAGATTTCCACCTCATTTAGGTTCCTTGCTTGATTCCTATCACGTAGCTTTTTCTCATTTTTAGCTTCCTCGTAGTCTATCCCCTTTTCGTGACCTTTGTTAGTAATCCCATCACTTTTCATCATGGAAGGTGATAATCAACCACCACTCATCAACCCACCACCAAATGACCCGCCAAGAGGCCGTACTCTTGGTGAATACTCAAGACTAAGCCACCTAGGCTATAGAAACACCATTGAGCTTCCCGACCAAGCCTAAACTCGGCCTTCGATCCGACACCATCCGGTTGGTGCAAACGGATGTGCATTCCATGGACTTCATTCAAGATCCTAATCGACATCTTAAGGATTTCCTTAAAATCGTCGATTCCATCGACCTCGATGCTACTACTCGGGAGACCACGCTTGCGTCTTTTCCAATTCTCTACGGGACCAAGCTAGTAATTGGCTTGAGCGACTTCCCACCGGCTCCATCTCAAGTTGGGATGATCTCACCTCTTTTTCCTTTCCTAATTTTTCCTACTGTGAGAACTACTAAGCGTAGGAATGAAATCTTTATGTTCCAACAACGTCAAGGTGAATTTCTCTGAAGCATGGACTCGATTCAAGGACTTACTCCATAGAGTCCCTCATCACGGCATCGATCTTTGGCTTCAAGTCCAAATCTTTTATGATTATGTCAACTTCCCAACTAAGCGATCCATTGACCAAGCGTGCGGTGGTAAACTTAGTGATCTCACCACGAAAGAATCATAGGGTATAATAGAGGACCTTGCCTCTATGCCAACGAAGTTGGAATGACCCCGTGAGTTGCCCAAAACCGTAAAGGCAATCTCCTTGTCTCCCATTGACTCACAACCTTCCGACCGTAGGATGCTCGAGCTTGAAGATAAAGTTAAATTCCTTATGAGCTCTACAAAATCCTAAGTCTTCAAATCAAGTGAACAAAATCACTCTACCTTGTGAGTTGTGTAGTGGTCCCCATGACACTCGTGATTGCACAAGACTCCCGAACAAGCTTTGCGGACTACGCCTCAGCGCATCGACGGAGGCGGGAGAGAAGTGGTACACTTTCAAGCCGAACAAAATAACTTAGGAAACTCCTATAACCCCTCATGGAGGAATCACCCTAACCTTAAGTGGAACCAAAATTCAAACCCACCCCAAAGCTCATCTAGTCCACCTAATAGGTTCAACTCTCCAAACACCGGGAACCCCACTAGTCTTGAGGCAATTGCATCTAGATTCATGTCATTTCAATAAACTCGATTGACTAAGCTTGAAGCCGATTTCAAGCAACGACAAGGCGAGATGACAAACAAGCTTGACGCCCTCTTAAAAGCCTTCATGGCCGGAAATGGAGCACTCCCAAGTGATACTATAAAGAACCCAAAAGTGAATTCGATTTCATCGACTTCATGCTTTTGTTCACCATGGAAGAGTGCACATCCATGCCCCTCACACCCAAAGGTCCACTCGGTAAATGCTATCAACAAGGGTTCCAAGCGATCCCAAATGAGGTACCAAGGACCCGCACCATTGGTACAACCTACTCTTGAGAAACCCGTCAACCAAGAACCCAAACCTAATCTAGAGGAGGAGTACAAGGAACTTCATCAAGAAAAACCGGTTCTTTAAGTCTTAGCTCATGCACCTTATTATAATGCTTTAAAAGAAAAATATGAGCGAGAACTAAAACTTGGAAAACATGGGTCCGCGTTTGTGCAAAATAATTTACCCAAAAAGTTAGACGATCTTGGGCTATTCACTCTTCCGTGTAGGCTTGGAACCTCCAAACCTCTCGATGCTCTAGCCGACTTAGGATTCATCCATCAATCTTGTTCCGTTGTCCCTCCATAGAAGCCTTAACTTAGGTAAGATAAAACCAACGGAAACTATCTTAGGTCTAGGGGACGGTAGTATTGCATATCCGGTAGGGATAATAAAAGACATGGTAGTACACATAGGAGAATTGACTCTTTTGGCGGATTTCCATGTGCTAGACATGAATAAGGACCCGACATGCCCATTATTAGTAGGAAGGGGATTCTTAGCTACCGCTAGTGCCATCATTGATTGTAAGATGTCTAAAATAGTGGTAGGAGAAGGGAGTGCTAGGTTAATTTACGATGTCAAAAAGCATATTTATTACAAGGAAGAGGAAATCCCCCATGAGATTAGGTTGGATAGAACGCCATCTAGATATGGACCTTGGATTAATAAAGACTTAATAGGTCCCCAATGACCTTTCTATCTAGATGAAGCCTTTTCTAGTAAAGCAACTTTCCATGAAAAAGAATTGGCTAGGGACATGGAAGTGAACCCGTTTGAGGACGCCTTAGTGTTTAGGAAGATGACCGAGTTCCTAGGAAGCTTGCCCGTCAACCTTGTCATGAATAAGTGTAAGATATAGGATTTCACTAACACATCATATCAATAACATATGGGGCGTTCATAATAGTTTAGAGAGAGAAAGTTCTAGAGAGAGAAATAGAAGAGAGTTGGGAACTATGTGAACAAAGAAAAATAGTATTGAAGCTCCAACCCTCTACCTTGGGAGGTAGAGGGTATTTATAGTGTCTTACAAATAAACGCCACCTACGGGTGTGGATCGGGGCATACAGTGGGTAAAGACCCGTCCAGTCCTCCACGGTGTTACTTAACAAACTACTAACTAACATATCATAACTACGACTACGAGCTTTCTTTGAATGCTTATACTTGAGGTGACCACTCTTTAACGATGAATTTTCTAATTCCTAACAATCTCCCCTAAGGAGGTCACCTCAATTTACAATGAATACAAACAGATATTACATTAAATTGTTCTAGGATTCTTGATTAAGTCCTTTGCTCAAGAGTTCGTAGTCTTTGATTCTTCATTATTGCATGTTTGGGAATTCAGTGGAGGTCTTTCTTGATCTACGTGAGAATGATTGTTGAGCTCGCTTTGAGATCATCGGTCATATTAAATCTATGACTCTTCCTTTGTGATGTTGGTATTATGTGATGTTGTGACTTTTGGACCGACATGCTCACATTCGGATCAAGATTTCTTCTTATCGAGTAGCGAAAGCTTTCGTTGATTCATGACATTGGCGGTAAGCGTAGCGTAAGCATGGGTGAAAATATCGAGTCATTGATGCATTAATCATGATTTCTTTGAAATGAATGTGTTGTGTGAGCATGCGGCTATGGATTGACCGCTTCATTCGATCACCAAACGCCGGGATGTACCTTCATAAAACAGCTTAGCAATAAAGCACACGAAAGTGTCTTTGATCACTTCGATGAATTGAGGTACACGGCCCACGGTTCCCGTTGATCGATTACAAGTACCGCCGATCGGTATAATTCAAGAATTTCCTTGACAGGGTTTTGCGCTGCTCTAGTCGTTTCAAACCGAACGCCTCTCAGAAGACAACACGGAGTGAGTGAACCAATAATAGAGATTCACCGATTGATGAAAAGAGATTTGAAAAGCAATCGTGTATTGCTCAATAGAAATTGTTTTTGCAATACAACGAAGGTTTCTTCGAAAATAAATTATCAATCATAAAACACCTTTTGATTTGAAATATTCAGACACGGTCGATGTGCTAAAGAAAAGAGTTTTTAAGCACAATGACCGGTTTTTTTTCAAAGGTATTCACAATCCATAACTCAACCAGATTGATTCAAAGATTGAATCGCCACATTGTTTCTGTTCAGTTGTCACATGATTGATCTATTGAATAGATCTCACATGCCACCTACCAGAGCTTGTTAGATGTTGGCTCGAAGGCTTTCCATCCTCATTGTGAATATTTTGCATATCACCCTTGATGTTCGGCAATACCACAAGGATAATGCGAAGGACTCAAGATATAATCTCTTTCCACATTGTGTGAAGCAGAGTCTTCATTGAAAGTGTCCTAATGAGATTTATTGATGATCTCGAGGCTCTAGACTCAATTTGTGCATATTTGGTTCTGTGTCAAGACTGGGAGAGGGTCTCCTTCTTCAATATCAACAATCTCTAAGAGAAAGTTGATAGATTATGTAGGTTCCCGTGAGAATGAAACAAGCCCTTATAAGAGGAACTTGAGTGGTTTGGGAAGTTGTAGTGCAGAGCGTCCGGGTCCATGACGCCTTGTCTTCAATACCGATGTTACCATCAAGAGCATATGAATTGTACCGGTTTACGCCTATGGTTGAATAAATGGAGGGCTATTTCTTTTCACCCTTTCTCATTCAATTCTTTTCATTCTTCAACCCTTCATTGCTACCGAGACTTCATAGCTAGAACCTTGTTGGGTTTATTCCAATGCTAGCTACGTCTCATCCGCACTCTTCCCATATCTCATTTTCTCCTTTTATCATCATACCTAAGGACTTCTACACTAACTAGTGGATTGTCCTCGGTAGATCCCTCCTGTTACGGCGGATCATGGGACCTCAACCTAACCTTATCATCCTTATATCACCATACATAAAGTAAAGTTGGTCGGTCTTTTGGTATCGTTCATCCGCCATTGGAACCAATTGAAAACCATTTGAAAAATCAATCAAGATACTTGTAATATAGAATCAAAGTATTTTGTATCTTAATTGTTTTGATATTTTAGAATGCTCCCTTCAACATATGCATAAAATTTAAAATTTGTTTAGCACATGGAGGCAAGAGATCTTTGAAATCGTTAGATTAAGAATGAAAGGTCCAATCTTTTGATTAACATTTTCTAAAATGATCATCATCACTTCCTAATCAATTTGAGTAGATAAAACATTTTAAGGAAGGATGAGGTTTTCATAAGTTTGCTCCCCTCAATATGTGCCTCGAAACATGAAAGAGTTTGCACATATAAGAGGAACCTACACTTAGAGACAATTCATCACGTTTCAATAATTTGAGGTTTAAAATAGATGCTCCCCATAACATGTGCATGGAAAATTTGAAATCGTTTGTCACATGTGGGGAGGAGAGCTTGTACACCTTATAAAACCATTTATCGAATTATCGGTTTAAATCTAATTTAAATCACAAATTCTCCCGATCACAATTTTCAAATCATTTGAGATTTGTGATCTCTTGTAGATTTAAATTGATTTTGACACTTTAAGGAGAATTGTGACTTGATTAAGAAAACGTTTAGCGATAATGATCGAATTTTGAGACTTTATACTCCAACGATTAACATTAAACATGCTTGAATATCTTTTGAAAACTTAATAATAACTACGATCGGTACCATTGTTTGAAAAATACACTTTTGATTTAATTGAAAAATCATTCTCCCCTCAATCAATGACATAAGTTGTTGATTGAGAGATAGATATTTTGACAACCGTTAAGTACAGATGATTTTCAAAGATTGATTCCGAGTAATTTTTCAAAGCATTTAGTTTTCATTAGATAGTAATTTTTTTTTTTTTTTAAAACTATGTACATTCAAGAACATCTAAAGACCCGTGACATTCTTTGAATATCAACACAAAGTCCGTAGATGACATCGAATATGAAAAAAACATGACAAAATAAGTATTTTTGAGAAATTTTCAAGATTTTTCAAATTTTAGGGATTTGTGAAAGTTTTATATTTTCTATTTGCTTTTGGAGGTTTTGTAATTTTGTATTTTGCTTTTTGAATAAATATACAAGAGATAGATGAATAAAGACCTTTACTCCTCGCCTTCCTCTTGAAGGCGCTTGAGTGTTTCGGTTGTAGACTCTTTAGACCAAGACGTGGAAGGATAAACTCAAAACGTTCTCTAGGAAGAGCTTTGGTGAAGATGTCGCTGGTGGTATTCAGTTCTCAAAGTAGAGTTCCACCACACCTTTTCTACTTGTTCCCCGATGAAATGATGTCGAATGTCGATATGCTTGGCTCTTGAGTGTTGAACATTGTTGCATGAGAGCAATAGCACTTTTATTATCACAATCTGAGAGGATTTTGTTGAATTCAACGCCATAGTCGATTAATTGAGATCTCATCCAAAGGATTTGAGCACAACATGACGACATGGCTATGTATTTAGCCTCTGTAGAGGAAATAGAAGTACTCATTTGCTTCTTTGACGACCACTCACAAGCTTATCACCCAAAACCGATCACCTCGGATGTACTTCGACGAGTATCTTGACACCGCATGATCTCGCATCCGCATATGTCGTTAGTGACATACTGGTGTCCTTCTGTGCCAAAGTCCCATGTTGATGGTTCCTTGAGGTACCGAAAGATCCGCTTAACCGCTTCAAGGTGCTTTTTGGTAGGCTTAGCTCGGTATCTAGCATACATGCATACAATGTGACGTAATATCGGTCTCATCGGCCGTGATGTACATCGTGATCCGATCATGCTACGATATTTCGTTTGGTCTACCATGATCCCCGAGTGGTCCTCATCCAGTTTAGTATGCTCAATCATGGGAGTGTCAACAGGGTCACTAGAATCAAATCCAAATTTCTTCAAAATCTCATTTGCATATTTAGATTGATTTATGAAAATGCCTCCGGGACTTTGTAAAATTTGTAATCCCAAGAAAAATGACATTTGTCCCATCATTGACATTTGAAATTTAGAACCCATTTCATTTGAAAACGATCACATTCATTGGGGTCGGTGGAGGCAAATATGATATCATCAACATAAATTTGAACGTGAATTAAATGTTTGCGACTTTACGGTGAACAACGTTGGATCAACTGCTCCTTTCTTTGAATCCGATTGATAGAAGAAACTTTGATAGCGTATCATACCATGCCCCGAGCTTGCTTTAAACCATAAAGAGCCTTCTTCAAACGATAAACATGAGTAGGATGCTCGGATTCACAAAGCCTTCAGTTGGGCGGCGAGACGACCTCTTTAAGATCTCCGTTAAGAAATGCGGTTTTAACGTCCATCCGATAAACAACCATGTTCTTGCTAGCGGCATTAGCCAAGAATATTACGATCGCCTTGATACGAGCAACCTGGAGCAAAAGATTCCTCAAAGTCTATCCTTCTTCTTGACGATAACCTTTAGCCACTAACCTAGCCTTATTTTTCAAAACATCACCATGCTCATCAAGCTTCACTTTGAAGATCCACTTAAGAGCAATGATCATAGCACAACTGAGTCGGTACTAAATCCCATACATCTAATCGATCAAACTCATGAACTTCATCTTGCATGGCATTGAACCAAATTGCCTTCATTCATAGCGCTTTAACATCTTTAGGTTCGATCTTTGAGAATACTGAGTTAAAGAAGCACCATAAGGCATCGAGTGTCGCTTACAGTGGATACCGGACGAGAAGGGTTTCCAATGATGTTATCCAATGGGTGATCATGTGTCCATTTTCTAAGATATTCATGTGGTTGTGGTTGTGGAACCGAAGTAGCAGAGTCGATGTCTCCGATGAAGATGGTTCGTATGATGATTCAGAGCAAATATATTTTCAAATGGAGCATCTTTGGGAGTAGCAAAGGGATTAACTTCATCCGTGAATCGAAGCATTTCCATGATGTACATTTGGTGATTGAAGGTTTGTTGATGAGACAGTTGATCGTGAGCAGTTCTTCCCGACTTAATGACATAGAAACCAAGGATTGACTTCATTGACAGAGATAGAAGCGACCTCTATTAAAGGAGTTGACAATTCAATAGCACTTGGCTCACGGTCTTCATCAAACATAGAATCAAACAATTTCTTCAAATCATCTTCGGATGGAGGTACATATGGAGTTCTTTGGAGAAGAGTTTGGTACAAGAGATGAACCAATGGGATCTGTTTTGAAGTGCGGGTCTGAATTGGGTTGTCCAGAGCCATTTGACCGGTCGACTCATCAAACGTAACGTGAATAGTTTCCATGATATTTCGGGTCCTCTTGTTGTAGATTTGGTATCCTTTTCTGCTTGGTGCATATCCTACAAAAACTCCAAAGTCCGCCTTAGCTCTTAGTTTACCTAAATCTTGACCATCATTCGTAGGATAGCACAAAGCACCAAATACACGAAGGAATGAGAGATTAGGTTTTCTTGTGAACAAGTTCATATGGAGTTTTTCCATGAGCAGTGTGAATCGTGGATCAATTTTGTGTGTGTAGCATGCAGCAATGCTTCACCCCGAGAAACATGGAACCTTTGAGTAAATCGGCATTGTTCTTGTGGCTTCCACAAGAGTTCGATTGCGTCTTTCAACTACACCGCTTACTTGAGGAGATCGTGGAACACTTCTTTGATGACCGATTCCACACTTTCATAAAATTCACTAAGTTGTTTGTTAACAAACCCGCCCATTGTACTGCTCGGATGATTACGATAGTTTTGTTAAGACGAACTGCAATGTTTGATGAGTTTGATGATGATATCTCGAGTTTCATCCTTTGTCCTTAAGAACTTGACCTGGTGAATCTAGAGAAATCATCAACCACAACTAACACATATTTCTTCCCAAAGATATTCTCACTCTCATGGGTCCACATAAGTCCATGTGAATTGTATGAAGAACTTCATGTGTAGTTTGTAGGTTTGGGTTTATGGGCATACTTCTTGCTTTTCCCAATTGGCATCTTGAACAAAGATGATCCTTTTCATAATTAAGTCTAGGTAAACCTACAACCAAGTCCTTTCGGAGAGATCATTGATGGTGCCAAGTTCAAGTGATTGAGACGACGATACCATAACCATGACTTTGTTTTGAAGCCTTTGAAAACAAGCAAATTGAGAAGACTTCATCATATCATCGATAGAGATGGTGTATAGATTTGAACCACGTGTTCTCTTAAAAGTTCCTTACCATCAAGTTCTCTAACGAAAGCAGTATGTTTTCTCAAGGCTACTTCTAGATCGTAATCGCAGAATTGACCAACAGAGAACAAGTTATGACCAAGACCTTCCACATAATACACTGGAGATAACACTTTCACCAACAACATAATCTCCATAGCCCATAATTGCACCGAAATGATCGCTTCGAATCTAATATCCCCGATGAATTTGCTCACGAAGTTCATGAGCAGCGACCGGTTTCCAAATATATGCTTGGAACGACTGAGTCCGGTACCACGAGCGATTTGAGCGATCTGCGGTTGAACACGCACAAGAATGGATAATCGGATAATTAGGATCCCCATGCAAGAATGGGTTCCATTTGGTTAGTAACGATGATTGGAACACCCACATCGTAAATAGAAACATTCATATCGAAATAGAAGCAATGGAATCATTATGAATAGATGCGAGATTAGTGTCCCAGATTTGCCCTATTCAAAGTATGTTCACTTCTTAAGGAATATTTCTACCAATGAGCATCCATTTTTAGAGGCATTGTCGATTAACCTTATGGCCAACTGTATCCATTGATAGCCTATCTTACTAAATGTTCTTCCCTGTGGGCTTCCACCGCTTTCTAACTTTCATTCGCCTTTGCCTTTTGCCTTCTTAGCATGATATTTTACATTAACACTATTGATCGGGATATGACAAGATTAGACAAAGCATTCACACCACATTCATGATTAGTAATGTAATTTAAGCGCACATCATTACAAGGTTTGCAAATAGTATTAGAATTGAATTAATTACAAGATGCGCCTATGGCTAATACTAGAATCAACACGATTCATTTTATTCGACTCAAACTTAAAGTTCCTAGGTTGATCTTCTACTTTCTTCCAATGCACATTCTTAGCTTGCGAGGTCCTATCATTCCTTGTATTGTCTTGAGACTTTGACACCTTTCGCTTTAATGTCACCGTTTACTCTGTAGAGAATGGGAACATTAGTTGGTTTTGCTAATTTATGCATTTCTGTTTAGATGTCTTTGGGATCGAACTATTTGAAGGCACATTAAAGTTCACTCTCTTAATAGAGAAGTGCTTTGGGATTTGAACCCTAGAGGCACACTCGAGTTCACATTCTTAGCACTAATGATTGGAATCGAACTACTTGAAGGCACACTAAGGTTCACGTTCATAACATTTGGCATTGAATGACTTGCATGCTTGGCACTAGGCATTGAACAAGGTATCAAGGATTGACTTGCTCACCCAAGGTTTTAGGGCATATTGTAATTAAGCATTCTAGAAGTTCTTGAGATCGTTTGGCATATAAGCATGCATGACCAATTGCATTATCAAGTGGTTTCTCTAACTTATCCTCTTCTACAATCTCACTTGAGACATTCTAGGTGTCTTTAAGATATGAGAAATATGTTTGAATTGCCGGTTGTTATTCCTAAGATGAGGAGGAACATATTTCATGACAAAGCATATTTATTACGTACATGCCCTTTGAAGCACCATTCTCCCATTGGTCATTGGCATTTTCCTTTTACCCGACTCTTAAGATTCTCAATTTCCTTTTACAACGAGGTTGTTTTTTCGTTATTTTTGTTACAGTGACTTTAATTGACTCAAATAACTCATTGAAATGACGTTTAACCTTTTCATTTTCTTCTAGAAAACTCTCATTTTCCTTTTGTAAGGCATTAACCAAGTTTTGAACATGAAAATTTTGAGAATTCCGAGAATCTAAAGGAGGAGGCATTTGGGAGCCATCATATTGTTCTTTTCACCCTTTAATTGAGAGATTTGGGCTTTCAACTTTCGATCGTATTACAGTGAGCTTGAATCATTCGTCACGTTTGTTTAGTTCAAAAGCGCATCAAACTCGGAACATCCGAGGATATCTTGATGTTTGAGGTTTTAACATTTTCTTTAAGATGTTGATATTTTAGTTGCAAGTCAAAATGTTCAACTTCTAGCTTAGAAAATGTTTTACCAAATTATCGTGATCATCCTGTTCAATTTTATCACTTAGTTTAGAGTTTTGATTTCAAGCTCAATGACACGATCATGGGAGACTTTCAACGCAATGATAATTCATGAAATTGAGAAGCGATAATAGAGTAATTAGTAGCGATATAAAACACATCTTGAGAGATACATTCGAAATCGATTCTCATTTAAGGTATGCAAGTTCTTCCTCTCAATTTCATTATATTTTAATGCCCGCTCATAGTCACTAACTTCAATTATCATTGCATCAAATTCTTTTTCCATCCCTTTAATATCTCGTATCCATCCCTTTTAAGACTCCCAAAGTGATCTTTTAATTGTTTAAAGAAAGGCATGACTTCATTAAATAACATTCTTTTGTTTGTTCAAAACCCTTTCCCTTGATTATCCCAGTGGGTGTGATCCTTTTCTTACAAGTTTTCTCAAAATCGACAAATAGTTGAAAATCACATATTGACCGATTAAGGTCTTGCTCTTAGTGGCAATAGTTCTAGGAACTAAATGCATTGGTGTATTAGGAGGATACACGATCATTGCAGCATTCTCCTAAGGGAGGGTTTGTATCAACAATATTTTTAGCTTTTGCTTATCTAAGTCCTTTTTCCAAAACACTTGTTCGGTGTTAACAAAGTTTGAGGCTTAAACTTGTTTAAGGAAATCCAATTTTCCTTTTTGTAATCATGGGGTTTGATCATTATGTTATTCTTTTTACATTCGTGATCATCTAGCTTCTTATTCATTTTCTCCTAGATGCATCATCTAATTTTCTATCTTCCTCGATGGCACTCAACGCAACTAGGTTTCGCCTAGGCTTAAGGATTTCATTACCATCATAAATTACATTTTGAGTCGCTTTAGCTATCTTTCCGTACTCGGGGTTGGGTTTATCTATGATGGGAACACTATGCTTATCGCTTAAAACTCTATGCTTAGTGACCATGTGAAGCGGTTTGAATGGTATTCCTTGTACGTACAACTTATTTTCAAGCTTGTTTTTCAAGGTTTTAGATTAGAAAATCATTCAAAAGTTTTGATTCCTTAGCATCGAATTCTTGTAAGCATTTTAACATTTTCTTGAAGTTCTTGTTTTGCTTAGCGCTTTAGAAAGCTTTTCTTGTAAGGAGTTTAACTCTTGTTTTAATACTTCTTCTCTAAACCTACTTTTCTAATATTTGTGCGCATTTGGTCATCCATTTCCTACTCACAGTGGTTAACTCAAACTTAGCTCGTTGTTCATAAATGGCAACTTGTTCTTTATAAGCATTAAGTTCGAGATATATGTAATCATCATCGGCACATGCGGTGTATTCATCAAAACATAGTCATTGTTGATTGCGAAGATGCATCACTTGGTACAACTTCACTTTCACTTTGTTTCACATATTGATCATATGGGACAACATTGATATTACCCATATTTTCAATATTTGATTCAATAGTTTCGATTGATTGTACTTTGTCATGCATCTTTTGCACATCGACATCATCGTATAGTTTTAATACCTCGAGATGAGTTTGTTTTGGATGGGCTAGCTTGTGGTGAAGATGAGACCTTAGGAGAAACCATTGGAGAAATGCTAGCCATAAAATTGTGTGTGCGGTGGGTCCATCATCCACATCGTAGTCGTATGCATCACAATCGGTGACTTGAAAGGCATTCGATGATTGTGACCTATCTCACGAATTGGTCCGCTCATCCACATCTCGCATCATAGGTCTTGGCATTGCCCTCGGAAGAAACAACAACTCCTCTTCATCCAAAGCGGCACCATTATCCCGAGCTTGTACAAGCATCATCTTATCTCTCAAGTATTCTCGCATTCCAGACGTTTTGGAGATGTGGGTTCCTAGCAATGTGTCCTTCACCACCACAGTTGTAGCATTTGATTGGTTTAGCTTGTCCTTGATTTCCATTCCTTCCCGATTCGATTTGCTACATATCCTCTACCACCCACCTCTTCCTTGTTCGCATCGCCTTTCTTGAACCGGGCCGCACTATAACCTTCCCATCTCCGGCGGTGGCTTGATTGTGTGGATTGGATGCGCTTAAGATTGTTGTTGGTGTGGAAGAGAGTTCATGTTTTGACTAATCGGGAGAGCCATTGATTAATGAAGTTTCCACGTGTGCATCGAAGATCGACTTGTTTGAACATAGGATCGAGAATGAGTTTGTGATTACCATTACCCATAGGTATGACTTGAGATGCCTTGGTGGTAATACCAACATTGGTGTATGTTATACCCTTTATCACGTATACCTTATCACAACAAGAACACGTCTCATAAGATGAACACGTGAAACCACAAACACAATATGCGTAATAAGAAAGAAAAGATGAAGAGATGGTGACTTGAATATGAATTCGTGTATATGTTTAGAGAGATAAAGGAAAGAAGATGAAAACAATAAGATGTTATATTGCTTCAAGGAAAACACACACACACACTCAAGCACACCCCTCAAATGACATACTTGAGGGGTATTTATAGTACAAGACAAAGGATGCCCTAAGGCTTGGCCATGGGCCTTGTATGGGCTTCGTATGAAATGGATTGGGCAAGGATTGATATAAGGCAAGCTTAACTAAACTAATACCCATTTAGCTTAGCCCAATCCACGAGCCCGATGACTATTCTATCACGATATCTAACACGAGTTACAAAGTTCCTAAACGTGAATGACCATCACTTCTAATAAAAACTATTAAGGCTAACAGTGTAGAAAGCTGTAGAATCATTAGGTGAGCTTGATTCTCCCTGATTGGTTTTGAACTGCTCTAGAATCCTTTTCTCAAACATAGCATGTCTCTCATTATGAAGAAGGAAAGCATAGAGTTGCTCATAGTTTGTATTCTTCAATCCTTTGGTTAGCTTCACAGAGGTGACAAACTTGTGCCACTCGGGATTCATGTTGTTTACAATTTTGAGTTCAATTTGAATGTTTGGCATGGTCATTTGATGTTCCTCATATCGTTCACAAGCTTATGTAATCTCACATAGTACTCATAGACACTCTCATCGGTCTCATCTTGAAGTGCTCAAAGTCATCATATAGTTGTGATTCTCTGTCTTCAACAGTTAATTCGAAACACGAGAGAAGCATCTTGACATTATCCCACACCGCTTGGCTTCGTGTTATGATTGATCGGCTTGTAGATATCCTTTGGAAGACCTTGAAGTATGATGTTAGAAGCCACGATATCGACATCGAATCTCTTTTCTCCTTATCATCGAGCTCATCATATGTCTTTGGTCATCTATTCCATATATCATTGTTCCATCTGCAATGTATCAATTAAGTCTCTAGTAGTCTCAACCCGATAAGGTCCTTCAATGATTGACTTGAGAATGTTGACCCCATTTTCCTTTCCAAGACAAGACGATCGATTCTTTGAGCCCAAGAATCATAATCGATTCTGTCAAGCATAGGTGGACGAGTATCGACCTGCTTGAACGTCTCGACTACGGAAGAAACAATAGTAGGAACGATGTTTGCCATGATTACAAGTTCTACGGATTTTACAATTCTTTGATTAAACCGAAATTGATTCTTTCACGAGATTTTACTAAACCAAAAGAACAACCGTAAGAATGTATCACGAAGAAGTGACAAGTAGCAAAACACACAACTCGCTTAGTTATCAACTCGCTAAACAACCAACTCGCTCAAGGAGACAACTCTCTTAAGGAATCAACTCGCTAAATAGCTAAGTCGCATTAGCATCAACTCGCAACACTCGTCAACACGCTTAAAGGAACAAGTCGCTAAATAGCCAACTCGCTTTAGTATCAACTCAAGAAGACACACAACTCGCTTAGAACCCAAGTCGCATGAAAATCAACTCGCTAAATAGCCAAGTCGCATATACTAACTCGCATACGTAAACAAAGCAACTCGCTTAGAAGAAAAACATGTCTGAGACTCAACTCGCTTCGTCCTATCTTCACAAATAACCACTTTATCAATCAAAAACAACCAAACCACAATGATTTAAGCCTTCCAATTCAAAACATAAACACATATGATGATCCTAAACACAAAAGTACAAGCAAAATTCAAACTTTAACACTAGAATTTGTCCAAATAAATCCAACTCTTCTAAACACTTAATACCCCAAAAACCTTATGAAATCCACCAAAACAAAGAGCATAAAGATGAGTGATCAAACCATGGCTCTTGATACCAATTGTAAGATATAGGATTTCACTAACACATCATATCAATAACATATGGGCGTTCACAATAGTTTAGAGAGAAATGGAAGAGAGTTGGGAACTATGTGAAACAAAGAAAAGTAGTATTGAGCTCAACCCTCTACCTTGGGAGGTAGAGGTATTTATAGTGTCTTACAAATAAACGCCACCCACGGGTGTGGATCGAGGCATACAGGTGGGTAAAGACCGTCCGTCCTCCACGGTGTTAATTAACAAACTACTAACTAACATATCATAACTACGACTACGAGCTTTCTATTGAATGCTTATACTTGAGGTGACTGACTCTTTAACGACTGAATTTTCTAATTCCTAACAATAAGTGGAAAGTTGAGAGCGATAAGACTAAGCATAAGTGGAATTGGGATAGACCGCCTAGTGATGGTAATGGAGAGTGGCACATTAGGATAACGATTTATGACCCCGATGGAGAGAAGTTTGAAAAGGCATACCAAACTAAGCGTACCACTAGGAACTTAAATGATAAGTTTGATCCTTATGACATTCTTGAGGATAAGCTTACTTATATAGGTACGTAGGGGCACGACTTCGAGTCTAGCTACAAGACTCACAAATAAAGAAAAGCACTTCGTGGGAGGCAACTCATGCTTAATTTTTTGCTTGTTTGTGTGTCGTATATCTTTTATTGATTGTTTATTCTCATGTTTGAATTTGTAAAAATGCTTTATTTTGTCTTTAACCTCGTCTTAATTACATATAAAGGTATATTACAAAAGGTATAAGTGTAGGGAGGATTACACGCGTTTTCAAAAAGAATGTGAACATGAGAATTATGATTATTAAAAAGATATACATGTGTGTTTGTTTGAGTCAAATGCTTGTATCGAGTAATAATGGATGTTTTGCGTGAAATTTTCGATTCTAAAGATATAAATTTTCCATAATTTTTCCAAAATCGCAGACCGGTTTACATTAGGATAACTCGACGGCGTCGGTCGCAACTGACGGCGTCGAGGAGGTAAACGACTTACTACTTTTCTCGTTTTACGTGCTACTTATAAATTTTGGAATTTCTCGGTCTTAATTTTCCGTAAAATCAGAAACATCCATTCCACAAGCATTATATCCTAGTTTAGTAGAGTCATATATAGTGTTACCGCCGATTTTACGCTAAGGTTTCGTTTGTTTTCTTCAAGTGTGCGTGTCTTATTTATCAAGAAGAAGATACATAAGATTGGATGGAGCTTTTCACGCATACATTCTTCTTGGAGAAGAATTTAACCACTACTTCACACGGATCCTACCGAGCTAATCGTGGAGTATTAGTTTCTTTCATTTTAATTACCTTCCATTATCATAACTTTGATACTTCGTGGAACATTGGGGACAATGTTCAGTTTAAGTGTAGGGAGGGAAAATAAAACGGGAACTTTGAAACTATGCTTATCCTTGACTATTTGCGTTGTCCAATTTCATTTGTGTAATAAACCATGAGAAATATCGGTTAGGGTAATTTTGGCACCAAATTTAAAATTTTTCATAACATGTAGGAGTGGGCCATTAGTCTTAATAAAGCGTCTCATAGATAGGAAGTTATATGACTAGCACAAAACCCTTAACCATTTAAATTTCACCCAAAATGTGAGGATCGCCCTTAGATTTGTAGGAATTAAAGCATTCCACTTTAATGCCTCGAGAGTGTACCGGTAGTATAATAGATTCTATAACTTGTTTTGTGATGCATTCCAGATAGCTAGTGAGACTACACTTGTGTAATTAGGAATAACTAAATGATAAGAGGCATTAGGATAACCCTTGTTTGATACCGTATTATAATTACTTCTTCCACATCGGTTGAGTAATTCCCCACACCCTTGCGTTGTACTCATCTTTAGTACACGATACCCCTAGTTAACCCCTCGAGCCTATCCTTTTCGCGGTTCTCGTGATGTTTCGGTTTTGGAATATCAATGAAGAGCATTGTTTACAATCCACCCCCAAATGTACACCCAAATCGCTTTAGCCTACCTTGTATGCACCCACTTTTAGTGCATTATTGTTATCATACTAAACCTTTAGTTCAATTATCTAGTTGCTTGCATAAGTTGCTAAGTCGAGTCATATCATTTGTACACAGTTTTGGGATGATTGGGACTCGTGGGAAAAGTTAAATTTTATGAAGTGACGGAAGGGCGTTAAATTCAAATTCCCTTTATTTACGTAATAATGTACTCCAAGTGTTTTGATCTTTTCAATTCGGGTCAAATTAGTGTTAGAGTAATAAAACTCAAGTGTAGGGATGTGCCTATAAATCCCTATCATTTTGGCGTTATCGTAGAGGTGATAGGTAAAAGTGTATGAAAAAAAAAAAAAAAAAAAAAAAAAAAAAAAAAAAAAACGAAAAAATATAAAAAGAGAAAAGAAAAAAAGTTGAAAAAAATGAAAAAATATACGGCTACCATCCTACATCTATCTTTAAATTTATGTTTGTTTGTTTCAATTTATCTAGAGTTTAGAGTGTCGAGTCTTGCTTAGCAACGCCATTCTTCTCATGCTTGTAACATAAAGATTTTTGACTTGCCACCACTAAATCGCCTATCCCACCAAACCCTTTGTTTCCTACCGTAAGCCTAACGTTATAACCCTTTAAAAGACCTCTTGGATAGTTTTTCCTAGGTGCTTACGCCAAAGCGATGGATGTTTGATCTAGTCTCAAGCCTATGGTAATCTATGTACTAGGACCGGTTAATCATTGTTTATCTTCCATTTCCAACTTGATATATTTCATATACACCCGAGAGATGAGAGTATCCAAACACCACTTGTGAGGTGCTAGTATGTAATTTCCGTGCTTGTTATGACTTTTATGGGGCTTATACGTGTTGTGAATTGTTCTAAACTAATGCTTCATGACCCCAACTTATAAATTAGTTAGCTAAAAGCACATTTGCTTGAGGACAAGCAAATACCAAGTATAGGGATATTTGATAAGGATTTAAAAGGTACACTTTTGAGGGTCATTTAAGCCCTTAATCGACCACTGTTATATCCGTTACTGTTTAATTTCATTTCTTTTCACTTTTTAGGTCTCTTGAAGGCAAATCTATGGAATGACACTTATTCGGACGAAAAGGCGCGAATATATGAAAAAAATGGCCAAAGTCAAGAATCAAGGCACTCAAGTCATTGGAGCAGCAGTGACAACACGTCATAGCTAATGGCGACGCCGTCGCAACACGTTTTGTGACGACTCAGTAGCCAAATTGCTAGTTTGCACTTGACGGCATCAGGTTTTAAAGAGTAGGGCGTCACAACTAAGACGGCCTAGATTTGGATCCAGACGGTGTTAGAAGATGAAGCCGACGGCGTCACAACCATAAGGTGACGTCGTCACAAACTTGACGTGGCCAAGACGAAAACCTAATGGTGGCGATCTGACGACGTCACAAATAAAGAGTGACGCACGTCGCATGTTGTAACTCTATATATAAATTGAATTTTGATTTTTAGGAGGTAGTTTTGTGGAGTAAAACCTAAACCGAACTTTGGTACATCTTAGGCGTATCTTGGGTTCCATACCCTATTTTACAACAAGATAAGTGATTTACTTCATTAATTCAATTATGTCTTCAATTGTTTGTGTGTATGCTTGCATGTTTTCCATGTCCATTAATTTACTTGTGTGTTTGCTTAGATGTATAAAACCTAGGTATTGAATATTGATTGGTTGTCTCAGTATATTAATTGTGATTGACCTAGTATTGCGATAGGTCATTCGTTGTGTTTTAATGCTTGAGTAATCTTTGTGAACATTAGTTTATAATCACCTAGAGTTATTGTAGGCTAAACATCCAAAGGTAACCTTAGAGTTAGTTTATGAATCCTAGAGATCTCGTAGGCAATAACCTTAAGGTAGTCTCAAAGAGTTAGGGAAAAGCATACCCTACGACCTTAGAAGACACAACGCGTTAAGAATAAGGACGTGACAATTCAACCATATAGGAGATAACTATAGAGTAATAGCATCTAGGTAAACACATCTTTAAATCATCATAAGAGCACACAACAATAGACTTAGACTACACTCGCCTTAGCAATTAATTAGATAAGTAGAGTAATCGGAGAAATACCAACCCCAAATCCAATACCCCAAGATTCATTGCCTTTCAATTTTCTAAAAATATAAAAAATAATAAAAATAATCTTCATCGACCCCAACCTTAGCGTAGTAATTTCTCACTAGCATTCCTATTCCGCTGAAAACGATATCAATTCCCGAGGCTTACCCTAATACTAAACTACAACGATTAGGTTCATTGCCTAGGGTGTTGAAAACTTGCTCGACGAAAAGGAAGTTCCTTAGACCCGAGCAGCGTTGCTGCATCGTGTCGGAAAAACAAGGTCCTCTGACCATAATTGACACATTTCGATAAGCGTTACTCGAAACATTAAATACTTATTTATTAGAAAACCTTTCCATTTTTAGTTGTTAGTTTCCACTTAAAATAGTAAATAACAAGACAAGTCTTGTTATCGATAGTTTTGGTATAAAAGCCTTTTTATTATTTATGTTTCATAGTTTATTAACATTTTCATATATATATATTTCGTCGATTTCAATTTTAGTTTCATATCGTTATCCGTTTCGAGTCCACAAGCACGAGTCATGACTTCTCGGCTTTTTAATCAATCTTTAGTCCAAAATATACTAAAGTCCATGTTACGGCGTTGTCGGGGTCAACTATGACTAAAAGGTCAAAGTAACACCGACGTTGCTCAAAGTTGACAATTTATATATAAGTCCAAGTAATTAATCGTAATAGCGCAACTCAATCTCAAATCAACCCAAATCAATCTTGCCAACAAATCAATCTACCAAATATACCTGAAACCAATGTTATGACCCTAATGGTCATGACACGGTCATGGTTAAGACCACGTGAGCCAAACAAGCTCTAGAAGCTTTTCGGCTCCACGCGTCTCATTCAAACACCAACAAGCTACCACAACAACCTGACCCGGACCCTTGGTCCATGTGGGTCTCGTACACACCACCTACGACCCATACGTGGGTTTGGTGCCTCGTACGCCTCAACACCACAACTAAACGCTCCCCAAATGGCTTCTACTACAACCAAACACAATCAATCAACCTCCAATCATCATCCAAACATCAAACCCAACAACTAATCTAGACCCATTTCATGAAACTATACCTAAAATGCAAAAACCCAACAATATGATACACCACATGATACCAAATCACTAGCTACATGTTTTATTAAGTGTAAACTAGTTTTAATCCCATGTTTCACCCAAAATCCCAACTAGGTTGAGCCATAAGCGAGCCATAAATGACCCATTCGTGGCTTTCCATGACCAAAACAAGCGACCCATGTTCCATTTACCTTTTCCCAACTCGATCTACAAGATTTAATGAAAACCCTAGAATCACGAATCGTATTTGTAAGATTTGGAGGTGTTAATGTACGCTTCTATAAGATATATATATATATATATATATATATATATATATATATATATATATATATATATATATGGATGGAAAGAGGAAAGAGAGATCTAAAAAATGGTGGTGGAGGTGAGATACCACTCATGAAGGGGTGGCGAAATTTGGTAGGAAAGGGCGGGTGGTGGGTGGTAAATTAGGGTTAGGGTTTTGTTTTGGGAGAGAGAAGATGTAGAGAGAAAGTTGGTGTGTGTGTATTTAGAATAGAAACAAATGGGATAAATGAGGTAGAGTGAGTATATATAGTTGGGAAGGAGGACTCAAAATAAATAAAGAGGAGGAGGAGGCGCCGCCAAGGTGAAAGAGGAGGGGCGAAGCCGTAATTTTCGTAAACTATCCGTTTACCCATTCCCGAGCTCATATATTGTCCTCACGAGTGTCCCACGACATTCCTTCGACTTCCTATTATGTTTATTTATGTTTTTTCACGAGTTTTGACTATTTATTTGTCAAGTTTCGAAAGTTCACGGTTTAAAAGTTAAATTATTTCTTGTTTTAGGCTTTTATTGTGCGAATCGAATAGTGCCTAACAAAAAGAGTTAAAACTCGCACGATAACTCATACAATAGAAAAATAAATCATAAAAACCAATAAACGATATCAAATCAAGTCATGGTCGATAAAAATAGTTATAAAGGCAAAAACTCGGTTTAGTTTAACGTAATGCGGTTACCTAAAATAGACTCTCTAATTTGCCAGTTGTCACACATAACCAAATTGCAATGTCTGACTGCAATTCAAGGGTCAATAATTGCATTGTTTTGACTGCAATTACAGGGGTGTTTGGTTATGAATGTTCCATAACCAAACTGTATTGTTTTGACTCAAACTATTTTTGTTAGCAATTAGGCCTAATACTCAAAATGTTATGAACCTTAATACATTAAAATGACATAAAATGATACACCATAAGGATTACAATACAAATCTTGTTCTGATAGAATCCTAATAGTTAAGTTACACATACAAGCCCATAGTCGCCTCTCATGCTCTTCCTTCATTTCTTGTTCTTGCCTAAATTTGCCCTTGCTTCCTTGCTTCTTCATCTAATCTTAGTTGATGTTCCTCATCACTAACATTTCCACCAACCTCAACTTGATTCGGTCATTTATTCTTTTCTAACAGTTTCATTATTTCTTCTTCGCCTAACATTCCAAGCCCACCTACTACATCGCCATCACCGAATCAGATCTTTATGGAAAACCTTAACCACGCTTTCTAATTGTAATGTTAAGGTAATGTATTGATGGTTCAAGAGAAAAATTTAAACATTAACAAGTATAAAAGAAGCTCCTACAGTAACATCCCATAACCCCCCTCATCAATGACTTTGTGATGTATTATACCATCTATTGTACCTGAGAGGTCTTTGAGAGTTACTCTAAGATCGCCATGCACATTCAGAGTACAAGACTTGACTATTACAAGAACTTGGTCAAGTTTCCCATTCTTGATAAAGTTCTTGATATCTCATAAACACCCATTGATGCTCGTACAAGGCGCGTTCGGGGTCAAAGGAAACTTCCTTTTAAATCGAAAGCAAGTTTTTAACACCCTAGGCGATGAACCTAATCGTTGTAGTGTAGTATTGGGTAGGCATCGGTATTGATATCGTTCTCTAGGAAATAGGAATGCTAGTGAGAAATTACTACGCTAAAGTTTGAGGTTGAGGAAGATTATTTTTATCTTTTATATTTTTTATAAAGCTAAGGGTAAACTCTTGGGTTTGGATTTGGGGTTTGGTACTTCTACCGATTACTCTACTATCTAATTTATCTAACCTAAGGGTAGTTTATGTCTTTTTGAAGTGTGCTCGTATGATGATTAAAGATGTGTCTACATAGATACTATTACTCCCTAGTTATCTTTTATTGGTGGTTGAATTGTCACGTTCTTATTCTTAACGCGTTGTGTTTTTTAAGGTCGTAGGGTGTGCTTTTATCCCTAACTCTTTGATACTACCTTAAGGTTAATGACTACGAAATCTCTAGGATTCATAAACTTAACACTAAGGTTATCTTCGGATGTTTAGCCTACAATTTCACTAGTAACTATAAACTAATGTTCAACAAAGATTACTCAAGCATTAAAAACACAACGATAGCCTAATGCACTCCTAAGCCAATTACAATTAAGATAAGAGACAACCAATCAATAACTAATAACTAGGTTTCATAGATCTAAGCAAACACACAAGTAAATTAGCCGGACATGTTAGACATGCAAGCATACTGTAGGACCTTGTTTTTCTCAACCGTATCACGTCACCAAACTTACCACACAAGTAACACACGAAATACAAACACTTTATGTGTAAAGATGAAGAAAGAAATGATGGAAAGATGGTGACTTGATGATATAAATCGTGTATGTGTAGAGAAAGATAAAACAAGATGATGTTTATTTCAAAGAAAAACACACAAACACACTCAACCACATCAACACCCTCAAATGACCATTTGAGGGTATTTATCTTCCTTACATATCACCCTTATGGGCTTGGGCTTGGGCTTGGATTGGACTTGGATTGGATAATAAATTACATAAGGCTAGCTTAACATAACTATTAGCCATTTAGCTTAGCCCGATCCACGAGCCCATTGACTATTCTAATCGATATCTAACACACGCGTTACAAATTCCTAAACGTGAATGACCATCACTTCTATTAAATATTATTAAGGCTAACAATCTCCCCCTAAGGGGTGGTCATTCAAAAGATGCTCCACTTGATTAGGTCTTTACTTTCCTTGAGCTTGAACTTTGTGTGTAGATATATAATAGTCTTAATTCTTTGTTCCTTCATGCTTTGTGATCAATTAATATGGTATTCTGCCATTAGTCAACTTCTTTGGTTAGGAGTCTCCACGTCATTCTCCACCATGCTCACACTTCTTTTTGACTTTGAGTTTCCAATGATGAAGTTCTCGAGTCTTTAAACTTTGAAGATTCTTTGACATTGACGAAGAATCATCTTTTACTTTGTGTTGCCTTTGAATTTGATAAGAACTTCATTTGTGATGTTGTTGGTATGAGCATGTGGAGAATCTGCGATCTCTTCCTCCACGAGCATCCATCGCCAGCACTTCCTGTGCGGTCAATACGAACACCAATTGATCATTGTAATCTTTCTTAAAGAATTGATTACTACAATTGTTCTCTTGATGAATGTCTTGATTCCATTCACCTTGGTCGGGCGAATCGGCCGTCCGAATCCTATAAGGGACGATTGGCATTACATTGAATAAATTCAAGTAACGACCCACGTCTTGATTCGATTCGTGAAAGGAATCTCCTTAGCGGGATTTCCGGCGCTTACGGTTCAAATGTCGAGGGTGTTAACAACATGTTGTGAAAACACATCTCTAATCCTTACAAAGGTTGTTCTCAAGCAGGAGGCCCTCAAGAAGGCTAACACGACATACCAAGTATATCTACGATTCGGTGGTCATTTGAAGTACATCAAGCATCACTTCACGACTATAGACCGTTTGAGACACACTAGCGTAATCCATAAAATTACAAAGTGACTTCTTTGTCGGGGTTGCTTGATGTTGACCTGGCGGGAGTTTCTATTCAATCACTGAAGATCACAAATTGTAAATCTTCTCATAAATGTTCTGGCAGATTGATAAGATCTGCGTAGGACTCTAGAATATATCACTTGTGTCCTTATTATTGAACAACAAGAGATGAAATGTCAAGTGTTCCTAAGAGATCTTTTAATGAATCTCGTGGCTCTAGACTCGATTAGTGCATTTTGGTTTTCCTGAGCGGAGACTAGGGAGAGGGTGTCCTTCTTCAATACCAACGATCTCTAAGAGAAAGTCGATAGATTATGTAGGGTTCCAGTGAGAATGAAACAAATCCTTTTAAGAGGAATTGAGTAGCTAGAAGGTTTAGTGCGGTGCGTCACCGGGTCCATGACGTCTTTGTCTTCAATACCGGTGACAACCAAGGCGAGATGAATTGAACCGGTTTACGCCTCTACGGTTGATTATGGAGGCTATTTCTTTTCACCCTTTTCATTACATTTCTTTTAATTCTTCAACCCTTCTTTCTCCTTTCTTACATTACTCCTTTTTCAATCATACCTAAGGACTTTTAATACTAACTATGGGTATTGTCCTTGGGTAGATCCCTCCGACTCTGGCGGATCATAGAACAGATTTCTATCCTTAGTCACCTTATAACTCCATGACTGTCCCATGTTGCCATAAAACCATTTTCTTGAAAATCTCTCGAGTGTTTATGATTGAAAACATGTTTGAAACACTCGAGAGTTTTATATTTTGAAACACCCCTTCCCATGTGCTTAAACGTTTTGATGAAATCGCACGGTGAGGGTAGAGTTTGAACTTTTGAATTGATCGGCTCATGATAGACAATTCCCCAGACACAGTTCGTTGCATAGTTAAAGAGTTCCATTGTCGGGTTTTAGGTGACAACTAGCTCTAATAACCAACGAAGTTGTAAACACTCCTTGAAAAGGGGTTAGACCCATGAAAGTGCATGTCTATTACGAGTTTCTCGAGTTGGTACATTCTTGACTTTGATTACTCATCGATTCATTGGTTCCACCGGTCGAGCTCTTTTGAGATTCAAACAATGATCATTAAACATTTTGATCACATTTTAATCACGTATTCTCCCTCAAAATAGCATATTCGTGATATTTTGATATCAACGATTAAACAACATTTTTAGAATCTGTTGGGAGACAAGCGGATTAGATTTTAAGCATGAAATTGGAACATTTTGTTTTATACTCCTCTTTAATAAAACATAATCAATTAAAGGGTTTTAGAGGAGTTTTCTTGAGCACAAAATATTTTGAAAGATTTTGAAAATCTTTTGAGCGATCTTGAAAAAGGTGCTCAAGATGATGATGATTTCTCACCGCTTTTAAATGTAGTGCCTTTGAGCGTACTAGATTTTTCTTTAAAACACGAGTTTTGATTTGAAAATAATCAAAGTCATCATTTTTGGTGCGGGTTTCGTCTTTGAAGTATCTGAAAGCCATTTTGAAGAAATTATTGAGAAACGACATGTTTTAGAAAGCATTTAATGAACTCTCGTTCAAGCATCTGTATATGTCCGTATCATTGTTGAATGACATTTCTAGAAACGTCTGAATATCGATTATCTGAGAGACATGTCGTGAGAAGAATATTTTGGATTTTTGGTTTTATTTTGTTTTTGTATTTTTGAAAATTTTATATTTTTATATTTTGCTTTTGTTGGTTTTCAAATTTTATATTTTGTTTTCAAAAATATTTACTGATGACTTTTTTTGGAAATCATTTTCAAGAAGATTCGAAGACGTTCTAACTCCTCGGGGGTTAGGGCAGCATTCCAATTCGTCGAACTAAATCATTAAATCGCTCTTTTGAAAGGGCTTTGTGAATAGATCGGCGAGTTGGTATCGATCTTCACGAAGAATAATTCAACGATACCTTCTTCCACGTGCTCTTTTATGAAGTGATAGCGGACACGAATGTGCTTAGTCTTTGAGTGATGAACGAGTTGCATGATATGGCTATGGCACTTTTCGAGTCACAATACATATGTATTTTATCGAAAGTAAAGCCATAATCGTGAGTTGTGTTCTCATCCATAGAACTTGAGCACAACATGCGATAGAGACATACTCGACCAACGGTTGAAAGTGCGATGCAATCTTGTTTCTTTGAAGACCGGTGACCAACTTTTCACCCAAAAATTGTGCTCCTCCCGATGTACTTTTGTCGTAACTTGATCACCGCGTGGTCCGCATCGAAAAGGCAATTAGATCAAATCCGATTCCTTCGGATACCAAATCCCCATGTGAATGGATGTCTTTAGGTACCGAAGATCCGTTTAACCTCTTTGAGGTGCGATTCGGTGAGCTTTGCACGAAACCGTGCTAATAAGCAAGCAAAGAAAATGAATATCGGGTCGACTAGCGGTGAGGTACATGAGAGAACCAATCATGCTCCCATATTTCTTGGATCGATGGGTTTCCCAAATAAATCGGCTCTAATTTTGGTGAAGTTACCATTGGTGTCCGACCGAATCACAATTATCCATACCATGATTTTCAAAATCTCGGTTGCATATTTGGCTTGATTTATAAAAATTCCATGAGGGATTGATGTATTTGTAAACCAAGAAAAACTTTAGTTCCCCATCATGGACATTTCAAATGTGCTTTTCATGAGATTTTCAAAATGTTTTGAAAGATTCGGATTAGTGGACCCAAAAATGATGTTGTCCACATAAATCCGAACAATCAAAATGTCATTTTGCATTTTGTGTAAACAAGGTAGGATCGGCAGTTCCTTTGGTGAAATTGTTTAGGATAAGGAAAGAAGGCAGTTAAGTCATACCACGCTCTCGGAGCTTGTTTCAAACCATAGATTGCCTTTTTGAGTTTGTAGACATAGTCTGGGTGTTCCATGTCTATGAAGCCTTACAGGTGACTCACGTACACTTCTTCTTCGAGTTCCATTCAAGAACACGATCTTAATGTCCATCGATAAACCGTGATGTTTTGTGAGTGCATAGGCTAAGAATATCTGATCGCTTCAAGTATAGCTACCGCGTGAATGACTCTTCAAAATCAATTCCTTCTTCATGTTTGTATCCTTTGGCCACTAGGCGAGCTTTTGCAATTACGGTCATTTCTTCATCCCTTTTGTTTTCCATAACCATTTGAGATCAATGACCGAATGTCAATTGCTCTTGGAACCATATCCCAAGAGTCATGTAGATGGTATTGGAGAAGTTCCTCCCGCATTGCTTCTATCCATGCGGGTTACGCCATTGCCTCGCGAATGTTCTTTGGCTCTATATTGCTAATTGAGCAAAGGTAAATGCATAAGTCACAATCGGTGGCAAGTTGGCGTCTCGTCCGAATTGGCCGTGAAAGTTCACCAATAACTTGCTCAATTGGATGGTCTTTTGTCCACTTGAGTAGAAGGATACCGTTGGTTAAGCGTGTCACGAGTTAGATGGTTCTCGTAAGCTTGAAGATGATTCAGGTGATTCCGTAGCAAGCGGGTTTTCAAATAAGTCTTCATCTAACGTTGCATCGTTCTGGTTTTGTGTAGGTTCTTCTTGAAATGATGTGTTTTGGTTTTGCTCATCAATTGCTGGTAAAATTGTTTTAAGAATAGGATTTGAAGAGGTCGATGTAGATGACGTTGATGGAGTTGGTGCATTAGTTTCGACCATGGTAGATGCATTTTCTGTTGGTGGTGGTGGATGATTTTGAGCGGGTACAGCGGAATGATGGTTTGATGCATTTGTCGAAGTTCCACTATAGTATTCATCGAACATTAACTCGAAGAAATTCTCCCATTATTGGTCATGAGGTGTGTCAGCAAAATTTGATGGAGCTCTTTGTTGTATGAGTCATGAACTGATGTGTCCAGAAGTCTGCGGATTTGGTGCGGGTTCTAATATGTTTTGATTAGAAGCCAACGGATTAAGCGTGGGTTCTAGAGCTAGTCTTTCAGAAGCCATCGGATTAAGCGCGGGTTCTAGAGCGAGTCTCTTAGAAGCCATCTGTGAAAGTTCGTCAAAATTCACATTCATCGTCTCCATGATCTTCCTAGTTCTTCATTATACACCACAGATGCCCGCGAGTTTTACGAGTATCCAATGAAGATTCAAATATCACCTTTAGCTTTCGGTTTTCCTAGATCTTCTACGTCATTCGTCGGATAGCACAAAGCGCCAAACACGTGAAGGTAAGAGATATCGGGTTTCTGTTGTTCACTAGCTCATATGGGGTTTATTGAATCTAGGATGGATTAGGGATCGGTTACGAGTGAAACAAGCGGTGGCAACAACATCATCCTATAGAAATAACGGTGCACTAGAATATATTAGCATTGTGCGGCGACTTCACAAAAGTACGATTTCTTCTTTCAACTACCCCATTCTCGCTATGAAGTTCTAACAAGCGATGTCCGATGTGTGATTCCAACATCTTCAAAATAAGTTCTTAACTCCGATTTGTGAATTTTGTGCCGTTATGCATTCTTACAACCCTTATGGGTTTGAAGAAGTACTTGAATACACTTGAAAGGTGATGATGATGCACGGTGCTTCGTATTTTGATCTCGAAACCTAACCCATGTATATCTTGAATAGTTATCATGACAACAAGAATATACTTCTTCCATTAATGCTTTCAACTCTCATTGGGCCACATAAGTCCATGTGCAACATATGCAACTTTGCTTAGAACTAAGTGCGGGTTTGGGTTTATATGATGCTCTTTGCTTTTCCTTGTTCGCATGATGGACATAAGTGATCCTTGGTGTATTTGAACTTTGGAAGTCCATTGACGATGTTGTCTTTGGCAAGTTTGTTGATTGTGTCGAAATTGAGATAGGATAGTCGTCATGCCACAACCAGACTTTGTTCGGATGCTCGTGTCATAAGACATATTGGTGATAAAGAGGCCATTTGGTTAATGTCGATAGCATACAAGTTTGTATCACGATTCCCGCTTAAGAGATCGATGCCATCCAAGTTTCTAACGAAGCAAGCATTTTCCTAAAAGCAACCTCTAAATCGCATCGGAATCGCCTGATCGAAAACAAATTGTGTCCCAACCTTCGACATAGTAAACTCGGTGATCAAATAATTTCCAAAAGGTAGATCTCCATAACCCATGATAGCTGCTACATGATCATTTCCAAAGTGTATAGTTCCATGAATTTCAGACGAAATTGATCGTGACTTGATTCGGTCCACGTGCTTGGAAGCAACCAGTCGACGATCCAAAGACATATGTCGATAACCTGCCAAATACTGAAGAAGATGTTTTTGGAAACCGTTTTGATTTTGGTTCCTTTGGGTTAGAGGTAAATCCTGATCACACTCATAGAAGTTTTCTACTGGGTATACTGGTGTAGCACTCATTCTACCATTCTTAAGTGTGAAAATTCTACCCATTGGTTTCCAAATATCATCCCTATAGTAAAGAGTATGCTTCCTATCAGTAGTGTAAGACCTAAATCTTACAACTAGTCTTCCTATTGGTTTAGCATAAGTTCTTTTAGGAATGTTCTTCTGAACATGCTTAACATTCTCATTCTTAGAAACACAATCATCATGAATATTAGTTAAAGATTTCGTGCAAGTTAAACAAATAGATTCATTAAACTTAGCAGAGTTCATAGGTTCATTACAATCAGATGAAATGTCTTTCTTATTACAAAGCGGTAAATTCCTAGGGTGTTCTTCTACTTTCTTCTCTTTATTCAAGCTACTACTCTTAGAGGCATGTGAGACTCTATTGTTCCTTGTATAGCTCTCAGGCTTTAGTCTACTGCTCTTAGAGGTGCTTTCTAGTCCTGTAGAACGTAAGGCACACACATTAGGATTCACATTATTATCTAGAGAAGTGGTTTCAGCTTTCCTAGTCTCTTTAGAGTGCTTGTCTAAACTTCTGTCGTTTGTTCCACATGGTTTAGATGTGGAGGCAGACGCATTAGTGGTACTCATCTTACAAAGGCCAGGTGCTAAAACTTTAGGATTCTCGATAACCGCTTTTTCGTTATCAACACACGTTACTTTTTGCTTATGCAAGGCAGGTGGAGTGACTGGTTTTGGCAAACCATTTATCTCATTGACTATTGGAGGAGGCATAGAAATAGACATTTTTGGTTTGAAAACCTGTTTTGGAGCATTTTCCTTCTCCTCGGTCAATGGTTTTGCAATCTTAGTATCCACAGCCTTTCCTTTTGACATTCGGTGAGCCCAAAAAATCATTTTTGTTGATCCCATTGAGCAAGCGATCTAATATAAAACCGCTTAAACAAAGACTTATTAAGTATCACACGGAATTTAATACTTAATCTTAAGAAGAAGAACAATGAACATTCAACACCTCAATATTATTATTAATCTGAATACTCTAACCATGATTAGGGTTTTACAATCTTGAAGTGTATCGACCTTAGATATAAAACATCGTGCTTCTAATCTAACCTAGGACCTCCTTTTATAGGCTAAGGAGTCCTTTACATATCTGATCGTAACCTACAAGATAAATATCTTTTCCATATTTATCTAATACAAAATATTAAACCGACTATACAAGACTAGCGGTGGTTACATTACAATATCCGTGGTTACACAATACTACTAGCCACGGTTTGTCTTGAAGATGAATCCATTCTTCTATCCGTGGTTTCATCAACTCGTCAAGTGGTTCCAACACTTAGAATAATTCTTGATCCAAGGAACCAAAAACCCAACAATCCTCCCCAAACTTGATACATTCAAATAAAATTCTCAAGTTTCCTTTAAGCTCAAAACCTCAGAATTGGAGGATGTAGCCAAACACTTACTAGATTTAAGAATTTTCTCATACTTGACAACAAATTGTAAGCTTGACCATCATAGGGCATCAACATCTTAATACCACCGGCTTCACCATCGAGCAATAACTCCGGATACTTATTCAATTGAGGATAATCACCTTCACAAGCATATGAATAACTTCTCCAGATACAGTTAAAACATGAACTCCACAAGTTTGATATAAAAACCATCTTGTAACATGACCATTGTAGAGTCCTTTCCATTCAGGTTCATCATGAGTTGGTTCAAACAAAATCTTCAAGTGATGATAAACAAGTCTCTCATGATAATCATCTGGATGTATACTACCAAAGTTATTCTTGTAAAGCTTCTAAAGATTCATTAAATCATCTCTATCCAGATATTGAAGCATTTGTGAAAATTTATAAAACTCAGAAACTCCATTATTGAGTCTTTGAATTTTCCAACAGCCTTCACTTCCATTAAGCTCAAATGCATAAGAGATAATTTGATGACTATCTTCAATTTCTTTCAATCTTTTAGAACCAGATGTCTCCTGAATCTCATATTTTCTCTTTAGATTACTTTTAATCCACTCTTCATCTTTTTCGGAACCCATAGGAGTAAAATTCTCATTATTAATCCTCATACACCTCGGATAAAGCTCATGGATTCTTTCAAATGAACATTTACTAATATTATCGTGAATATGTATACCGAATTCTTAATAATCTTCATCGGTACATTTCTCATCTCACGAATTGTAGGAGGTTTCTTCCTTATAACTTGCTTCTTTTCCTTACTAATCCTCCTTGCCCATTCACCCAAAATTCTAGCTCTTTCCTCATCATCTAACAATGCCCATTCTTGAGTAGTATACTCGTCCCGTATTTGATTAGAAGCTTGCGAGATAGTTTTGTGATTCATACCATTTAGCTAACCATTTAGAAGCCTCCTCCTCTTGCTTTTCTTTTTAACAATTGCTTTCTCTTGACTTGTAAGCCTCTTGCATACTCTTCATCATAAGCAACTACATTCGCTACACTTTTAAACTTTAAGACGGTCTTTTGTACATACCTTTACCCTTACCAATATCTGGTTGAGCCACCTTCTTCTTCAAAGGCTGCCAATAACTAAACTTTTGCCTTTGGGTTTGGTTGCGGTATATTCAAGAGCAAAAACAGTGCAATGATGGATGTAGGATTAGATGAGGTTTTGCTTAGATTGATCGATGTACTTGCGACTTCTTTCTCAACCTCTTTGATTTAGGTGGTGACACGAGATGGTTGTAACAATTGTGGAAGTAGTTATGATAGCGATGGGTACAATTACCATATCCGAAGCTTGCAGATGGTTCCAAGAGTACTAGCGGTTATTGCGACACACCATCGATGGTTGTGTCCTGCACTACCTCATCTTCTACCACGCCTTCAAACTTTCAAGAACAACTTCATTCCCATCTTTATCGGATACTACAAATTGTCTTTGGTTGATCTCCACTATCCACATCTTCTTCCCGAGACACATCTGACCTCCCACAATTCATACCTTCACTCCTCCCTATTTGGGTACATTCTCCACATTCGGTGGAGAGAGTCCACCTTCTTTTCATCTTTCGCATAGTCCTCAAAACAAGAACCCTGTGTCTTCTTACTTTCTCCAAAACAAACATCCTATGCTTGATCTGCTAATTTCTTTACCACAAACACCGCCAACTCTTGAAGACTTGAGATTGTATCATCCATTCATTAAAACGTTCAAGAATATCCTCCCACTTCGACCTATGTTAACTGGTCCGAGAGGTGGTTCATTGGAAAAGTCATCATGTACAAGCTTATGCTCCGTCGATTCGATGTCGGGTTCCAAACTATCCTCATCACTTGAGTTGTGTTAATCGCTCAGAGGTGAATCCTTGGATAAAGAAAACATAGCACTGGACCTTTCCCGATCATCTATGCACCCTATGTCGGCCGGTTGGCTGAGGATTCTCCACTGTATTGAGTTCCAAAGAACTCTCCACATTAGGAGTTGACAAAGGTTGGGACTTAATGATGTTTCCACTATCACGACCGAAGATCTAAGCATGAATCGGTGGTGGAAGCCCTTCCAATCATGTCACCTCCACACGTGTAGATGACCTCATGAACAACACCACTAACACCACTGAGGTAGCTTGGTGCCCTTCTTTCTCCTAGCCCATACAATTGGTTTAACAGTGGTTTGGATTTGACTAGAAGTGGGATGAGATTCACTAACAGTGAGAACAAGTGCACTATCAGTGGATTGAGGTGTACTAACAGTGGGTTCAGATCTATGGTTTGGTCCTCAAGACCCTCATCAAACTCATGAATAACAGGCAAAGTAAGCATGTGGGGGAACAAAGGAACATCCCTTATTTGAACATTTGGCTACTGATTCCTCATATGTGCAAAGACCTTAGGAAGCATATAATGCACTTCATACTCCCTAGTATGCTCAACAGGTTCCTCTATTTGACTTTCCACAATTAGTTGAACAAACCTAGGATATAAATAATATTTACCCTTCTTCCTAATGTTCTGCACAAATCCTTCATAAATCATCCTAGACCAATTAAACTTCCTCCTCTCAGAAAAACATATAATAGCTGTAGCAATCTGTGACAACCCGTACTTTCAGGTCATTTCTTGACACAATTTATGCCTCATTATTTCAACATTTATTGTAAACTTGGTTTACTTGTTTCAAATTCGTAACCTTGAAGGTTTAGCGGAATTCATGATCATAACATCACGTTACATTTCATATGGACTATGATTAGTCTACATTACATTGACATCATTTGCATCTCATTAATTCATTCACGACATTTTATTTCACAATCAACGCGTAATTTTATATTTAATAAACTTTATCGGCGTGAGTTATTATTTTGAATATTTAACCCGTTACTTTCAAAATGATCCCGATGTATTTTTAAACTTACATTTAGTTTATAAACACTATATTTTTAGTTTTCCTAGTGTTTCAAATTTATTTGGTATATAAATCGTTAAAGTTTAATTATTACGTCGTTTTTCTTAAAATTGTACGATAATTATTTTATCACCCAAATTTCACAAGGAATGTATTTTTACAATTTTATTATCTAAATACATTCTATTTGGATCTATTAAAACTTACTTGTACCAAAAATTTCCATTTACTTTTACTTGTACATTTAACTACACATTACTTACACTTTTCTTAAAATTGTTACAAGTTATTACTCAATACATTTAAAAAAATATATATATATATATATGGAGAGACAAAGTCCTCAAAACCGCCCATGGGAGGGTAGCCTTTAAATGAGGCATGGTTCATTAATTTTGTGTTTTCAACTTGTACATAAAGTCTAACTTAATAATTTCTCATTCATTTTCATTTCATCAAAGTGTTAGTAAAATTTGTTCTCTCTTCTTTCTTGGGTTCTTCAAACCGGCCATACATCAAGAACACAAAGGGATCAAAATTTTCAAGCACAAGTGTTTAACAATCTAGTGTATACTCTTTATATGGTTTTGAAATAAAACCAAGAGTATTTAGGATAATCCTTGTTACTTTCACCTCATCACTTTCACTAGTAAGCTTGTTTTTATCATTTTCATGTTTCCTTTTCATTTCATATGTTTCTTTTCATTTTGGAGATAGTATGCATGTTATGTGATTTATACCATTTTATTTCATGATTTTTGAGTTTTATATACATATTGGTCATCCTATAATTATTCCATGGTATTCTTTGGTCTTGATGGTGATTAGGAACCCATGACACCCTAAGAAGGTGTATGGTAGGATTAGATTAGCTTTGGAGTTGATTTGAAGGGATTAGAATAGGTTTTGTCCGAGAAAACTATTTTCGATAACTATATATATATGTTCTGTCCTTATTTCGAATTTGGAAAAACCTACTGTTGATGCGAAACTTTGGCCTTGATATTTAGAAAATATACTTTAAAAGCGAATCCGTGGCGCAGAACGGAATAAAGCGGACTTATAACGAAGAAGTTATGGATTTTTAAAGTTTGACGACGAAATAAAATGTTTTCTCAAATTTCACTTTCTTTGTTTTACTTGTTCGGGTCAAAAGCAGCCTTAAGCTTCACAAATTATTTCGATTTGTCAAAATATATTAGTTTACTTCGATCACGAAGCTAAGGACGTATTATACGTGAAAGCGGTTTGAAACGACAAAGATATGCACGTTTTACAAAGTTGCGTAACTATTATTTTACGAAAATCTATATTATTTTTACGATACAAGTATTTTAGTAGCTGTAACGTCCCTGTTGAGGGCTGTTTTTAACAAGGTTGTGAAACTTTTTGGAACAAAATGTTTTCTAGTAAAATCAAGTTCACCGGCTATATTTTTCAAAACAACAAGCTGTTTGTCAAGCGGAGTTATAGTAAATTAATTACGGATGTACAAACTTGGCCGAAACTCATTTTTCTGCACAACATTAGCCAAAACCAACATCTTTAGCCCCTGATATCTTTATGATCGAGACCTTTTGGACGAAAACTCTTGAACTGAAACTTCTAGATATCGATACAAACTTTCCAAAACCGTCGAGTTCGTTCTCTAACGATCAACGTACACCGTTTTACGACTAGTTTTCCAAAGCCATTTTGTTAGTTTCATGATTTTTCCGGCGACATTGTTTTGCGACGAAAGTGATATTTTCACCATAAATCATTATAAACCCATTATAGGATGACATTTTGGCGTAAAAACTTGTAAAATGATTTTTGATTGGTCAAGGCGTCAAAAGAGTATTTTCACGATGAGTAATATTTTCAAAACCATGCAATGGTATAAATAACATCACAAATGCATGCATAACATTACATTGCAACTCATGGCATATCATATCATTCGTAATAGGTCCGGTTGACGCATTACATTATACCTCGGTGTACTCACTTTTGCCATTATTCCGCTTTACCAAGTGAGTTTTCATAGCCCCACTTTACTTGTTTTCATAACTATTTTGGGGAGATACATGCTTAACTATTTTCACAAGTACTTTAGATTTTAAGGCTAAATTCTATCATGATCACCATTGTTTCAAAATTGAATGTTGTACTATATCAATTGTTCTTGTTTGCGTGCTATAGTTATCGTCGAATAAAGTACTATATCGATTGACTCTCGATACATTGAGTCATGTACTAATGATTATGTGCTATAGTGCTACGTCATATAACGTTCTAAATCGATTGACTCTCGATACATTAAGTCGTACTATTGATTATGTGCTATTGTTCTCGTCGAGTTAGGTACTATTGTGAATTCATTTGACATCATGTGTTTGAACATAAACTATACATATCTTGGCGGTGGGTTGTGAACACACAAAGTTGCAAGTTTTGTATGGGCGGAACTTGGGCCGAGTGGATTCACAATGCCTTTCTTTGCTAAACGATTTTGAAAGGCTTTACATTTCAACACAAACTCTATGAACTCACTCAACCTTTGTGTTGACACTTTTAGCATGTTTTATCTCGGTATCTAAGGTATTCACTTCATGGCATGCATTTGGACACATCATGGAGTCGCGATGACGACGCGTCTCACTTGGGTTTCGTGCTTTAAAACATCGTTTGAATTGTAACAAACTTATTTCCGCACAAGTGGATTTACATTTGGGACCTACTTTGTAAACTCGATTATTTTATTAAATCAAGCGATGTATTTTCCAAACGACACTTTAGGTCGTTCAATATAACTTGTGATTGTGATGCTATGACAATCAATCCCTGTGAATTCCATTCATTGCAAAGCAGTAATTTGGGGTGTGATGATGGCATCGAGCTTCGATTATAGAGAACTAGGTTGCATCATTGACCCTAGACTATAACTACATCATCATAGCATCTCATCATTTCATTATAAGTGCGTTCACTTTACATGCGGTTTATACGCACATTTTTGAGTTATTTAAATTCATTTCAAAGCGATTGTTACATGGATGCCTTTAAATACCCATCCCATTATCCTTTTCTCATACTCTAATGTGGAGAATTCCTTGTTATTCCCTATCACAATCTTTACATCAATTGACTCATCACCGATAACGTCGAATGCCGAGATAAACCCTTGAGTAGGGCAAAGTCACTCTCACTCCTTTGTTTCATCACTAACATGTCGAGTTACACGTTACTAACACATTAAGTCACTAAACCATCATACATTCAAAGCACTTACAACACCTCATAACCCATCTTTTCGGAACCCGTCGATCATTTCGAAAAATAACTTCAAACTTATCGTTTCTTATCACATTTCTTTGAAGCGCTTATTATTAACATCGGATTTTGCTCGCCTCACATTTCCTCTTGTTTTGAAGAAGATATGGCAATCAAGAAAGCTACACTGGAATGACTCAATGCAATTCAAAAGTTGGTAAGGATAGTGTATGAGGCATTAAGGATTGAAAGGAAGCGGTGATCGCTTTAACTTCTTGAAAGGCTGCGGTCAAGCTTGGCCATAAAACTTCTTTGCTTGCTGCGATAAATGCGAGGAGGGTCCGGGGTTAAAAGATGTTCGTACAAGGATTTCAAAAGTGGTGAGCCCACAAGTTTAGGGGATCAAGGAGCCACGGCCATGGTGCGATGGTTTGAAAAGTTGGAATCCGTGTTTTGCTTTGTAATTGCCGGATGATAGTAAGGTCAAATTTGCTACAAGTACACTACTCGATGGAGCATTGTCGTGGTGGAATTCATATGCTCAACCGATTGGAATGGAGAATGCTTTCAAGCTTACTTGGGAGCAATTTAAGGGTTTGGTGACTAAGAAGTTTTGTCCTCGTCACGAAGTCGAAAAGTTGGAGACCGAGTTCTATGAACTAGTAACTATTGGGTGCGATATTGACACTTACATTCGGAGATTCCAAGAATTGGCCGCGTTATGCCCGTCCATGGTTTACGATAATGAGAAGTTGCTAGAGGCTTTCATTGGGGACTTCCAGGGTGATTCAAGGAGATGTGACTTGTTTGATCCACAAACAATCGAGGAAGCTATTAGGGTGACTCAAAAGCTCATGGCCCGGTAGTGAAGAAAGGTAAGTACACCAACACCAACCAAAACAACAACAACCCCAACAACCGCACCAACTACAACAATGACCAAAACAACAACAACAACGGCGATAACCAACTCAACAACAACAAAAGGAAATGGGAAAATGAACAAGGAGGTTACAAAACAACCAAAACCGTAACACTAACCATCATCGACAATGTAATAGAAGACAAGAAGTCGCCAGGGTCTATGTTCTTTGCACCAACAAAGGAAGAGCTTATGCAGAAACTTATCATGATGCCACCAATGCACGCTACATCATAATGGTCCATGTGGTATATGTTTTATTTGTCACAAAGTAGGACACCTTGCTAAGGACCTGTAAGGGCAAGACCATAGTCACATGCTTGGATGTGGGAACAAGGACACTATCAGAACCAATGTCCTCAAAACCAAGGTCAACAAGTCGAAGGTGCTCATGGAATGTATATATGTTAGGAGGAGGAGGAGCTCGTCAAGGTATCAACGACGGAAGACGAAGAAGTTCGAAACTAACATCTTATTTCTCCTTATGTACTATGTCGTACTAAGTTTATGTTTTCCATCGTGTCCGAATCTTTATAACCTAAGATGTACTACTTTTGATAAACCACTCGTTGTAAATATTCTCATCTATCGTACTTTATTTTCTTTCCGATTTGTTATCATTTACGAGGATTTTAATTCTTTTTACTTTATCGATCATTTTAACGACACTTCTCCATGTCTTCTCTCCTCGATGTTCATCACAATTTTAACATCAGTTGACTCAACACCAAGCATCATATGAGTCGATTAGTTCAAGCATTGCATAGTTACTCTAAATTATACATAGCACGATCACCTATGTCTAATTCAGGAAGAATCATGCAATGAAGGGAGTAGTAGTCTCATATGAGTAAGCAATTCCGTAATCGAGCCAAATTTTCAAAAGATATTCTTCAAACCACTTGTTTCCGGTTTGATCCGCGTGAGTTCTTGTTTGATGAGTTGCAAAGATCAAGCTAGAAACAAGTTGTTACCTAAACCGATTTAGCCTAATCTCATGCAGTTCTTGTTTGATGAGTTGTGAGATTAAGTAAAATCGGTTACCAAAAGTCTTTTGAGGGTTTTGCTGGGAATGGGAAAGTTTGCCACAACAAACCCTAAACCCGATAGACTAACAACGATCGAATTCAGAATCAATTCCTTTTGATGGGCGAATGTGACAACCCGTGCTTTCGGTCATTTCTTGACACAATTTATGCCTCATTATTTCAACATTTATTATAAACTTGGTTTACTTGTTTCAAATTCGCGTAACCTTGAAGGTTTAGCGGCGAATTCATGATCATAACATCACGTACATTTCATATGGACTATGATTAGTCTACATTACATTGACATCATTTGCATCTCATTAATTCATTCACGACATTTTATTTCACAATCAACGCGTAATTTTTATATTTAATAAACTTTATCGCGTGAGTTATTATTTTGAATATTTAACCCGTTACTTTCAAAAATGATCCCGATGTATTTTTAAACTTACATTTAGTTTATAAAACTATATTTTAGTTTTCCTAGTGTTTCAAATTTATTTGGTATATAAATCGTTAAAGTTTAATTATTAAATGCTTTTTCTTAAAAATTGTACGATAATTATTTTATCACCCAATTTCACAAGGAATGTATTTTTACAATTTTTATTATCTAAATACATTTTATTTGGATCTATTAAAACTTACTTGTACCAAAATTTCCATTTACTTTTACTTGTACATTTAACTACACATTACTTACACTTTTCTTAAAATTGTTACAAGTTATTACTCAATACCTTTTAAAAAAATATATATATATATATAATGGAGAGACAAAGTCCTCAAACCGCCCATGGGGAGGTAGCCTTTAAATGAGGCATGGTTCATTAATTTTGTGTTTTTCAACTTGTACATAAAGTCTAACTTAATAATTTCTCATTCATTTTCATTTCATCAAAGTGTTAGTAAAATTTGTTCTCTCTTCTTTCTTGGGTTCTTCAAACCGGCCATACATCAAGAACACAAAGGGGATCAAAAATTTTCAAGCACAAGTGTTTAACAATCTAGTGTATACTCTTTATATGGTTTTGAAATAAAAACCAAGAGTATTTAGGATAATCCTTGTTACTTTCACCTCATCACTTTCACTAGTAAGCTTGTTTTTATCATTTTCATGTTTCCTTTTCATTTTCATATGTTTCTTTTCATTTTTGGAGATAGTATGCATGTTATGTGATTTATACCATTTTATTTCATGATTTTTGAGTTTTATATACATATTGGTCATCCTATAATTATTCCCATGGTATTCTTTGGTCTTGATGGTGATTAGGAACCCATGACACCCTAAGAAGGTGTATGGTAGGATTAGATTAGCTTTGGAGTTGATTTGAAGGGATTAGAATAGGTTTTTGTCCGAGAAAAACTATTTTCGATAACTATATATATATGTTCTGTCCTTATTTCAATTTCGGAAAACCCTCTGTTGGTACGAAACTTTGGCCTTGATATTTAGAAAATATACTTTAAAACGAATCCGTGGCGCTTGAACGGAATAAAACGGACTTATAACGAAGAAGTTATGGATTTTTAAAGTTTGACGATTTAAATAAAATGTTTTCAAATTTCGACTTTCTTTTTTTACTTGTTCGGTCAAAACGAGCCTTAAGCTTCACAAATTATTTCGATTTGTCAAAAATATATTAGTTTACTTGATACGAAGTTAAGGACGTATTATGTGAAAACGGTTTGAAACGACAAAGATATGCACGTCTTTACAAAGTTGTCGTAACTATTATTTTACGAAAATCTATATTATTTTTACGATACAAGTATTTTAGTAGTCAGAACGTCCTGTTGAAATTGTTTTTAACAAGGTTGTGAAACTTTTGGAACAAAATGTTTTCTAGTAAAATCAAGTTCACCGCTATATTTTTCAAAACAACAAATTTGTTTGTCAAGCGGAGTTATAGTAAATTAATTACGGATGTACAAACTTGGCGAAACTCATTTTTCGCACAACATTAGCCAAAACCAACATCTTTAGCCCCGATATCTTTATGATCGAGACCTTTTGGACGAAAACTCTTGAACTGAAACTTCTAGATATCGATACAAACTTTCCAAAACCGTCGAGTTCGTTCTCTAACGATCAACGTACACCGCTTTTCGACTAGTTTTCCAAAGCCATTTTGTTAGTTTCATGATTTTTCCGACGACATTGTTTTGCATTTAAAAGTGATATTTTCACCATAAATCATTATAAACCCATTATAGGATGACATTTTGACGTAAAAACTTGTAAAATGATTTTTGATTGGTCAAGACGTCAAAGAGTATTTTTCGACGATGAGTAATATTTTCAAAACCCGCAAATGGTATAAATAACATACGAAATGCATGCATAACATTACATTGCAACTCATGGCATATCATATCATTCGTAATAGGTCCCGGTTGACGCATTACATTATACCTCAGTGTACTCACTTTTGCCATTATTCCAGTTTACCAAGTGAGTTTTCATAGCCCCACTTTTACTTGTTTTCATAACTATTTTGGGGGAGATACATGCTTAACTATTTTTCACAAGTACTTTAGATTTTAAGGCTAAATTCTATCATGATCACCATTGTTTCAAAATTGAATGTTGTACTATATCAATTGTTCTTGTTTGCGTGATATAGTTATACGTCGAATAAAGTACTATATCAGTTGACTACTGATACATTGAGTCATGTACTAATGATTATGTGCTATAGTGCTACGTCGTATAACGTTCTAAATCAGTTGACTACTGATACATTAAGTCAGGTACTATTGATTATGTGCTATTGTTCTACGTCGAGTTAGGTACTATTGTGAATTCATTTGACATCATGTGTTTGAACATAAACTATACATATCTTGGCAGTGGGTTGTGAACACACAGGTTGCAAGTTTTGTATGGGCGAACTTGAACCGAGTGGATTCACAATGCCTTTCTCGCACAAACGATTTTGAAAGGCTTTACATTTCAACACAAACTCTATGAACTCACTCAACCTTTGTGTTGACACTTTTAGCATGTTTTATCTCGGGTATCTAAGGTATTCACTTCATGGCATGCATTTGGACACATCATGGAGTCGCGATGACGACGCGTCTCACTGGGTTTCGTGCTTTAAAACATCGTTTGGTTGTAACAAACTTATTTCCGCATGAGTGGATTTACATTTGGGACCTACTTTGTAAACTCGATTATTTTATTAAATCAAGCGATGTATTTTCCAAACGACACTTTAGGTCGTTCAATATAACTTGGATTGTGATGCTATGACAATCGATCCCGAAATTCCATTCATTGCAAAGCAGTAATTTGGGGTGTGACACAATCTTAGAAGGAAAGTCATCAAATCCGAAGGGTCTTATTACTCATACACATCAACAAAGTGTGTATTAAAACTTCCATTGTGGGAAAACATACTCTTAAAGAATTTTACCTTGTCACCTCCATGAGTATAGCCTAACCTCTAAACCGACAAAAATCTCGACATCGGAAAGATTAACAACACCATCAAGATCATCGAACTTCAAAACCCTTCTAATGATCTCTCATTAACCAAAATAGCATTCTCATCCACAATGAGAACTAAACACTTCACTCCATCGACCTCCTCGAAGCTTAGCATTCCCCGTAATCAGTGTATATAGGCTTTAAGGATGGTTGGTGTGACAGTTAAGGCAAAGTGAATAGAACTGTGAATAAGGAAATCAATCACTTGATGAAAAACTTCAGATCTATTGTTTTTAATCAGGTTAGCAACAAGGTTATGTGTTTGGGAGTACTGGTTTGGCAATGTGATTGATAATGAGAATGATGTGAGATGTGTGAATTAAGCAAAGGAAAGTGATTAGGGTTTATGTAGAGCGCCAATTGAAGTGGTTTGAAAATCAATTAAATGATCTATCCGTGATTTGGGGAGAAATAATGTGTTTTCACCAAAGTTACCAAACAGCCCCTGAGATATCCAAAAATCAGCAACATTCTAGCAGTGGTTTGATAGCCTTTATCCGTGGTATGAAAAACACTAGCAGTGGATACAGAATTTCACTCCAACCAGTTGACATCATTCTAAAACTCAGTTTTATTATCACATCTGATTACCTTGACCTTATGATTTACTAGATTTTCTATCTTAGTAATGAAACTCTTGAGAATCTCACTAGTCTCACTCTTAGCACCAAAAAGTATACCCAGAAAATCTACTATAATCATCGGTGATAACTAGGCAATCACTTATGATTGAACTTTTAACAAGGTAGGTCCAAATAAGTCCATATGAAGCATAAGCGGTGATTGTGTGATGGTGTTATGATTTTGGTCTTACAAGAAGCTCTATGTTGTTTTCCTTTTTGACAAGCCACACACAGTTCCTTACACTCAAAACCTTAGAAGGTAACCCTCTCACTAAGTTGCCTTTTACCGGTTTATTGATTGTTTTGTAATTGGTGACCTAGCCTTCATGCCATAATTTCGACTCATCAACTCGATGCCTTAGCAAACAAACAAGTTAAGGACCTATTGGAAGAACATCTTTAAGATCAAAACAATATATGTTTTCCTTCCTAGGTACCTAATCAGATATACTTCTCATCGGGCATCTTAAAATCAAGTGACAACACCACACACCCGTTTCACCAAAAGTACCCAATTTTTCTTATCACACATTTGAGAAACTTGAATAAATTATACTTAAGTCCCTATACCAGATAGACCTTTTCAAAGTCTAAATTCCCTATTCGATTGTGCCTCGCCAAGTATCTTTCCTCCCTTTGGATCATTACCAAATGCCATATCCTCCATCAAAAGCTTCAAAATCCTCCAAGGTTGCTCCCATCCCAAGTCATGTGTCCAGAGCAACCACTATCAAAAACTCCTTTATCTTTTAGCTCATCTTGTAGATTGCCCCGCACATGAAATCAAACAAATTAGTTCCTTTTGTGGACCCAAGCTATCTTGACTTGGAGTGCCTACATCATCAACATAATCAAATTTATTTAGGTCCATTGATGCCGCGATTGACATGATGTAAAACCTTGGTCTTAGGCTTCCATTGCCAACTAGTGAGGCCTTATGACATAAAAATGATTTCCAACCATCGTATCGGTTATCACTTTTGGAATTTTTAAAACTTCTTTAGTATCGGTGGTGATATTTTGCTTAGCGATGGTTTGATTTTGCTTAGTCGTGTTTACATTTTGCTTAGCGATGATTGGAAACCATTTGGGTCAAAGATGACTATTGATTTTGTATTCCATTCCTCATTAACACTGCTCTAGGAATCATGTTTCTTTTAGGATGAGGGTTTGTTTTCTTTGAAAAGTTTTGGTGATTTACCCTCCTCCATTGATTCCAAACTTGTGGTCTGCTTTATATATGAGTTTCTCTGTAAGTGCTCAAAACTACCACATGCAAAACAAGCCTTTTTAACACATTGAAACTCATCTCGTAATCTGTTTAAAATTAGTCCATTGAAGTTTCTCTGGTTTCCCCTAGGTATGTATCTTTTCATCTGTTCCCTAGGTACTTCCTTGTACTCTACTACTTTCTTAGCAATTTGAGCTCCAAATCTAGGCACAAGGTTGGCTTGTTTAGAATCAACTTTCTTAACTTTTTCTATCTTTTCAGACTTAGTTGATTCAGATCTATCTTCCTCAAAATCTGATTCCCAATCTTCAATTGTGGGAGCATCAGATGACATGTTAGAACCTATCTTAGGTGATCCATTCTTGTTAGTCTCACCTACAGGTTTATTGAAACTAAATTCACTGCTAAATGAGAGCTCTTTTGTAGGTGGTGCATGTTTCATCAGAGATGGTGGTGGCATATCATTGTAACCAAGACCGATTACCATCCTTGAGCAGTTTTGACCTATTGGCTTACTTACTAGATCGAAACATCGTGTTTTAGCAACCCTAACAACATGTTTTTCTTTTCTTTTAGGGCTTCTTCTTTTACACTTTCGCCTTTTCTAGTTTCTCTTTAAGCATCTTAATCTCTATCCTTAAGATCAATTTCACCACCTAGTATATTAATTTTATCAACATACTCAAACTCGCATTTAATACCGTAATTAAGCTTTTCTTCAACACTTTCTAGACCAACTCTATAACCTAAGTTATCTAGAGACGGTCTTTCTACTTCTCCTTAAACTCTCGATGATAGCTTTTGAGATTCTAAATTATCTTGACATGATTTAAAAGAACAAGTAGAAGTTTTAGAATCATTAGATACCTAAGAATCTGAACCGAGAAGATGAAGCATAGGCCATAATAGCAAAGTTATGCTCTTTTGAAGCTTCACTAGCAAGAAAAGGCGCATTGGGACCTTCTTCAATCTGATCACTCGGTCATAGTCTCCATACCATCTTGAGCAACTAATCTTTGAAGAAGTAGCGAGCTCTTGATGGTCTTCTTGATGCCTTGATCCTCTTGGGAGCTCGACATTCCTAGCAAAGTGACCCGTCTTCTTGCGGTTAAAGCACTTCATCTTGCTTTTGTCAAACCCACTCTCCTTTAACCATCATACTTAACATGTCTTCCAATCCTTCTCGAAACTTCCTTGCTTGGAGAGTCAACATAGCCATCGCCATTGAAGATTTATCTCTTCAAGATCATCGAGGATCAATTTGATCTAAATCTTGATTCAAGACAAGAACATCGGTAGTTAAATCGACCCGAAAAAGCACAATTGCACCATCATCGACATTATCACTATGATGGTATTTTTTGCAATAGCGATGGTTATTCCATAGGCGGTGGAAACATTTGTAAACTCTTGTGATTAGTGGAAGCAAAGCAATGTTTTGATTAGAAAGATGCACCGACAACGTTGTTCTCGGACTCATAAACCTTCAAATTGTTGTAGAGATTGTCAAGAGTCATCTTATCAAAGTCCTCTTTATTTCTCCACACAATTGTATGAATAGCCCATTCAGGAGATAAACTTCTAATGAACTTCAAATTAATATCTTCTTGAATAACATTGTAGTTCACCGACTTCAATTGGCTGATAAGTTTTTGAAGTCTATTATAAGTGCCATCAAGTTTTTCTCCAATAAGAGCAGTGAAATTTTCAAGCTGATGCTTGAGCATATTCTTCCTTGATTTCTTTGTAGCTTCATTACCAGCAAACCTTATTTCAAGAGCATCCAATAACTCTTTAGCAGACTCATATCTTTCAAAGTCCAAAGAATACTCATTAGGTATTCCCATAGAGAATACTATGAGCTTTAATCTCCGCTTTCCTTTTAGCCTTGTCGACTTCACTAACAATAGCAATCTCTTTACCATCATCATCCCTCTTAGGAAGAGTATCACCTTTTTCAACAACATCCCAGATGGCATAATCAATCATACGAATGTATTGCCTCATTCGCATTCTCTAAATTTGATACTCACCATGCTTGAGCATGGGCACCTTTGATGCAGTTACCATGTGAGTTTCGTCAGACATCTTAGCTTTCTTGAATAGAACTTAACTAAACTTCTTCTTGGTTATAGTTTCTAGATCACAAGCTCTGATACCACTTGTTGATCCCAGTTGAGCAAACGATCTAATATAGAAAATGACTTAAACAAAGACTTATTAAGTATCACACGGAATTTAATACTTAATCTTAAGAAGAAGAACAATGAACATTCAACACCTCAATATTATTATTAATACGAATACTCTAACCAGTATTAGGGTTTTACAACCTTGAAGTGTATCGACCTTAGATATAAAACATACGTACTTCTAATCTAACCTAGGACCTCCTTTTATAGGCTAAGGAGTCCTTTACATAATACAATACGTAACCTACAAGATAAATATCTTTTCCATATTTATCGAATACAAAATATTAAACCGACTATACAAGACTAGCAGTGGTTACATTACAATATCCGTGGTTACACAATACTACTAGTCGCGGTTTGTCTTCAGCTGTGAATCCATTCTTCTATCCGTGGTTTCATCAACTCTGTCCGTGGTTCCAACACTTAGAATAATTCTTGATCCAAGGAAACAAAAACCCAACATTTTTCTCTTTCATGTCCTTGTAGGGACGCTCATACGACAATTTGTCATACTTGCCTTCCTCAGATTTTCGATCAAGTTGTTTAAAATATGAGACATTTTCTTTTTCAAGTTTTTCAAGAGCTTTTTCATATTTTGAAACAATTGCGAAGGTCTCAGACTGGAGTCTTTCATGATCTTCAACAGAATATATTTGTAAAACAATGGACATAATATTAGTAGTCAGAACATTTTTGACGAGAGAATCATTTAAATTTTCCAAAACTTTGATTTGTTCAACACTTTCATTGGCTTGCTTTACTGGTTTATGATCCTTGACAAAGTCAATCTGTTTCTTTCAAAATGCTTGTTCAAAATGAATTACCCTTGCCTTGATGTTATTCACGGAGGGCAATTTGAGTTTCAAAAACTTTTTATTTTCATCATCAAAACTAGAAAACCATATATTAGTTGTAATATTGGTTTTAGATTTAACAATCTCTTAAAGTCTCCCAATTTTAGTTTTAATGTCATCTAAAATGTTTCTAGCATCACTTGTGTTAAAAGGATTGTTTGAAGACATTTGTTCGATTTTCGAAAGAGATTGTGAGACAACTACGAGTTGAAGCTGTGTTGACACCTTTGTTTGAAACACTTGGGCATTATGGAAAACTTTGATTTTTCTTTTAAGGAACAAAAGAAATTCGAAAATTTTGTTCCATTTGTTATAATCAATTGGTTTTAGATCCGGGTTCTTTTGTTGCATTTTGATCTACTCTCATCGATAGTTCTAACGTTTCAAGAGAATCACGAACAATTATGGGTTCATGTAAAGCTTTTCCATTGTTCAAAACATTCCGTTAGATTACGAGCTTTCTTGAGGAAACAAGGAGGTGTGTTACCAAGAGTCATTTGTTGTGTTGTATGAAAATCTGGTTGTTTGATTAATTATCATATTGGTTGATTTGGTGAATGACCCGTTGTAACAAGCAAATTTTCCAACTTTTTGATTTTTCATTTTGTCAAGAATTTCATCAAGAGAGAATCTTTCGTTTGAAAAATCAACAATCAACTTTCTTCTCTTTTCAAGATCGAATAATTTACTTGTTGTTTAGAAACTTGGTTTTAAGATCGAAATTTCGCGTTTAAAGATTTTATTTTCAAGTTGATTAACATCAAGCGTGTTATACTTGATTTGCAATTGTTTTTCTCAAAGCGGAATCTCGATAACCAATTTCTAATTATGACTCTTTGTTTTGTGAAATTCAAAGCTTTTGCATTCTCCTTGTACCTCTCAAGCTCCGCGGTCAATTTATCATTCGCGGCCTTAACATCGCGATTGACCTTTTAACTTTCTCAATTTCAATGCCACAATTATTGATTAATGTTTCAAATAAGACACGTGTTTCCTCATCGGTCTCGATATTTTGTGCCACACGCTCTCATTAGGATCCACATCCGAGTTTGAGTTAGTATTGCTACAACTCGGATTGTCCAGTATGTATCATAAGTAGGTGTTGATGTCACGAATCTTTGCTCGTCATGAGTAAACACATCAAATATGACATTGTTATAGCATGGATCAATGGCGGTACCTCGAATCTTGCATTGGCGTCATAAGCAGGAGGTTTGTCGAATCGGTGTCATATGTAGCCTTACGAAGATTTGTCATGAAGATGCATTACATTAAGTTCCTCTTGGTTTTCCCAATCATCCATAATGGCGAAAAAATCATGTTCCTCGGCACTCAATTGCGGTACCACTTCTAAATTCATGCTAATAGCATAGCTTTACGAAGATACGACATCCTTCTTTTCGACAGTAGGACAATTCATTGCCATGTGACCCACTCCTTGGCGGTTGTAACACATAACCCGATTGGCTTGATTCACATTTCCATAATTCCCAACAAGCTGGAGCTACAACATTCCCATTCTAATTACCCATCGCTATATTCCCAACATTCGGTCCCAACCGATTACGATCTGAAACCGCTGATTACCGTATGAAATCCGGTAGCATATCCTTGCTGATTCCCAATAACTCCAACCATTTATCCTTGGTGACCCATATTCAAACCCGGTGTGCAATTTTCTGATTGCGAGTGTTTGATGAAATCCTCTGTTTGTTGTTAGTTGGTGTGGAATAGCGACCTCACAGATGCTTTAGACAAATAGGCAAATGCATTTCTCGAGGCTTCTTGTTGGTTTCAAGATCGGTGATTCCTTGTTCTGCATCTTTGTTGTTGAATGACTTGTTGTTGGGTGGATAGAATTGTTGTTGAGGATAACGACTTGTGGTTGTGGAATGTATTCTCGCAGTTGTTGTTTTGGAAGATGATGAAACTTGTTGTTGTGAGTTCATTTGGAGTTGGAGTCTTTGCATTTAGTGCCAGGATCATGATTCTTTGCCAATCTTTCTTTCCTAACTTCATTGACTTGACTTGGTTTTGTTTGAGAAAATCGTTGATTTGATCAAAGTTCACTTGATGTAAGTCCTTTGTTTGGTTGACAATAGTGACATATCGTCCCCATTCTTACGGAAGATTGTTGAGAAATTTGATGTTACTCACGATAGTTACGGGTGCCAACTTGTTTCGATAAGCTCATTCATCAAAGTGCAAACCTTCCATAGTAGGATTCAATGGATTCTCCCGGGTTGATATAAACCTCTCCCATTCGATTAGCGACTTGTTCTCCATGTCTTGTTGACCAATTTATGTTCCATAACATAGCCGTCTAACACGTTCCCACATATCGTGGCGGTTTCACGAGATGTCTCTGACTGACAAAGATGTATCTTGGTAAACCCAGTTGGACAATGTGTATTGCCATGTCATCTGCTTCAACCTGTTTGTTATCCTCTTCAGTGTATTCCGATTCATTTTGAACACGAAAAGATGGTGGGACGGGAGGTGTTGCATAAGGATTTCCAGTTGGACTGGTCGTGGCTTGAAGGGTCCATTCGTAATGGATTGAATCATGAGTTTTCCATTAGGTTTGGTCTTGATGTAGCGAAGCATACGACTTGTCCATTGAAGATATCCACCTTTTCGAGCATAGGAGGACGGTTTTCGACCCGTTGCATGAATGTCTTGTTGAGTAGCCATTGATGAAGGTATTTGATGATAAAGTTGATGTAGGATCGATTCAACGATAAAGGAGTTGTGTTTGATGAAGATTAAGCTTGGTTGTTGTAGTGAAAATTTGCTCTAAAACTTAAAAACTTCAATAACTTCTATTCGGAGCGTTTTAGGACTTGAAGGTTGACTTCGTATTCTTCGTGTCATTCTCCTCGTTCTCGGTCGTTTTGATGGGTAGAAAGCTGAAAAGCAGATTCTGGTTCAAAAGTTATGGTCGTTTGAAGTTTTGCTCAAAATCTTACTCGTAAACTTTGTTCTTAAGCGTAAGAATTGGTGCTTATCGTGAACTTTGGTGCTTAGGCGTAGGATGAGGCTTATGTGTAAACTAAATCTTACGTAAACTTAAGGTTAAATGTAAGCTTATCGTGAGACTAAAATATTAGAAATATAGTACCTTCGCGTAAGAATTAACTTATGCGTGAAGTGCTTACTCGTAAGTTTTAGGCTTATGCGTAAGTTTAGGTTTAAAACCAAAATCTTTTACACTTATACCGATGTAAAAGATATCCAATCAAGTGTTTCACAACCTTATCCTAGTGAGAAACACCGATTAACTGTTGTTGCACGAAGATTCTTCACCAAAAGCTTAAGCGTAGGATTACACTTCTTACGCGTAGACCTTACGCGTAGGATTCAATGCTTACGCGTAGAACTAGGGTTTTGACTTTTCCTTAAGCGTAAAACTAGGGTTTTGACTTCTGTCCTTGCACTCCTTACGCGTAAATGCATTAAAATTTTCAAAAACACTAATTTTCACTCAAAACACGATTCTAAGTGATTTCTTTTGCACAAACTTCTTCCAAAACACTTAAAGATCAATAAAAACTACAACTGTAATCTTAAAAACACGTAAAATCAAAACTTTAAGCAAAAAGCTTGCGTTTTTAGAAAAAAAGCGAAACTTGGAGGAAAAGTTTCAACAAAAACGAACACAAACACTCCTAAACTTACCAATTGTAGGACCTTGTTTTTCTCAACCTTATCACGTTACCAAACTTACCACACAAGTAACACACTAAATACAAACACTTTATGCGTAAAGATGAATAAAGAAATGATGGAAAGATGGTGACTTGATGATATAAATCGTGTATGTGTAGAGAAAGATGAAAACAAGATGATGTATATTTCAAAGAAAACACACTCAGCACACCCTCAAATGACCATTTGAGGGTATTCTCTTCTTACATATCACCCTTATGGGCTTGGGCTTGGGCTTGGATTGGACTTGGATTGGATAATAAATTACATAAGGCTAGCTTAACATAACTATTAGCCATTTAGCTTAGCCCAATCCACGAGCCCATTGACTATTCTAATACGATATCTAACACACGTTACACAGTTCCTAAATGTGAATGACCATCACTTCTATTAAATATTATTAAGGCTAACACATTGATAACGCTACACGCGTCGTTCGGGGTCAAAGGAACTTCCTTTTCGTCGAGCAAGTTTTTCAACACCTAGGCGGTGAACCTAATCGTTGTAGTGTAGTATTAGGGTAAGCACCGGAATTGATATCGTTATCTAGGGAATAGGAATGCTAGTGAGAAGTTACTACGCTAAGGTTGGGGTTGAGGAAGATTATTTTTTATCTTTTATGTTTTTAGGAAATGGAAAGGCACGCATCTCGGGGTTTGGATTTGGGGGTTAGTATTTCTGGATTACTTACTATCTAATTATCTAATTAACTAAGGTGCGGGTAGTCTATGTCTAATTATTGTGTGCTCGTATGATGGTTTAAAGATGTGTTTACTTGGGTTTTATTACTCCTTTATTATCTCCTATTGATGGTTGAATTGTCACGTCCTTATTCTTAATCGCGTTGTGTGTCTAAGGTCGTAGGGTATCGTTTATCCTAACTCTTTGAAACTACCAAAGGTTATTGCCTACAAAGTCTCTAGGATTTATTAACTTTAACTCTAAGGTACTCTTGGGATGGTTTAGCCTACAACAACTCTAGGTGTTATAAACTAATGTTCACAAAGATTAATCAAACATTAACTACACAACGGATGACCTATCGCATTACTAGATCATTAACAATTAAGATAAGAGACAACCAATCAATATTCAATAATTAAGTTTCATATTCCCTAAGAAAACACACAAGTAAATTAGCCGGACATGAGGAACATGCAAGCATACACACAAGTAATTGAAGACATAATTAAATTATTGAAGTAAAACACTTATCTTGATGTAAGATAGGGTTTGGAACCCTAAAATCTTGTACAAGACTGACCTTGGTTTGGTTTAGGTTTTACTCCAAAGACTACACATGAAAACTAAAATTTGGATTCTATATATAAGATTACATTCATGAGGCGTCCACCCTTTGATTTGTGGCGTCGTGGTGGCCGTCATTAGGGTTTCGTCTTGGCCACGTTAGTCTTGCTACGGCGTCACCTTATACTTGTGACGCCGTCCCTTCGATCTCGGCGCGTTTGGATCAAATATAGGTCGTGCGAGTTGTGACGACCTACTCTTTTAAAGCTGACACGTCACTTGTAAATAAGCAATTTGGCTCTTGGATAGTCACAAAAGTGATGCGACGGCGTCACGGTAACACCGCGCCCGTCCCTTGGGTTCAGCAACTGAATGTCTCGATTCTTGACTTTGGCCATTTCTTCGTATATTCGCGCTTTTCGTCCGAATAAGTGTCATTCCAGCATTTTGCTTTCAAGATACCTAAAAAGTGAAAAGGAACGATATTAAGTAATAACGGATACAAAAGTGATCAAATAAGGGCTTAAACGAGCCCTCAAAAAGGTACATTTTAAAACCTTGTCAAATATCCCTACACTTGGTATTTGCTTGTCCTCAAGCAAATGTGCTTTTAGCCAATTAATTTATAAGTTAGGGGTCATGAATCATTGGTTTAGAACAATACACAACACATATAAGCCCCAAGAAAGTCATAACAAGCACGAAATTACATACTAGCACCTCACATAGGGTGTTTGGATACTCGCATCTCTCGGGTGTATATGAAATATAACAAGTTGGAAATGGAAGATAAACACTCATTAACCAATCTAGTACATAGATTTACCATAGGCTTGAGACTAGATCAAACCTCCATCGCTTTGGCGTAAGCACCTAGGAAAGACTATCAAAGAGGTCTTTTAAAGGGTTGTAATGTTAGGCTTACGGTAGGAAACAAAGGGTTTGGTGGGATAGGCTATTTAGTGGTGGCAAGTCAAAAATCTTTATGTTACAAGCATGCGAAGAATGGCGTTGCTAAGCCAAGACTCGACACTCTAGACTCTAGATAAGCTGAAACAAACAAACATAAATTAAAGATAGATGTAGGATGGTAGCCCGTATTTTTTTTCAACACTCTATTTTTTCTTTTTCTCTTTTTCTATTTTTTCGATTTTTTTTTATTTTTTATACGGTTTACTCTACCATCCTCTACGATAACATCAAAATGATAGGATTTATAGCACATCCCTACACTTGAGTTTTATTACTCTAACACTAATTTGACCCGAATTGAAAAGATCAAAACACTTGGAGTACACAATTACGAAATAAAGGGAATTTGAATTTAACGTTCCCTTCCGTCATTTCATAAACTTTAACTTTTCCCATGAGTCCCAATCGTCCCAAAACGTGTACAAAGGATATGACTCAACTTAGCAACTTATGCAAGCAACTAGATAATTGAACTAAGGGTTTAGTGTGATAACAATAATGTACTAAAAGTGAGTGCATACAAGGTAGGCTAAGGCGATTTGGGTGTACATTTGGGGTGGGGTGTAAACAATGCTCTTCATTGATATTTGAAAAACCGAAACATCACGAGAACCGCGAAAAGGATAGGTTACGAGGGTTAACTAGGGGTATCGTGTACTAAAGATGAGTACAACGCAAAGGTGTGGTGGAATTACTCAACCGATATGGAAGAAGTAATTATATTACGGTTGTCGAACAAGGGTTATCCTAATGCCTCTTATCATTTAGTTATTCCTAACTACACAAGTGTAGTCTTACTAGCGATCTCGGGATGCATCACAAACAAGTTCTAGAATCTAATATACTACCGGTTCACACTCTAAGCATTAAAGATGAATGCTTTAATTCCTACTAATCTAAGGGTGATCCTCGCATTTTGGGTGGAATTTAAGTGGTAAAGGGTTTTGTGCTAGTCATATAACTTCCTATCCGTGAGACGTTTTATTAAGACTAATGGCCCACTCTATATGTCATGAAAAATTTAAATTTGGTGCCAAAATTACCCTAACCGACATTTTCTCATGGTTTATTACACAAATGCAATTGGACAAAGCAAACATTCAAGGATAAGTATAGTTTCAAAGTTCTCTTTTTATTTTCCCTCCCTACACTTAAACTGAACATTGTCCCCAATGTTCTCCGAAAGTATCATAGTTATGATAATGGAAGGTAATAAAAGATGAAAGAAACTAATACTCCCCTGATTAGCTCAGTAGGATCCGTGTAAAGTGGTGGTTATATTTTTCCTCAAGAAGAACGCTTGCGTGAAAAGCTTCTTCTTATCTTGTGTATCTTCTTCTTGATAAATAAAACCTGCACACTTGAAGAAAGCAGACAACCCAAAGCATCAAACCGAACAAAGAAAAATCACAACAAGATGTAATTCCATACTTAAATAAGATATAATGCTTGTGGAATGGATGTTTGCAGATTTTCTAGAAAATTAAGACCTGAAAAATTCCAAAATTTATAAGTAGCCTGAAAACGAGAAAAAGTTAGAAGTTGTTTCTACTCCTCCTCGGCGTCAATTTGCGACCACAACCGTCGGTTATCATAACGAAACCGGTGCGATTTTGAAAAAAATTTTGGAAAATTTATATCTTTAGAATGGAAAACTTCACGCAAAACATCCATTATGAATCGATACAAGCATTTGACTCGAACAAACACATGTATATCTTTTAATTAATTGGAATTCTCATGTTTACGTTTCTTTTGGCGTGTGTAATCCTCCTACACTTATCCCTTATGTAAAATACCTTTATATGTAATTAAGATGAGGTTAAAGACAAAATAAAGCATTTTACAAATTTAAACATGAGAATAAACAATTAATAAAAGATATCGACATACAAATGAAAATGAAAAACAAATACACATGGGTTGCCTCCCAAAGCGCTTGTTTTGTTCGAGTCACGAGCTGACTCTACCCTTATTTAACGAGATAAAGCGATACACACCTTAGGGTGGAAATTTGCGCTGCGTGAGGAGAGGGTGATGGGTGATTTATATGCTCAAAGGAGTGTGCTTCATTCATTATAACCTTACCTAATTCTATTAGTGTAGCGGGTGAATCAAATCTCTCTCTAAAATGGATCATCTTATCAACTTCAAAAGATTCTTAGTTAAGTATCCATCTTGACCTAATAAACCCGGTTTAAACCTATAATGTTTCTTGTTATCAACCATGAATGGGTGATATAAGTGTGTAGGTCATGGGTTACTCCTATATTAGCTTCCACTCTACATGGCCTAGAGTCTACCACCTTTATCAAGCAACTACCGGACTATCTATTTTGATGGGTGGATTGGGGCTAATTCAATTCCAAGATTCACATCTAAAGGCGGAAAATTGGGTAAGGTTTTTGGTTGAGGCTCAGTTCATCAAAATTAGGAACTTCTCTAGGACTAAGAGAGAGTCATGACAACAAGCATCTAAACCTACATTCTCTAGTGGCGTTTGGTCCAAAGGTTCTCTATCAATCGGGGTTCTTATAGTCTCTTCTACTTCTTCCGGTAAGTTATAGGCGATGTGTGTTCCTCAGTGATGGTAGGGCTTGTGGGCTTGGAGTTTCCACCTTATTCTCCATTATATCTAGATCTCTAAATGTTCATCATGTGTTTTAGTATGATCTAACCCAAATACACTCTAAGCATCTCAAATCCTTCTTTGGCCATTTCAAATTCTTGGTCCGATTCATAAGAATTGTTCTCAAAATTTGACTACTATGTTCTATTGCCTAAAGTTCCTCGCGTGTGTCATATGTTTTGAAATCTATCCCACACATGCAACTAAGTATTTCAACTTCAACCATCTCACAATCTTGTTGGGTTTAGGTTCCATGTTCTTAAAACTAGGTCTTTTTGATCATGGTACCTAAGATCATTCAATGATGGTTTATGCTTAGGAGGCTTTTCTCAAATTTTTTCGGATGGCCTTATTAAAAGGAGTTGATCCAACAATGATCGTTGAATATAAGTCACACAAGCACAAAATTTATCAAATCCATCCAACCTTACACCGTCTCCTTTTGGATATCTCTAAGATCACTCACAAATTCATTATAACAATAAAAAGCAATCCAATCTGCGAAATTCAATTGTTCCTCATTTGTTAATGATTCAAATGCAACTTCACTTGCCATAGCGACAAATGAAAAGGGTTTCTGAACACAAACACAAAGAAGGGGATAGACTACAAGGAAGCTAAAAATGAGAAAAAGCTTACTTGATAGGAATCAACAAGGAACCTAAATGAGGTGGACTCTAACTAGCTATTCTATTCCCGACAGCGGCGCCAAAAACTTGATAACGCTACACGCGTCGTTCGTTAAGTCAAGGAACTTCCTTTTAAATCGAGCAAGTTTTCAACACCTAGGCGTGAACCTAATCGTTGTAGTGTAGTATTAGGGTAAGCCACGGAATTGATATCGTTCTCAGAGGAATATGAATGCTAGTGAGAAGTTACTACTCTAAGGTTGGGGTTGAGGAAGATTATTTTTATCTTTTTATGTTTTTAGGAAATGGAAAGGTCGAATCTCGGGGTTTGAATTAAGGGGTTGGTATTTCTACCGATTACTTCTACTATCTAATTATCTAATTAACTAAGGTGAGGTAGTCTATTTCTAATTATTGTGTGCTCGTATGATGGTTTAAAGATGTGTTTACTTAGGTTTTATTACTCCTTAATTATCTCCTATTGATGGTTGAATTGTCACGTCCTTATTCTTAATCGCGTTGTGTGTCTAAGGTCGTAGGGTATCGTTTATCCTAACTCTTTGAAACTACCAAAGGTTATCGCCTACAAAGTCTCTAGGATTTATAAACTTTAACTCTAAGGTACTCTTCGGATGGTTTAGCCTACAACAACTCTAGGTGTTATAAACTAATGTTCACAAAGATTAATCAAGCATTAACTACACAACGGATGACCTATCGCATTACTAGATCATTAACAATTAAGATAAGAGACAACCAATCAATATTCAATAATTAAGTTTCATATTCCCTAAGCAAACACACAAGTAAATTAGCCGGACATGGGGAACATGCAAGCATACACACAAGTAATTGAAGACATGATAAGGTTTTAAAAGGTACCTTTTTAAGGGGTCATTTAAGCCCTTATTCGATCACTTCTGTATCCGTTATTGCTTAATATCGTTCCTTTTCACTTTTAGGTCTCTTGAAGGCAAAATCTTGGAATGATGCTTATTTGGACGAAAAGGCGCGAATATCTGAAGAAAATGGCCAAAGTCGAATCGAGACACTCAAAGTCGGTGAAACATAAAGGCGGCAGCGTCACTTTGCATATCTGACGCCGTCGGGAAGGAATTTTGCGACGGTCGAGCGAAATTGCATGTTTTCAAGGAGACGGCGTCGGGTTCTAAAGGAGTAGGCCGTCGTTACTCGGGCGGCCTAGATGCAGCCAGAGGCGGTCGAGTTGAAGGGGACGGCGTCGCGGTCATAAGGTGGCGCCGTCGCAAGGTTTACGTGGCCAAGCGAAACCCTAATGGCGGCGACACGGCGTCCACGAAACATAAGGTGGCCGTCGAGATGTAATCTTATATATAGAATCCGAATTTTTCGGTTTTGTGTGTAGTCTTTTGGGTAAAACCTAAAACCGAACCAAGGCTTTCTTGTGCGATATTTAGGGTTCTAAACCTATTATACATCAAGATAAGTATTTACTTCATTAATTTAATTATGTCTTTGATTATTTGTGTGTATGCTTGCATGTTCTCCATGTCCATTAATTTATTTGTGTGTTTGCTTAGGAATATGGAACTTAATTATTGAATATTGATTGGTTGATACTTATCTTAGTTGACTAATGATCTAGAGTGCGCTAGATTATTCGTTGTGTATAATGCTTGACTTTTCTTTGTGAACTTTAGAATATAATTATCTAGGTAATTGTAGGATAAAGTATTCAAGGACAACCGTAGAGTAGGCGTCTATAAATCACTAGAGGATTTGTAAACAAGACCCTTTGGTAATTTCAAAGAGTTAGAAACAAGCACGCCTATAGCCTTAGAATCACAACGCAACTAGGAATAAGGGCGTGACAAATCAACCATCAATAGGAGATAATTAAGGAGTAGTAAAACCTAAGTAAACACATCTTTAAACTATCATACGAGTACACATCAATTAGACATAGACTATCACAACCTTAGCTTAGATAATTAGATAATAGTAGAGTAATCGGTAGCAATACCAACCCCAAATCCAATACCGAGATTCGTACCTTTTCCATTTCTACAAAATATAAAAATACAAAATAATCTTCCTCGACCTCAACCTTAGCGTAGTAACTTCTCACTAGCATTCCTATTCCCAGAGAGCGATATCAATACCCGTGGCTTACCCTAATTACTACACTACAACGATTAGGTTCACGCCTGGGGTGTTATAAAACTTGCTCGAAGAAAGGAAGTTTCCTTGACCCCGACGGCGTGTAGCGTTATCAAGTTTTGGCGCCACTGCGGGAATAGAATAGCTAGTTAGTAGTCCACCTCGTTTAGGTTTCTTTGTGATTCCTATCAAGTAAATTTTTCTCATTTTAGCTTTCTCTAGTCTATCCCCTTCTTCGTGATCTTCGTTCGTAAAAACCATTACTCACCATGATCCGTATCTTCCACGAAGATTCTTCACCCTACCCATTCCGATCCAGGGTTGAGAACACAATCCCACAAAACCCTTCACCCACTCACCATTTTGATAACCACCCGGGGCATAACGAGGTGAATTGGCGACAACAAAGTCCTTTCTATTACTCAGTTCGATGAGGAATCGATCATGATGAAGAACCCGATGGCGGAGGGTCATCAATAAGGATAGCTTTGAAATTAAGGAAGATCCTCCCAATACTTTGACCTAGATGTAGGATTGAGAAAGATGGCCCATTTAACATGCAATTCCATGCAAAATAGGACTAGAAGGGTTCGATGCTTATTTGAATTCATTCTTGCCTTTAAACTTAATCTCAAAGGATCTATACAATAAAATCAAGGTCAATGAGTTAACCTATCATGGAACAATATTGTTAAGCGATCACTCATTTGCACGTGTTCGTTGGAAGTTTTGCCTACGGTAGAATTCATGGTCTTAGAAAACATGGGAGAATTTATCGACAAGGACCTCACTCAAATAATTTTGGGAAACCTTTCAAGAATTTGACTAGGTTGAATGAGCGAATGATTGATGGTCTAATCACTTTCTCCGATGAAGTCGAAGATTTTGTCTATCAAATGCCACGCTCATCCCGTTTAAACATAGGGACATTAAGGCTTGTAATAGAATGACCCTATTTCATTGTTAGTGAAAGAGATAAGCAAAGTGGGCTTAGGTACCCATATGAGAAAACAAAAGCGGTATTACAAAAATGCCTTGAATTAGGAGATGATTATAATAAGAATGAAAGAGAGTTGGGTGGCTTAAGTATGAGCACGCGAGCGTCTGCGAGGCAACATAGGAGTAAGACTACGAGTCTAGCTACAAGACTCTTTAATAAAGAAAAGCGCTTCGTGGGAGGCAACCCATGCTTAATTGTTTGCTTGTTAGTGTCATATCTCTTTTATTAATTGTTTGTCCTCATGTTTGAATTTGTAAAAATGCTTTATTTTGTTTTTAACCTCGTCTTAATTACATATAAAGGTATTTTACATAAAGGATAAGTGTAGGGAGGATTACACACGTTTTCATAAAGCGTGAACATGAGAATAACAATTAACTAAAAGATATATATGTTTGTTTGTTCGAGTCAAATGCTTGTATCGAGTCATAATGGATGTTTTTGAAAATTTTCCGATTCTAAAGATGTAAATTTTCCGAATTTTTCCGAAAATCGCAGACCCGGTTTTGTCGGGATAACTTTGCGTCGAGATTGCAACTGACGGCGTCGGGAAGGAATAAAACATCGACTTACTTTTCTCGTTTTACGAGCTACTTGTAAAATTTTGGAATTTTCGGATCTTAACTTTCAAAACAAATTACGTAAACATCCATTCCACAAGCATTATATCCTAGTTTAAATCGAGTCTTATGTATATTATTACCGGATTTTACGCGAAGGTTTCGTTTGTTTTCTTCTAGTGTGCGAGTTTAGTTTGTCAAGAAAAAGTTACACAAGTTTGGAAGGAGCCTTTCACGCAAAAACTCTTCTTGGAAAAGATTTAACCACCAATTTTTACGGATCCTACCGAGCTAATCGGGGAGTATTAGTTTCTTTCGTTTTAATTACCTTCTATTATCATAACTTTGATACTTTGGGAACATTGGGGACAATGTTCGGTTTAAGTGTAGGGAGGAAAATAAAAGCGGGACTTTGAAACTATGCTTATCCTTGACTATTTGCTTTGTCAAGTGTATTTGTGTAATAAACCATGAGAAAATGTAGGTTAGGGTAATTTTAGCCAAATTTAAAATTTTTCATGGCGTATAAGAGTGGGCCATTAGTCTTAACAAAAGCGTCTCATGGATAGGAAGTTGCATGACTAGCACAAAAAAAAAACCTTACCACCTAAATTCCACCCAAAATGTGAGGATCGCCCTTAGATTAGTAGGAATTAAAGCATTCATCTTTAATGCTTAGAGTGTGAACCGGTAGTATATTAGATTCTAGAACTTGTTTTGTGATGCATTCGAGATCGCTAGTGAGACTACACTTGTGTAGTTAGGAATAACTAAATGATAAGAGGCATTAGGATAAACCCTTGTTTGATACCGTAATATAATTACTTCTTCCATATCGGTTGAGTAATTCCCCACACCCTTTATTTGTACTCATCTTTAGTACACGATACCCTAGTTAACCCCTCGAGCCTATCCTTTTCGCGGTTCTCGTGATGTTTGGTTTTCGGGATATCAATGAAGAGCATTGTTTACACCCCACCCTAATATCACCCAAATCGCCTTAGCCTACCTTTATTGCACTCACTTTTAGTGCAAATTTATATTATCACCCAAAACCCTTAGTTCAATTATCGGTTGCTTGCATGAGTTGCTAAGTCAGTCATATCCTTTGTATCTGATTTTGGGATGATTGGGATTCATGGGAAAAGTTAAAGTTTATGAAATATAGGAAGAGAACGTTAAACTCAAATTCCCTTTGTTTGCATAATAATGTACTCAAGTGTTTTGATCTTTTCAATTGGGTCAAATTAGTGTTAGAGTAATAAAACTCAAGTGTAGGGATGTGTCTATAAATCCCTATCATTTTGATGTACCATAGAGGATGGTAGAGTAAAAGTGTATGCACAAAAATCCCTATCATTTTGAATTAAGGGGGTTGGTATTTCTACCGATTACTTCTACTATCTAATTATCTAATTAACTAAGGTGAGGGTAGTCTATTTCTAATTATTGTGTGCTCGTATGATGGTTTAAAGATGTGTTTACTTAGGTTTTATTACTCCTTAATTATCTCCTATTGATGGTTGAATTGTCACGTCCTTATTCTTAATCGCGTTGTGTGTCTAAGGTCGTAGGGTATGCGTTTATCCCTAACTCTTTGAAACTACCAAAGGTTATCGCCTACAAAGTCTCTAGGATTTATAAACTTTAACTCTAAGGTACTCTTCGGATGGTTTAGCCTACAACAACTCTAGGTGTTATAAACTAATGTTCACAAAGATTAATCAAGCATTAACTACACAACGGATGACCTATCGCATTACTAGATCATTAACAATTAAGATAAGAGACAACCAATCAATATTCAATAATTAAGTTTCATATTCCTAAGCAAACACACAAGTAAATTAGCGGACATGGGAACATGCAAGCATACACACAAGTAATTGAAGATTTGATAAGGTTTTAAAGGTACCTTTTAAGGGGTCATTTAAGCCTTATTCGATCACTCATATCCGTTATTGCTTAATATCGTTCCTTTTCACTTTTAGGTCTCTTGAAGGCAAAATCTTTGGAATGATGCTTATTTGGACGAAAAGGCGAATATCTGAAGAAAATGGCCAAAGTCGAATCGAGACACTCAAAGTCGGTGAAACATAAAGCGCGGCGTCACTGCATATCTGCGGCGCCGTCGGGAAGGAATTTTGCGGCGGGTCGAGCGAAATTGCATGTTTTCAAGGGACGACGTCGAGTTCTAAAGGAGTAGGCCGTCGTTACTCGGGGCGGCCTAGATGCGGCCAAGGCGGCGTCGAGTGAAGGGACGGCGTCACGGTCATAAGGTGGCGCCGTCGCAAAGGTTTACGTGGCGAGCGAAACCCTAATGGCGGCGACACGGCGTCCACGAAACATAAGGTGGCCGTCGCGGATGTAATCTTATATATAGAATCCGAATTTTTCGGTTTTTGTGTGTAGTCTTTTGGAGTAAAACCTAAAACCAGACCAAAGGCTTTCTTGTGCGATATTTTAGGGTTCTAAACCCTATTATACATCAAGATAAGTATTTACTTCATTAATTTAATTATGTCTTTGATTATTTGTGTGTATGCTTGCATGTTCTCCATGTCCGGCTAATTTATTTGTGTGTTTGCTTAGGAATATGGAACTTAATTATTGAATATTGATTGGTTGATACTTATCTTAGTTGACTAATGATCTAGAGTGCGCTAGATTATTAGTTGTGTGTAATGCTTGACTTTTCTTTGTGAACTTTAGAATATAATTATCTAGGTAATTGTAGGATAAAGTATTCAAGGACAACCGTAGAGTAAGCGTCTATAAATCACTAGAGGATTTGTAAACAAGACCCTTTGGTAATTTCAAAGAGTTAGAAACAAGCACGCCTATAGCCTTAGAATCACAACGACTAGGAATAAGGGCGTGACAAATCAACCATCAATAGGAGATAATTAAGGAGTAGTAAAACCTAAGTAAACACATCTTTAAACTATCATACAGTACACATCAATTAGACATAGACTATCACAACCTTAGCTTAGATAATTAGATAATAGTAGAGTAATCGGTAGCAATACCAACCCCAAATCCAATACCGAGATTAGTACCTTTTCCATTTCTACAAAATATAAAAATACAAAATAATCTTCCTCAACCTCAACCTTAGCGTAGTAACTTCTCACTAGCATTCCTATTCCCTGAGAGCGATATCAATACAGTGGCTTACCACAATTACTACACTACAACGATTAGGTTCACTTTGCCTGGGGTGTTATAAAACTTTTTCGAAGAAAAGGAAGTTTCCTTGACCCGAACGATAGCGTGTAGCGTTATCAAGACATAATTAAATTATTGAAGTAAAACACTTATCTTGATGTAAGATAGGGTTTGGAACCTTAAAATCTTGTACAAACAAACCTTGGTTTGGTTTAGGTTTTACTCCAAAGACTACACACTAAAAACTAAAAATTCGGATTATATATATAAGATTACATTCGCCGGCGGCGTCACCTTTGATTTGTGGCGCCGGGTCGGGCCGTCGTTAGGGTTTCGTCTTGGCGCGTTAGTCTTGCGGGCGTCACCTTATGCTTGTGACGCCGTCCCTCGATCTCGGCGCCGTCTGGATCAAATCTAGGCCGTCGAGTTGTGACGACCTCTCTTTTAAAGCGACACCGTCACTTGTAAATAAGCAATTTGGCTACTAAGCCATCACAAAAGTGATCGACGGCGTCACGGGTAACACTGGCCGTCCCTTCGATTCAATGACTGAGTGTCTTGATTCTTGACTTTGGCCATTTTCTTCGTATATTCGCGCCTTTTCGTCCGAATAAGTGTCATTCCAGACATTTTCTTTCAAGATACCTAAAAAGTGAAAAGGAATGATATTAAGTAATAACGGATACAAAGTGATCAAATAAGGGCTTAAACGACCCTCGAAAAGGTACATTTAAAACCTTATCACACATACACACATTCAATCGAAGACATAATGAAATCAAGGAATAAATAACCTATCTCAATGTAAAATAGGGTGTGAGAACCTAAAATCTTGTCAAACCGGACTACAATCATTTTAGGTTTTACTCCACAGTCTACCTCTTTAAAAGCGAAAATCGAATTCTATATAGTTTTACAATTGCGGCGGCGTCCTTATAGAGTGGGGCGTCGTCGGATCGCGCCATTAGGGTTTCATCTTGGCAAGTCATCATTGGGATGGCGTCAAGTTGTGGTTGTGTTTGTCGGTCTTGACGATGGCGTCGTCGAGTCGGATCTAGGCCGTTTGAGAAGAAAAGTCTTGTGACGCCTTACTCTTCAAAGCCTTACGCCGTCGGTGTAAAATAGCAAATTTTCTCACAGTCGTCACAAAATAGGGACGGCGTCGCCTTTGTTTGAAACGCCGTCGGTGTAATTTCAATGACTTGAGGGTCTTGATCTTGACTTAGCAATTTTCTTCACATATTCACTTTTTTGTCCAAAAATCGCCATTCCGGCATTTTGCTTCCAAGAGACCTAAAAATGAAAAGGAATGAAATTAAGCGATAACGGATATAAAAGTGGGCGATTAAGGGCTTAAATGAACCTTAAAAGTGTACGTTTTAAATCCTTATCAAATATCCCTACACTTGGTATTTGCTTGTCCTCAGCGGATGTGCTTTCAGCGATCAATTTATAAGTTATGGGGCATAAAGCAATGGTTTAACATAATTCATGAAAAGTATAAGCCCTACAATAGTCATAACAAGCACGAAAGTTATATACTAGCACCTCACAAGTGGTGTTTGGATACTCTCATCTCTCGGGTGTATATGAAATATAGCAAATGGAAATGGAAGATAAACACTCATTAACCGGTCATAGTACATAGATTACCATAGGCTTGAGACTAGATCAAACCTCCATCGCTTTGGCGTAAGCACCTAGGAACAACTATCTAAGAGGTCTTTTAAAGGGTTGTAACGTTAGGCTTACGGTAGGGAAACAAAGGGTTTGGTTGGATAAGCAATTTAGTGGTGGCAAGTCAAAAATATTTATGTTACAAGCATGAGAAGAATGGCGTTGCTAAGCCAAGACTCGACTCACTAAACTCTAGATACTTGAAACAAACAAACATAAATCGCGTTAACCCATGAACCACGCTTATAATCTTCATCCTCGCCCACATCCTCAACAACTTTCCTAATATATTCATGTGTCGACAATACATAGTCAATCCCACCTCCGTGAATATCCGATTGTTTACGGAGCTTGGCTGCTTGAACGATACCCGTAAGACCGGGTATTATCCTAACAAGATGCTTCTCCTCTAAATTATCAATATCAGGATTTTGGGTGGTGGTGGTTGTCTCCCGTACGTGGCTGTTGCAGGGATGGAGGACGGGAGTTAGTGAGAGATTAGAATAATCAATATCAAATAATTGTTCCCTTTCGTAATTTGAGGGTGAATTCATTATGTTATGAGTTTGGAGTAGTTCCAGATCGCCATTGGTGTTGATGGAGGAGAAGAAAGGAAACAAAGTTCGGATGTGTGGATTTGGCGGGAGTTAATAAAAGAAGGAAAAAAGGTGTTGCAAGGATGGTCCCTGAGGTATATTGCACATGAAGTGACAAAAATGCCCCAATTGTTAACTTGCAATTAGATGAAAAATCGGTTAAAGGACCGGTCAACTCAATTTCGACAACTGCAGGACCATTGGTGTAATCAATCTCACATTAGACGTCACAATTTCAAAGTAAAAAATAACAAGCGTGTGTAATAACAAGAAAGAAAGAAAGAACTCACTTCAAACTCCCAGACAGTGAGAAAAAAAAGGTGTTTTCTTTCTTGTTCGAACAAACAAAACAAAACAAACCCAAACCCCTCTTTCTTTCTTCTCTATGTTGAATTAAAAAAACAAAAATGGCGGAAAAGATTAAAAGCGTTCTTGAAGACGTTGGATCGAAACTTGATAAACCACCTGCTAGTAAAGACGCTCTCATCAAACTATTAAAGGTACTCTTCGTTGATTTCTAGGGTTTTCTTGGATTAGTGGATTACAATTGAATGTGTTGTTTCTTTTGTTACAAATTAGGGTTTCGAAATTATGACTTTTTAGTTACAAGTTATATGTAATTTGTTCAAGTTTAGGGTTAAGTTTGTTGGGTTAGTAGTGAATGTTTCTTTGGCGATATTCGTTGTTTCGATAAAAAAAATTACTTTTTAGCTGAATGACAGTTTCTTTGGGATATGCGTTGTTTAGAATTAGGGTTTGTTTGTACAACAAGTGTGGAATATGTGTATTGCGTTTTCGGGTTTTCATTTACTTGTCTTGATTATTATTGTCGACCAAAAGTTTGTAAGTTTTGGAGCAAAATTTATGAGTTATTTGAAAATTGGTTTAAATCGGGGTTGAGTTTTTAGGATTGAAGAAGATAAGTTGTAGGTGTTAAATGATTCGTATGGTGCAATAATTTCAAAATTAAAAATTTAAAAGTGGACCGTTAATTTGAGACGGAGGAATAGTTAATTTTGTATTGTTAAATTTAGGGTTCAGTTTGTTGTTTTTAGTGAATGTATCTTTTGGGATATGCGTTGTTTAGAATTAGGGGTTTGTTGGTTTTCAACAAGTGTGGATATATATATGTATTTACCTGCATGACCATTTAGGGTTTTCATTTACTTGTCTTGATTATTATTGTCTACCAAAAGTTTGTAAGTTTTGGAGCAAAATTTGTAAGTTTTGGAGTTAGTTGAAAATTGGTTTAAATTGGGGTTGAGTTTTAGGATTGAGGAAGATAAGTTGTCGGTGTTAAATGATTGATAGCTTTAGGTTAACAAAATGTAAGATCACTGCAGAGCATAAGATAGAATACAATGCATTAAATGTGGGTAAGAGATATAGTTGCTTATATAGATCAGGTATTGCCAGTGATAGTAACTCGCCAAACATTTGGATTGCAAAGTTGGTATTAAGAACATCGATAATATTCATGTTCTCCACTAGACTGTCACATGTACACAGGTTTCAGTGAAATAGGACTATTTTTGTTGTGCCACTGAAGTTGGAATTTTGTTGTTGTGTTGGTGATGACTTTATACGTCGGACTTATTCATTAAGCCGGCAAAGAATAATGTGTCTCAAGTTCCTTAGTGAAGGAGAAAAGTCTCCACATTTCAATGAAAAGTTGTTGTCCCTTGTTCCTAATGCTTACTTGTAATTATACCATGCTTTATGGGTTGTTTACCCGTAGAAAATCCTTGGTAGAGGTGGAAATTTCAGCATAATTACTTATGAATATGCTGATTTGCGTTGTCTTATATCTTCCATGGGTGTAATCCAAAAGTTTATCTAAAAGGGAAAGGAGTCAAATGGGCTGAAAGTTTTCCGTGTCTGTTTTTAATGCATACATTCTTTTAAAATCGTATTCTGTATAGTTTGCCCATCTTGTCACCTCTAGTTTTGAGGTATTCTTCTCGGATGTCTGTAAAGCAGTATCTGCTGTGAAGTTAAATAGTGATGTGATTTTCGAGATGTATTGTTGTTGTAATTTTTTGAGAGATATCATAAACATAATGCATATGGTTTGCATTATTGCAGCAAGCTGCAGCATCTCTATCAGAGTTGGAACAATCACCATCAAAGGCGGTATTGGAATCCATCCAACCTTTTATAAATGCTATTGTCAAGCCAGAATTGCTTAAGCATTATGACAAAGAAGTTAAGCTTCTTGTCGCCACCTGTACATGCGAAATAACTAGAGTAACTGCTCCTGAAGCGCCATACGATGATGAAATTTTAAAGGTATATCTCATATGCATGATGATCAAGTGTCTTTATTTTGGATTCTAATTGGGGTTTGACATGGTTCAGGACATATTTCATTTGATCGTAAGCACATTCAGTGGGCTACGAGATACCAAAGGCCCATCTTTTGGGAGGAGAGTTAATATCTTAGAAACTGTAGCTAAGTATAGATCGTGCATTGTGATGTTGGATCTTGAATGTGATGATTTAATCAATGAAATGTTCAGAACATTTTTCGCTGTTGCCAGGTTTATTTCTGTTACTTCATGCAAAATTTGATAATTATATGGCCTTGTGGTTTAATTATAATATGCAAATTTCCTTTTCAAGTACATACTTCTTAAATGCATTCATTAAATATATACAGTGATGACCATTCTGAGACCGTTATCACATCAATGAAGACAATCATGGTTGTTCTTTTGGAAGAGAGTGAGGACATTAACGAGGACCTTTTGCTCATTATTCTCTCTGTATTAGGCCGAAATAAGAAAGTAAGCCATTTTCTTTTTTAATGGTTCTCTCTTTTACAGTAATATTTTCTATCGTGGTTAAAATTGCAAATATGATTTCATAGGGGATTAATATGACTGCAAGGAAGCTTGCTATGAATGTTATTAGGCAATGTTCTGGGAAACTTGAACCTGGCATAAAACAATTTATTGTAAAATCAATGTCTGGAGAGGCTAGTCCTTCAATGTCTCAGATTGATTACCATGAAGTAATCTATGATGTCTACCGCTGTGCTCCCCAGGCCTTAACTGGAATCGTTCCCTACCTGAGTGGAGAGCTCCTGGTAATTATGAATCCCACATAATTTAATATTAGTATCGTTCTATTTCATAACAAATGGCTAAAGTGATGACGTTTGCAGGCGGATAAAATAGATGTTCGCTTAAAAGCAGTCAAACTGGTGGGAGACCTTTTTTCTATTAAAGGAAGTAGCATCCCTGACACATTTCAGCCAATCTTTTTGGAATTTCTTAAGAGATTGACTGACAGAGTTGTCGAGGTTCGAATGTCGGTTCTTGAACATGTCAAGCTTTGTATGTTGTCTGATTCTTTCAGATCAGAAGCTCCTCAGCTGATCGGTAATACTCAATTATGTGTAGATTATTTCTCAATTCGTTATTCAGTTGAATTGTTACAATTCAATTCTAATTCAATTTGGGTGAACATGTTAGCTGCCTTATGTGATCGGTTGCTGGATTATGATGAAAGCATACGCCAAAAAGTGGTTGCAGTAGTTTCAGACCTAGCATGTCATGACTTATCTTCTATTTTACCAGGGACCATAAAGCTTGTTGCCGATCGTCTTCGTGACAAATCTGTATGAACTCAGTCTTTGCTCATTTTCTTATATTTATCATACTTGTGCTGAATCAATTAATTGTTATGCTATAGCTTCCTGTGAAAAAGTATACCATGGAGAGACTATGTGATATTTACCGCACTTCCTGCTCAAAGCGAATAAGTGAGGATTATGATTGGATTCTTGGACGAGTTTTAAGATGCTTTTATGATAAAGATTTTAGGTATGTTAGATAAATTATTAGTTATTTCTATCTATAATGATTATATATCAAGACTGTTGAAAGCATTCTCAAAATTTCAGATCTGACACCGTTGAACACATCTTATGCACGTCTCTGTTCCCAACCGATTTTTCGGTAAAAGACAAGGCTAAATTGTGGATCAGATTATTCTCAAAATTCGATAAGGTGGAGGTAAAAGCTTTAGAGAAAATACTGGAGCAGAAGCAAAGGTTTGTTACTAGGATGAAATTTTCTGGTTCTTGTTATTGTATTTGAGCGTGAGGAATGCACACACTTACACTGATACTTGAACTGCAGGTTACAATCAGAGTTCCAAAAATATCTTTCGCTTAGGCAGACATATAAGGTTTGGTCTTCATTAACTTTTAATGGAGTTGGCAAGTTTGATCTATTTACCTTTTGAATGTATTGGCTCACTTATGTGTTATCTATAACGGGTAAAAAAGAAGCTACGATAAAATGGGTTTGAACGGGTTGGAAGTCGTCTAAAATGTTTTTAAAGCATAAAACCTCCTAATCGTTTAATACAATATATTAGATTGTTATTAAAATAATATATTTTTTTGTAACCATATTTGATACCCACTATTAAAACATATTCAAGTCTATTGGTGGAACGTTGTTTCAGGTCAACCTAACTGACCTGGACCAAAACTTTGTAGTTTGACCTGTACTCAACTTGCCTGGCCAGGCCGTTTTGCCACCTGTAGCTGCTAACCACAGGCAGGATAGCCGGACAGGAATACGATTCTGGAGTTTAAAAGTTATTCCTTTGTTCAAAGTTTCAGGAAAGTGATGCTTCAGAGCTCCAGAAGAAAGTCATTGTTTGCTTTCGCTTCATGACTCACTGTTTCACAGATACTACAAAAGCAGAGGCCGATTTTTTGCTTCTCCATCAGCTGAAGGATGCTAATGTTTGGAAGATATTGACAACGCTACTTGATCCTACGACTAGTTCTCGCCAAACATGTAAATCACGGGTGAGAAATTATTTTATTTTTGAATTAACCATATCATCGTATCAGTATTTGATGCATATGTATTAAAAATGTTTTGTTTTACAGGATGAATTGCTCAAGATAGTTGGTCAGAAGCATCCGCTCTATGGATTTTTGAGTATTCTGTCTATGAAATGCTCATATATACTCTTTAACAAGGATCATGTTAAAGAGATTCTTCTGGAGGCAAAAACTTCCAAAAACAAACTGCTTACCCAGTCATGCATGAATCTACTAGTGGTAAATTATTTTTACCGCTTCAAAATTTTTATTGTAAATGATTGGGGTTCGTATAATCTTGACATAAATATACATTTTCAGATCCTTGCGTCCTTCAGCCCTTTATTACTTAGTGGGACCGAAAAAGATTTGGTCCATCTTCTTGAAGATGAAAATGAAGTAATAAAGGAAGGTGTGTTGCATGTTTTAGCAAAAGCTGGTGGAATGATTCGAGAACAATTGGGAGCATCAACAAGGTTTGGATATATCAGCTTTGGTGGTACCTAGAGGTGGCAAAACGGGCGTGTTGGGTAATGGGTCGAGATGGGTAATTGATGGTTTGAGTTCAAAATTAAAATGGGTTGGGTTAAGTTGACCCAAACCGTTTCAAGTCAGTTTTTTGTGTGCCAAATATGATACAGGTATTGTATCATTTTAGTAATATATTATTTTTGAATAAAAGAGTTAGGAGGTTTTATGGATTAGATTTTTTACTTTTTGGGGACTTGCACCCTATTTAATATTTTTTTTTTTTTTTTTATTTATTTTTATTTTTTTCAATATTATCAATTCGCCTGTTGTTAGAGCTAAAACATAACCCTGACTTGACCAATATATTAGAAAAAGGTTGAACATTCCACCTCTAGTGATACCTACGGCATTCATGTGTCTAATTTCCTTTCTAAACTTTAATAATATTATATTGCAGTACATTAGATTTAATACTGGAGAGAATATGCTTAGAAGGTAGTAGGAGGCAGGCCAAGTATGCTGTACATGCGTTAGCAGCTATTACAAAGGATGATGGGCTCAAGTCACTCTCTGTTTTATACAAGGTTCTGAATTTATATGTCTTGCATCACTTATTAAATAAATGCCTTAAAATGTTCTTATATGACGTTCTTGGATAATGTACAGAAACTTGTTGATATGCTAGAGAAGAAGACACATTTGCCATCTGTGCTACAGTCTCTTGGTTGCATTGCACAAACTGCCATGCCAATTTTTGAGACGCAAGAGACCAAAATTCATGGCTTCATTAAAACAGATATCTTGGGGTGCAGTGAGGTATGAGTTGAGCCCACTTGCCATCTTATACTCATTATTAGTGGTGGCTTTTTGATTTATTTACTTGTAAACTGGTCTAATTGGGCTGTTCTAACGAATCAAATTGGTTAAACTAAAGGCCTCAACTAAAAATGAATAAAAGGGTCAAGTCGATCGAATGCGTCAAACTGTATCAGCTGAAGTATATTCTAATGCATAAAAAAACCTTCTTAATCGCTTCACTTAAAGAGATCTATATGATTTCTGTTATATTATAGTTTTTGTAATCATAGTTAGCGGTGTTTCTTAGGTTAATAAAGTGGATGAAAAATGTGAGTGGAGGCTGGCCTAACCTGACCGGCCTTTTTCAGTCCGCACTATAAAAAAATGTGTGTGGAGGCTGGCCTAACCTGACCAGCCCTTTTCAGTCCACACTATAAACTAACAATTTTCACCTGATCCCATTTTGGTCTGTTATGTTTTCATCTCTACTCGATATTTAGTGTGACTGATGAATGTTTTTACCATGCCAGACAACAAGTGACAAAACAAAAGAATCATGGGAGGACAGAAGCGAACTTTGTTTATCGAAGGTTAGTTGTTGTGAATTATTTCGTGTATGTTATATGTGTATGTTATATAGTATATAGTAATAATATATATACCTTTATTTGAAAGTTTCAGTTTTGATGGATTTGGTATGTTTCTCATGTTTTATCTTTTCAACATTGCTATCTATAGATATATGGCATAAAAACTCTGGTAAAGAGCTATTTGCCTGTGAAGGATGCACATCTTCGTGTTGGGATTGGGGAACTGATAAAAGATCTCCATAACATACTTTCTTTTGGGGAAATCTCAAAAGATATCGAGTCAAGGTACTTTTTTGTTACAATAGTTTTTTTTATCTTCGCTGATTTGTTTTTATTCTAAGCTTTTAAATCGAACAGTTCTGTTGATAAGGCGCATCTAAAGCTAGCTTCAGCCAAGGCTATTCTTCGTCTTTCAAAGAATTGGGATAAGAATATCACTGTTGATGTATTCTACCTCACCTTGAGAACTTCAGAGGTAAAAGCATATAAGTTTTATATGCAGTTAGCATAATAACTTCTTATATTTCTCATTTTTACAATGCATGCAGGCTGGATTCCCTGAAGTTAAGAAGCTATTTCTCAAGAAAGTTCATCAATACATTAAGGACCGGAGTTTGGACCCGAAATATGCTTGTGCTTTTTTATTAGGTTTCGGATCCCTGCAATCAGTTCAAGAAAAGAAATCTGAGGTTGCCCTTGCTGGATTATTTGTAAATTTCATTATGTTCGTAGTATTTATAAATATCTCAAGATGAAATAATGACATGTGGTTATTGATCATGAATTTGGCAGGAGCACCGTAATCTGAATGACATCATTCAAATGTGTCAGCAAGGAAAGGCAAGACACATTTCAGTGCAAAGTGATGGAAACTCCGCGGTGGTTCATCAGGAATACATTCTTCCATATTTGATTCATGCACTTGCCCATGATCCTTCATGTCCAGATATTGATGAATGCAAGGATGTCAAAGCTTATGAACCCATATACAGGTATACCATTCATGGTTCTCCATGTGATTCTGCATTTTCATGTGTAGTTTTATCTTTTCAAATGTTACACAGGGTGAGTTCCCTTTCCTTGGAAATTTTTTTTTTTTTTTTTGTTTAAACTGCAACAATTTTATTCAAACAACTAAAAAGCAAAACAAAGTCAACCAAACCTCACAAACAAAGCATCAGCAACTCAACAATAGAAAATCAGAAGGTGATCCTCACTTTGGCCTACCATGAGTCATGAGATATGGATGCCAAAAACACCAGTGGATCTCCCACATCTAACAGAAACACATTACTGATATCTTCCCGTGTCTAGTCACACCTCAACTAATGCATAGAACCCTCACCTGAACCCAACTATATTTTCTTGAGCACGTGAGAATATGCACGTATTAGGCGAACTCACCCACTGTTGCTTCAACATTGCCTTTAAAAACATACTTGTTCCTATTTTTCCACAAGAAATAACCAGCCACCCATACTACTGATCCCCACAATACCTTACTCGTCTTTGACATAGTTGGATTTCCGGTATGAGAGAACATGTTTATGTTGAACACATCTACCAACCTCGTCACTGGGAAATGTTATCCGTTTTTCTAAATTCACTCGAACCGGTAGCCTACCTTTTAGCGCGCTCTATGTGAATACTTTGATCTGCTTAGGAACCAATCTGTTTCAAGCCGTTTCCTGTTTCCCATTGTTTCCATTGATAAGCTGGTCTTCAACTATTGATGTGAGATCTTTAACCATAAATATGCCATCTTCACTGGTTCGAATGCCAAGTGTCCCTACGATCTGGAGACAACTTCACATTTGTTAATAGATTAAGTAGTACCACCCGTTCCCCCTCACCCTACCTCTTGGCGGCCCATCCCAATGCCATAAACCAGTGCCAAACACCATTAATCCATTGGCCCCTGTCACAAATTGACACTCCCTTCACTTTTTTCCAATATGTAAAGTCGTGGAAATTTATTTTTCAACCTAATGCCTTCTAACCACTTATCCTCCCAGAAGCTTGTATTTTCCCCGTTCCCCACATCTTACAAATTGAAGAAGTAAATTCGACCCCTAACTCGTCTAGCACCCTGCCTGCTTTGATGATATTATTCCAGACCCCTACACCCCTACCAGCCCGAGAACTCGATGCCCTCCCCCTACCAAAAGCACCATCATTCCCATGAATGCTACTAATTACTCTACCCCTCAAGGATCTCCACCCATCAACCCTATACCTTCACCACCACTTTCCTAAAAAGAGCTAAATTTGTCGCTTTAAGTGAACCAATGTTTACACCCCCCCACCCACCCCATATGATGAAATGCCGCCATCCCATTTGACCAAGTGACCGACCCATTTTTACCCTACCCCACCCTAAAAGAAATCTCTACGTATTTTCTCAAGTATTTTAATCACACACAACGGAACTCAAAACATCGAAAAGTAGTACAACGGTAAGCTTCAAGGACCGACTTAAACAAAGTCAAACGACCCCGAAGACATTGTTATAGCCTTCCATTCGGATAACTTCTTTTAAATTTTTCTATAACCAAACGCTATGAACTTGGTTTTCTCATATCCGACCCAATGGGAAGTCCAAAGATACGTGAAAGGAAAGTCCCCTGTGCTAGAATTCATAAATCTTGCTATAATCTGCACCGTCATTCTCGATCCCAATCCCATATAAGCTGCTCTTTTGAAGATTAACTTTTAGACCCGAGACTTCCTCAGTTCCTCGAAACACTTTAAAATATACATCAACTTACTAGCATTGTATCGTCCCCATTCACCAAAAAATATAGTACCATCGGCATATTTTAGATGAGATATCATTATTAGTGAGATATTACTTGTGAAATTTGATTCTTTTAATGAAAATAATTTGTGGAAATACTTCCAGGAAGTTGTATATATATCTTTCTATGTTGGCACATGAAGATGAAGCGGGAAATCCTGGAAAATATCTAAAGAAAGAAGGGGTTATTTCAGTACTTTCTGCTCTGCAAAGCATCAGGAGCGCTGAAGATGCTGTGGATACAACCATGTCAAAGGTACAATCACATACATCTGGGAGCCATGACGATATCATAGATGAAATAGTTACATAATCATGTAATAGATCACTAAGTTTTGTTACATGTTCAGAAATCATATGCAATCTGCGACCTTTGCTTCTCAAGCACCAAGCGGTTAGCACAAAAGCAAGAAGATCTTCAGGAATTGGCAGTACACGTCCCTCTACCTCAAGGGTTGTACAAACCCCGTGACAAGAAAGAAGAAAATGAAGCAGAAAAAGACAGTGACAAGAAAGAAGAAAAGGAGGCAGAAAAAGACATAAAGGAAGAAAAAGAGAAAGAAGAAGACATGAAAGATGAAAAGGATAAAGAAGAAAATAATAAAGGAGGAGATGAGAAACATGTCACTGTAGGGCAGACATGGCTGGCTGAAGCTACTGCTCTTGCTCACTTCGAGACGCTTAATTTGGAAGTTGATGACAGTGTATGTTATTACTGTTTAAATTTTATATCTTAAAACGTCCCATGATAATCATCTAAATATTAACTGTTTTGCATGTATTCTCGTGCTACCATTCATCAGGATGCGTCAAAATCTGCTGAGGATGATATGATGATAGACCTTGAAACAGATGGTGCTAAGGTGCCTTTAGGAAAAGTGTTGAAATGGCTAAAAGCTAAGGGAGCAAAGCAGAGAAAGGCTGTGAAAAATGTAACCACACCAAGTACTACGCAGATGAATAGTGATAAGAATAATGCTATTAATGGTGATGATAATAACAACTATGATATCTTGGGGATGGTGAGAGAAATAGACTTGGATAATTCAGTGGCGTCGACAATCATCAACGGTCATGAAGAAACTAGAACTGATGAAAAGCGTAAGAAGAAAAGAATACCTACCAAATCAATTACTGCCTCTGTACCCAAACGTCAGAAGTCAAGGGAGTTGTCAGCTTTTGATAGCATTAAAATGAGTATTTCTGAAGATAAACCTTCTTTGGAAACCACTGATTCGGACGTTAGAGGGCATATAGAAACAGAAGAACATGAGAATACTGTTGACATTGATTTGCCGAAGCCTAACCAAAAGTCAGGACCTGTGAAGAAGCGAAAGCGGAGACGTGTTTCCGGATTAGTAAAGGTTTGGTTGACTTGACTATTTCATTCTTTGATATTGTGATCTTTATTTCTAACATGACATTTCTTTTCTATAGTGCACTTCAAAGGAAAGGGAAAATCACACCACAGACTTGATTGGCAGACGAATAAGAGTTTGGTGGCCTATGGATAAGGCGTAAGTTTCTTTTCCTAGACCTTATAAACTCATAGTAGCTGTTAAGTATTCCTTTCTAAATTGTAATTTGCAGGTTTTATGAAGGATTAGTGAAGTCTTATGATCATCAAAAGAAAAACATGTGGTAAGCTGCCTAGTCATTTATTTTGTTATGTAATAGTTAACATAATGAATTTTTTTATCTCATTTTCCATCAACACGTATTATGTTGAAGGTTTTATACAATGACGGCGACGTTGAAGTGGTACGATTGGATAAGGAAAGATGGGAGCTTATTGCCAACACTCCGAAGCCTAAAAAGGTGTGATTTCCTTTTTTTTTCAGCATCAATACGACTCAACATTTCTTTAAAGGTTTTAATTGGATGTGGATTATTAGCTATAAATATGGATTAACAGAGTTATGTTTTGTTAGCTGTATCTGGGGATTAGGAGAGTTGTGTTTTTTAAGTATTGTATGTTGGATTAAGTAGCATTCATAGTGTAACTTACCTATAGCAATTGTTTATAGAAAATGTCTACCAACCACTCTTTGTTTATTACTGTGTCTCTTTGTGTTTATCCCAATATTGTATGGTTACATTAATTGCTTAAAGTTTAGAGGATTAACATCTGATGCTTTTTAAATTTGACATTACAGCGGATTAGATCCTCCAAAAACCAACTTCCTAAGAAAGGGTGAGTACTATAACCTTGATTTTTTTACTAAATTTATATCGAGTTAATAAACTTCATCTTTAATGGTAACATATTAGGGCTACTGTTTTTATTGCTTTCCTTTTTGGCAAGTAGGTTTATGTTGGATATAACTGTATGTTGACTGTTTTGCAGGCTCTCTAATAAGAAAATCAAAGTCTCGGATAATTCAAAGAAAAACAAGGAGTCAAGTAACATGTGAGTTAGAGATTGATATTTGATTGAGTTAGTTTTCCAGCAAATAAACGTTTATTGAAGTGTTAACGATGACAGATCTCCATCATCTATGGTAAGAGGCAAAGGAACCCCAAGAAAAAGTACGAGGCTAAGAAGGAAAAATCTTAAATATTTGGAATTAGAAAGAAAAGACTCCGATAATATGAGTGAACCTGAGAATGAATTTCAGCATGATACTTTGACTTTTTCCAAAGTTGAAAATTTGGACACAGGTGAGGATCTGACAATCTTCCATCTTGTTTGGTTTACGGTTCTGTCCTAGCATTTGCACAGCCATATTTTATAATTGATAATTTATGGTACTTTCAGTTTGACTTGATTTGCTTGGCATGTTCTCTTTATTTATGCAGACGAAGAGATGAGTGACAGAGAACAGGAGTCAGATGAGGAAAAGCAAGCTAAACACGCAGAGAATAGTTTCAGTGATCCCGAGTCATCCAATGAAATCGAACCTGATTCTGGGCAGAAAGAAACCGACAATGAGTCAGGATCTGGTCAAGAAGAAGAGAAGCTGTCTTCAAGCTCATCAAGTGAAAAGTCTATTGAAGATGAAGCTGAGAGCCAGCAAACGGATCCAGACACAGAAGATGAAGCAGAATTATCTGATGACATGCCTCTTGTACGTACCCATGTTCTTCCCAACCATTTTCCCGTATTATTCCCATTTTTGTCGCTCCATATTAAGAAAACGTTGTTCTTGTGGATTCAGGGTGTATGGAAGGCTCAAGTTAGGAAACCGGATGAAAGCAAATAGCTTTAGATTACTAATGGCAGTGAAGAAGATGACATTACACCAATAAACGGGAAAGCAAATATGGTGTGTGCATAAACTGGGAAGATCGGAGCTCAATTTGTATGTGCAGTGATGGTGATGTGATGCTTCTTTTGATATTACAGGCTGTTGGATGTACAGATATAGTTTACCTGTGCCAGGCTGCTGACTCGATTCTTTTTTTCTTCTTCTTTTTGTTTATGTAGATTTTAGCTTCATGTATAAAACTAATGACCGCATATCATCAAAGAGATAGATAGATAGATAGATACCATCCGTTTGCTTCCATCTCGTTTAGATGTATGAATATTTTCTAGTATGTAGCATTGAATTTTAATCTTCGTTTTTAAATAGATATTCTTGTTGCGACTTAGATTGTGTTAATGATGGACAGGTGAAAAGAAGCGTATCAAGCAACACTTAACAATAGACGAGAATATAAATTTAGTAATGTGTATGTATGTTGGATAGCAACAAACAACTTTCGATTCGAATAGGCGACCATTCATTCGTTCTTTGGTTTTGGCAATGGAAATAAATGCGACATGTTCATGTTGCTCGATTACATCCGTTACACACTTATTCTAGGTCTTTGTGTACTAATTTATAACATACAATGATTCAACCATCCGACTAGAACTGCCCCAATATACACCGAAAAGGGGGAAGTAAGGGATACAAATACAAGCAATAGGACCCGTAGAGCATCTCTGTTGCAATACCTAACTAATACTAGATAAATGTTACAGGTTTATCTTCCCCTGTTAAGATACATTCGCATACTTTGATGAAAGCACACTACATATCACTAATCTCTGATCTTCATAACGTGTAAAGACCTTTAATCCTTAATCTTGGCATTCTGTAAGGACTCGGCAAGACTCTTTTGGGTTCGGAGCTTCTTCAACTCAGATTCCAACGTTTTGCATAACTCGGCATCTTCAGGTTCTCCTATTGGCAATGAAACATGCACTGATCCTTGCTTTGCTGGTTCTATTGGCTCACGGATCCCCGATTGCTGCTTCATGTAGCTGTAAAGTTCTTGATGAAATGGATGGTCCAGTGAGTAGCAGTCATCAGTTGAATATCGAGAAGATCCTGATCCTGAGCCTGAGCCTTCTTTTCGGCAGAAATGAGGGAGGGCAGAATAATCCATTATCTACACAGGATTTATACAGTACCCAACGTTAGATGTTATAAGTTATTAGATACTTGTAATTATGGTAGGGATAGCAGTTAAACACGATTACTTATGAAAGGGTTGGTTTAGGCTGCTTTATCTAGCTGGGCAAATCAAACAACTTAGCTTAAAGTAGAACGGGTCAAATAGGTTGAATGCAGCCAAAAGTCGATTTGTATGCACATAAGCTCGGAAGTCGTTTTATTAAAAAATTTGGATTATTATTGACATTTTTATTATCTATTGAATTTGTTTTTATAAAAGAACAGTCGAATTTCTAATAAAAATGATGACAACATGTTGGTGGTGCGTCAACCCAAAACGACCCAGTCTGTTTCGACTTTCAACTCATTCTAAAATGACCGTTTAAGCCTGAACTCATTTTGATATTTGAACTTTTGCCCAATCCAACCATTTTGCCGCCTCTAGATTACAGTACACCAATTTACCTTTAACAGCTCATCACGACCACTACCTTGCAACACTCGTACTTTTAACTTTGTGCGCTCCTGCAACAGTGGCTTCACAACCTGCACACCAAAAGTTTCTTAATATGCAGCTTATAGATTAATGCTTGTTTTCTTTGTCAATTCAAATGAAGTTACTAAATATAAACAAAGGAAAGAACATCATGGAGCTGACCTTCCAACAAGCTGAGAATATGTATGGTACATTTACTATATAATATGTAATCGTCTTCTCCGGGTAGTTGAGATCATCAACAGTAGAAATTGTTGTCAGCAGCTGCAGTGTGGATACATAGATGCTTATTAGTCGGTTTAACTTCACATATTCTATTTTCTAAACGAAATATCACAAGTTGGGCCATCGATGTGACGTTCAGGCTTATGTCTCAATAATTGTAACTTAAGTAATGCTTGAGGGACCATCCCAGAATATTGCCTTATTAAAATATTATTATTTATATACTACTGTAATAAGCTGTACCTTGATCTGGTTCAATGCAGACAGCTTTAGGCCACTCATATCTAAAACCTTCACGCACTTGCCCACATACTTTCCACTCTTTTTCGTTGCTTCCGGCTACAATAAACCAATAAGTGAATAAATACTATCTTAAGGGTAAAGTAAATTCATGCAATGAAAAGCTAAATCATGTCATATTCTTCTTACCAGAATCACCCGATCTCGGTATTCATTAATTTGAATGTGCGATTGAACATAGTAATGGATCTGCAACATAAAATACATAAAGTCAAACACCTGTCGTTTAATCTACCAAAATTTGCAATAAAAGTCTTACTGATGCTTTATCAAATGTGCTGAGGCCTGCACCGATAGCAAACACGGGAAGGCCCTGTTCCATATAACACAAATTGATACTAGTGAGGATAATGAAAAGATTATGAATAGGAAGATATGTATAAGTAAATAAATGTAACCTCTCTTGTGTAGCCTGACACTCCTATCAGCTGTGAATCACGCACTCCTCTGTAGAAATTAGTAGGAATTATGGGTTTCTGCATAACAAATCTAAACGTTATACTCCATTACACAATTTACGGTTTTACTGGTTAACCTGTTTTAGGAGGGTAAAGATAATTACCGCTAGTATGTCATCTATCCCATTTTGCAGCCTCCACTGCAAGCTATCTACCAACTGCAGTATCGCACGAAGTAACATTCAGTTAGCCCATATAATTTTATCATGAGATTTTAAGTTCAAGAGTAAAAAAACTAACCATTTTATGGGCTTTCGTAACATTCCACTCTCTTGCTTTAAGAAATCTCTCCAAAGTTTCAACTACATGCCCCTGATGAACATTCTGAACATATAATACACAATGTTTGTCAGCGATTTACTCAAACAAACTGAATCACAAAACATAATACACCATGTCAAGAAGCTACAAGATTTTGTATAAAAGTGTTTTATCCTGGTTATTGCTTTTTGATAAGCAGTTTGATAATACAATAAGTAAATGTCTGAGTTTTTGACAAGTCTGCTTATACAAGTATTTTGAGTTAAAATAATCGGAATAAGCTAAGCGCCAAACTACTTAAGCAGATAAACCATAAGCAGTTTATGTGATTATGTCTATCAAAAGTCAAAACACTCAAAACAACTCATTTCTGTACAATGCAACAAGTACATAACCATAAGCAGTCTTGAGAAAAATATATGCTTATAAGAAAAAAAAAAATAAAATAAAAATTCCATTTTAATGAAATTTCTTAAATAAGTACTAGCATTTCCACATCTAAAACAAACCCATATCTAAAAAAAATACTACAACCACATAAATCTACACACATCTAACTAAAAGTAAACTACACTTTAACATTGAAATCTGTAGATCTAAAAAAAGTATAATAAAGCACAAACCTTGAATGTTCTTTTTAGTGGCTCATCAACTGTAAAAAAAAAAAAAAGCTCAAAATTAGTAAATCATTAATTAAGCTCATCTCATTAATAAGGAAAAAAAGTTACATAAAGAACAAAACCTTGGTCCATTAAAGCCTTGAACTGATTAATTGCTTCATGGGAAGCAAGACCCATTTGGATTTAGTTACTAAAAACACAAAAAAGTTAAAAATTTTAGCAAGAAAGATTGAAGATTTGTGAATGTTAAAGTCTTGAAATGTCAAAGTCTTTTTTAGTTAATGATGATGAGTCATGTCTTTCAGTTTGTTTTCTCTCTCTCTTCTGTTACTTTAAAAGTATTTTGATGTCATGAACTTTCTTGGAAGTGAGCTATTCTTCACTTTCATATGTCACGTTTTAATTGATACATTTGTTACAAAACTACTCCAAAATTTTACTTTTTCTCTTTTTTTTTTTTTTTTTTGGTCTAAATTTGTATTTGTAAATCTTGAGAGTTGACATTAATTTGAATGATAGTCAGCATGACTGAGTCATTACTTCGATTCCGTGTGGTGTTCTTACATCGACAAAGATTAGTCAACTCTTTCGCATATAAGAGCATGCGGTACCATAACTCAACTTGTGAGTTATTGCTTAACTTTTTAGCGTTAAGGAGAGAGTTATGATAGCGAGTATGTGAGTTAAGGTGTTGTGTTATGGGTTGAGTTAACACCCTAAAGCAGCGTTAAGAGTATTTTAAATAAAAAAAAAAAAAAAAAAACTTTTTTTTATAACTTTGCCCCATTAACGTCTAGTAATTTTGAATTAAAAAAAAAAAAAAAAAAAAACTTGTTTCTTAAACGGCTAGTTTTAGGTTAAAAAACTTTCAAAAAACCCTCTTAACGGCTAGTTTGAATTAGAATTCAAAAGCCTTTATAAATACCAACGTTTACAAGTCAGTTCCACACACTACTAATAAAAAAAATGCACAAATGCCCCTTGGTTATCGTTTGTCGTATCTAACATTCCATCAAAGACATGCAAGTGTTTATTCAAAAACAATGCGATAAAGACGATGCTGATCGACAAAAGGCTAGTATTAACGTTATCAATAAGTTTCAACTTGCAAAAGCAAAAAAAAGAACATATAAGAGAACGATACGCGAAATGTACAAACATTTCTGCGGAAAAAAAGGAAGAAGATGTAATTGACCAAATTTTGAACGAGGAAGTCAAGAAAGACGAGGCCATTAATGACACTTTGTGGGGTTGTGTTTCACAGATACAAACCAACATCAGCAACAAAATCAGGCTTCCACTTAAAAGGGGTCACAATTTTTATTAATTTTGCATGTAAAACGTATAATATTAAACATATATGAGTCATATAATTCAAGTTTATGCAATTTCTCTTTAGTTTACAAATGTAGTAGGGCTTCTTTGTTGTTATTGCCTAGGGCCACCGAAAAATACGAGACAACCCTTACTACACCTTTACCGTTAGGGTACTCTGATAAGGTTTTAAAATGTACCTTTTTGATGGGTCGTTTAAGCCCTTATTTGATCACTTTTGTATCCGTTATTACTTAATATCGTTCCTTTTCACTTTTTAGGTCTCTTGAAGGCAAATTGTTGTAATGACACTTATTTGGACGAAAAGCGTATATCTGAAGAAAATGGCCAAAGTCATGAATCAAGACACTCAGTTGCTAAAATACAAGGTGGGCGTCACTGCTTAAGCTATGACGCCGTCGGAGAATTTTAATGACACGGAAGCCAAATTTCTTATTTTTAAGTGACGGTGTCGGGCTTTAAAAGAGTAGGCCGTCATGACTCGGACGGCCTAGATTTGATCAGGGCGGCGTCGAAAGGCGAAGAGGACGACGTCGCGAAGCACAAGGTGGCCGTCGCCAAGACTAACGTGGCGAGGCGAAACCCTAATGGCGGCGACCCGGCGGCGTCACAAATCATAAGGTGATGCCTTGGCGATTGTAATATTATATATAGAATCCGAATTTTTCGGTTTTAGTGTGTAGTCTTTTGGAGTAAAACCTAAACCGAACCAAAGGCATCTTGTCACAGTATTTTAGGGTTCAAACCTAACTTACATCAAGATAAGTGTTTTACTTCATTAATTCAATTATGTATTCAATTATTTGTGTGTATGTTGCATGTTCTCCATGTCGGCTAATTTACTTGTGTATTTGCTTAGGAATATGAAACTTAATTATTAAATATTGATTGGTTGTCTCTTATCTTAATTGATTAATGATCTAAATGCGATAGGTCATTTGTTGTGTAATTAATACTTGATTAATCTTTGTGAACCTTAGGCTATAGCACTTAGAGCGGTTGTAGGCTAAATCATCCAAAGAGGCCTTAGAGTTAGAGTTTATAATCCTAGAGGGTTTGTAGACGAGACCCTTTAGTAAGTTCAAGAGTTAGGGATAAGCGCATACCCTACGACTTTAGACACACAACGCGATTAAGAATAAGGACGTGATAATTCAACCATCAATAGGAGATAATTAAGGAGTAATACAACCTAAGTGAACACATCTTTAAACTATCATCGAGCACACAATAATTAGACATAGACTACATACACCTTAGATTAGATAATTAGATAAGTAGAGTAATCGGTAGAAATACCAACCTCAATCGAACCCGAGATTCGTACCTTTCCATTACCTAAAAACATAAAAGATAAAAATAATCTTTCTCAACCCCAACCTTAGCGTAGTAACTTCTCACTAGCATTCCTATTCCCTGAGAGAACGATATCAATACCGTGACTTACCCTAATACTACACTACAACGATTAGGTTCCTTTGCTAGGGTGTTATAAAACTTGCTCGAAGAAAGGAAGTTCCTTTGACCCCGAGCAGCGCGTGTAGCGTTATCAAGTTTTGGCGCCGTTCTTGGGAATAGAATAGCTAGTTAGTAGTCCACCTCGTTTAGGTTTCTTTGCTTGATTCCTATCAAGTAAATTTTTCTCAATTTTTGCTTTCTCAGTCTATCCCTTCTTCCGTGACCTTTGTTCGTAACCCCATCACTTTTAATCATGGAAGGTGATAACCAACCACCATTCATCAACCTACCACCAAATGACCCGCCAAGAGCCCGTACTCTTGGTGAATACTCGAGACCAAGCCACCTAGGCTATAGGAACACCATTGAGCTTCCCGACCAAGCCCAAACTACGGCCTGCGATCCGACACCATCCGGTTGGTGCAAAATGATGTGCATTCCATGGACTTCGTTCAAGATCCTAATCGGCATCTAAGGATTTCCTTAAAATTGTCGATTCCATCGACGCTTGATGCTACTACTCGGAGACCACGCGTCTGCGTCTCTTCCAATTCTCTACGGGACCAAGCTAGTAATGGCTTGGCGACTTCCATGGCTCCATCTCAAGTTGGGATGATCTCACCTCTCGTTTCCTTGCTCAATTTTCCCACCGGGAGAACCACTAAACTTAGGAATGACATCTTGATGTTCCAACAACGTCAAGGTGAATCTCTCTGAAGCATGGACTCGATTCAAGGACTTACTTCATAAAGTCCTCATCACGGCATTGATCTTTGGCTTCAAGTCCAAATCTTTTATGATCATGTCAACTTCCCACAAAGCGATCCATTGACCAAGCGGCGGTGGAAAACTTAGTGATCTCACCGCGGAAGAATCATGGGGTATAATAGGGACCTTGCTCTCTATGACAACGAAGTTGGAATGACTCCGTGAGTTGCCCAAAACCGTTAAGGCAATCTCCTTGCCTCCGATTGACTCACAATATTACGACGTAGGATGATCGAACTTGAAGATCAAGTTAAATTCCTAATGAGTTCCTACGAAAATCCTAAGTCTTCACGCCATGTAAACAAAGTTTCTTCCTCGTGTGAGCCGTTTGTGATCCTCATAACACGCAAGACTTGCACCCGATCCCGAACATGCTTCCGTTGACTCGCATCCTCGTATTAATGGAGCAGGAGGAAGATTCCATACAATACCGGACCTAAAATTTCAATGAAACCCGAGAAGCATGGAAGGCAAGCCGACTTCTATTGAGACAAACCAAAGAATTCACCTCTATGATTTCTCATGGCCCCCATCTCACGGTCCTAACCAACAAAACATTGAAGGATGTTGCAAAACCTAGTCGCATCCCAAAGCCCAAATAGCTAAGCTCTCGGACCGCTTTAACCAACAACAAGCCGAAATGGATAGGAAGATAGATAACCTTTTGAAAGCCATGACTAATAGTGATAGGAAGGTTAATGCTATCTCAACTCCCGAGCCTTCCGGTGTAGAGATTAAGGACCCAAGTAAGTTAGCTAAGCACCTTAAATTCGTCAATACCATCGCCTTAGTGAAACATAATAGAACAAATGACGAAGCGAACCATGAGATGAAACTTGAGGTTAAGGAAACACCAACGGATGAAACAACCGAGGAAGTGAATGAAGTAGATAATGATTATTTCAATAAGTTTCCTACGGAAGAAGAACTATCTCGCCACCCTCACTTAGTGTGTGACCTCCGTCACATGTATGTTAGGAAAAGCCCTAGGATCAAGTTTGGAAACCCTTGGAATCTTAACATACCATGTTGCATAAGACACCTTTTCGTGGCAAAGGCCTACATTGATCTCAAGTCCCCAATTAACATAATGACTAGCACCTACTACAATTGGGTGATGAAGAAGCCTATCCCAACTAGGCAAGACCCCGATAATCCTAGGGTTAGGTGCAATTTTCTTGGTAGAGTTACGGGATTGCCCGTTTATGTAGGTAGTTTCACGTTTCCTACGAACTTCATAATCGTGAATGATATTAGTACGACCATAGATCCTAGCTTGTCCCACATTATTCTAGGAAAACCTTTCATAGAAAACACTGGGATAACCTATGACCCCTCGTTAGGAATAATGCGATTCAAAGATGAGACCGACGACATAGCTTATCAAATGCCGTTTAAGATTGAGAAGTTTTCATCACTCTCTAATGATGAAAAGGAACTTAAACTGTCGTGTGGAAAACTAGAAGGGGGGGGGGTTGAATAGTTTTACCAATTTAAAACTTCCTTTTAAATATTTAGATTGACTTATGTCAATCTATTTAGTTATTTATGTTGGACGTTGATAGATAGATATATAAGCGTGTAATGAAAGATAAAGAGTAAAGCACATCACCACGACACTAGTATTTATAGTGGTTCGGCTACAAGGACACCTTCCTTGCCCTACTCCACTCCACGAGTCACCTACTCGAGGTTCGTAAACACTACACCAACTCCTTATGGCGGAGAAGCCTTGGCGATAAGCAACCTTTTCCGGTACAAAGCTAAATACCGAGTTCTTTCACACCAAGGCGAACCACACCTAACACAACGTCGCCTACCCTTTATACGATGCTAAGCTAACCACCGAGTTCTTTCACACCTTAGGAGAACTAATCCTTCACAACGTCGCCTACCCTTTATTAGGTACTAGGCTAAGTACCTGGTTCTTTCACACCTTAGGTGAACTACACCTTCACGACACAACACCTATTCTCGAGGAGATCTACTCCTTGTTACAACACCATCAAGGATATCACCATCCTTGTAAATAAACAAATACTTATATGTATAACGATGCACCTCATTGATTATCGACCTAAGCATTCTTCCCAAATGCTACTTGATTTGATTCTTTGGCATCCTTCACTAATTCCTTTGACACAACGCTTGGCATCCTTCACTAATGCCTTTGACACAACGCTTGGCATCCTTCACTAATGCCTTCGTCTTGACACCTTTAGCATTCTTCACTAATGCCTTGACATGAATGATGAGCATCTTTCACTAATGCTTGCATCTTTACATTTTCGGCATTCTTCACTAATGCCTTCAACCCAACGTCTATGGAGAAAGGTAGATCTATCAACAAGAGAACCTTCGTTGTCTTGATGATGACGAAGCATGGCAACTCATGGACTTGAGCTTGCGACTTCAAAGTGGTGATCTTTCCTTTAAGAGGAACCTAGAAGATCACACAAAACAAAGACAAACTACATAGATCACTTAGATCGTGGTTAGAGGTTAGAATACTTTGAGGAAGTATGTATTAAAAGTACACATAGAGAGGAAGAAATGGCTCTCTATTTATAGAAAAATTCTCTTACATTTCCCGGATCCCACGGATCCCTACCACAAGGGATCCGGCTAGCACAAAGCTAGAGATCCGTGGTCCGCTCCTCTTTGCCCATGGGTATTTTTGGTTAAGGGTCATGGGTCATGGGTTATGGGTTGATCCATGGTTTTCTTTCTAGATACAATGTACTTGGTTAAGTGGTATATATAAAACCATGGGTTATGGGTCAAAACCATTTGCTAGTATTTACCCTTTTTGTATATACTTGTATTTACCCAATTTAGCATACACTTAGTTTTTACCCATTTTAGTATATTTAGTTTAAGTATATGTTTAACCCAATATGTAAACACTAGTTGTTGTACATATGTATCTAAATCATAAAATCACTTATACTTGTTTTAGTGTTTTATGTGAAAGCGTAAGTGTGTTTAGAAAACTATTAACTCAAACTATTTACGTTACTTTATTTGTTTCGTTAAAATGATTTTATATTTGTTATCGACAAAACATTAGAAGATCGTAAAATATAAATAAGCGTTTTCACGGCTTATTTGTATTAACAATCTCCCCTTTTGTTGATGACAAAACATAAAATTATTTTAAGGAAAATCTAAAATTGTAAGAGTTTGAATTTGTAGTTTTACTTTCTTCTCCCCTTTTGTCGAAACAAAAGTGTTAAAAAAAACTAACACAATTTTATAAGAAAGAAAAAATGTAAAAAATGTAAAGAGAGCAAGTGGCGGAATGGTACTCATCTTAACTCCCCTTGACGAGTCCATCCCTTTGAAAGGCGTCAAGGACATAACGTAAAATAGACTAATTGTGTTTGCAATCAAGTTTGCAAATGGTTCGTCTAAGTGGCGAGCGTGCTCCCCATAAATATTGCAATGTTGCAATGGGGTGTCATGAAGTGTAACCCAAAATAGGATTAAGCTTGCAATTAATTTTGCAATGTCATTTGACACAAAGCTCCCCTAGCTTTATGGTGTCAATATCTTCATGTGCATTTTGAATAACTACAAAACAAAGGTTAGAGAAACAAGAGTATAGTGCATAATTTCCTGCGAAGAGACTCAAGTTAGTAGAAATTTGTTCTCTGTACCACGGATCCCACGGTTCCTTCAGGAGGGATCCGTCTAGTTATCTGGAAGGGATCGGCTATACATTACGATTTCTTGAAGAAGAAGAAATGTCAAGGAGTGCTATTTGAGGAATGAGATAAATGTACAATAAAACAAGCACAACACACATAATAATCATGGCATATAAGTATTCATTCAATAAAACAAGAGATACACAACCAAATCTCTAAAAACTAAGAGAATGAACTAGCCAAACAAGTGCCATTAATGCTAATAAATTAACCCAAACTTAAGATTCGACTAAAAGCTCAATGATAATCAAGGATGAGAAAGGTTTCCTAAATGTTCTAAGTTTGACCTTTTGAATATGATGCTTATTGTAGTTTAGGCTTGTTAACCTCTTGAAGCGTTCGAGGAGGTGATAAAACATGTAAACGTTGCTCTTCACGTAGTTCATGTATCAACTTTTCAACATGTTTACAATGATAGCAATCCTTGTCATGTTTTTGGGTTTCTTGAGGTGAAAGTTCAAGTGAAGTAGATTGAGGATTTTCAAATGAAGGAGGATTTGGTGGAGGCTCATTAAGTGGTGACTACAATGTTTGAGGGTAGAGGTAAAGAGGTATCAACCTCCATTTGATCGGGTGGTTGCTTTTGATGTCTTCTCATAATCCAAAATGGATTATTGGGAGGAATAATAGAGTTTGCTTTTGGATCAAGTGTTGATTCAACACTTTGATTTTGTTGCTCAATTTTTTCAAGTGAGTTAGTTGGTAATGGTGAAAGATGAGATGGCCAAGAAGGCAAAGTTTCTACATTGTGAGAGTGTGGAGATGATTGGGAGATGGCTCTAGGTATTAATGAACTAGGTTGAGTTGTGGAGGGTATGTTTGGTATAATAGAATTTGGTGATGAAATCTTAGTGAGAACACTTTTCTTGGGAATTAGTTTGATTGGTTTCCTTGGTGTAGGAGAAATCCTAGCATAGGTGGACTTAACCGGAGATGATTCGGTTGAGGAAACTTCGTGTATGATTCTAGCAAGTTTCTTAGGTGGTTTTGAGTGGATGAGTAAGCACTGGAGCTTTTCTCATGATGAAATGACTAAGGAGGATGGTTGTAATTCTTGATAATAATGTTTGTGTTTGATAACTAAAGTGTTCTTGGTAATGTGGGTTATAAAGGAAGAACTTTGCAATTGCATTTAAGACTTAATCCACTAATGTTCTTGGAAATGTGATGATTGACATGCACAAGGTGAGATTGAGTTTCAACGATCTAGGAACTCATTTAAGATGAGATGAAGTGTTTGAGTTAGGAAGGTGAGTTGAAATGATTGTTTTAGCTATGTTTGGCATAAAGCATCACCGGATCCCAGTTCCCTCCTTGAAGGGATCCGGCTAGGCTAATCCTAGGGATCCGGCTCTCGTGATTATAGCGGTTTGTAATGAGGTTTCGGGAGCTAAGGCTTATCTAATTTTGAATGTTTCAGTTCTCTAAGGGTTTAGGATGAAGGGTGCTTGAATGATTAGAGGTAATAAGTGTTATAGCAAATGATTGCTCTTTATGGAAGAAGGATGGGACAAGAAGACTACCAACGGATGTCCAAGGATAACACTAAGAGTTATGAGGGTGTCAAGACATAATAAATGATCCTAGTGATCAGGTTTTAGCTTGAGGTGATATTAAGAAAAATTCTTAAAAAATTTCAAGAATTGAAAAACTAATTTTTGTCTTACCTTGAGATATAAAAGACTAGAAGCAATTTCCTAAAATTGTTTAGCTTGCTTTCTTAAAGTGTTTTGAGAAATAGTTTTTGAAGCGGAAATATGGTGAGTTTTAAATGTGTTGATAAACTCAGACTAAGATCTTAAGTAAGCCTTTAGTGAATCTAAGCCTTTCTCATCCTTGAAGTGGACTTAGTTGGGTTCTAAAACATATGCCAAGCTAATGTGATGTTATCTAGAAGCGGTTTTGATGTCTTTGAATCTTGCATTGTTGATCGATGACACGGATCCCACGGTTCCTTCAAGGAAGGATCCGCTAGGCTAATCCTAGGGATCCGGCATCTGCATCGAGAATCAACACGAACCTACATAGAAAATGTTGTGCGATTTTGTATACTATAAAATCTATAAAACAAGCAAATAGGAACAAGCAAGTTATCATAAAACATCACTTACAAGGTAAAGTAACAATATCCAAAATACCATAAACTAAAAATACTAAAAGTAAGATCATTCAAACATAAAATAAATGAAACTAAGCACATTCCTATCGTCTCTTTCGTCGGTTCTTCCTTTTCCTTTTGGTGGCTTAGTGAGATTATGGCGAGGTTTTGAATCATGCCTCTTATTTGTTTAAATTCCATGGACTCATTTGGAATGGTTGGAAGTTGTTAGTGGTATTCAAGGATTTCCAATTTGATATTGGATACGGGTCGATGTCTTCCTCATCTTCTTCTTCTTCTTCTTGACGAGGAGTTCGAGAGAGCTTGAGTTTCTCTCCATTGACCATGAACCGTTTAGAGGTTGTTTGGTAAGAGGTACCATGGCGTGATCGGAAGGTAATGATCATCGTTGATAGGGATGGTTGCAATGTACTAACATACTTACAAAGTCGTGTTAGGAGCATACCATATGGGAGTACCATGTTGGAAGCTTTGAATACCCCACCATTCTCCTTACCATGTAATAGGCAAGATTAAATGGCCTTTGGTGGGTAAGACAATAGATCATTTGCACAAGACATGTGTTTGGATGATCTTTGTTTCCAACTAGGCTAATGATGTTTTCCCAAGTTTCTTCCCATTTTCTAAACATGGGATGCATTTCAAAAGTTCCATTTAAAGGGATCACGGTGAATGAGCTTTTGTTACGATCGTAACGGGATTGGTGGGTCCTAATTTTAAAGATAGTATCACGAATGGTTTCGGGATTGTCGAGAGGAGTGTTATAAAGAGGCTTAGGATCAAGTGCAAGGTTTTGAGCGTTAATTGCCCAATCTTGAGAGTACATACAAATTCCTTCACAGGAATCACGAAGAATTTGAGCAAAAGTGTTGAGAGGAAGAGTAAAGTTTTGTGTGTTGATGATAAAGGCGATTGAGATGCTATTATTGGTGTTTCTAATGATCCTAAAGCTTTTGTAAAACTCAAAATGAAAACCGGACAAATTTGTTCATCAATGTCGAGAAGACAATCAAATTTGATTGTCGAGAAAACTTGACGAATGTCGGTATCTTCAAGAAACATTCCTTGACTACCGACCTTAAATGAATAAGTCGTTTTGTGAGGCTTTTGAAAATTTTACGGTTAGTTTTGGTCGGACCCTTTTACGATAGTAATGAGTAAGGTAATGGACGGTGTCATGATGATCTTGTTGAGTGGCTTTGGGCATGGTTGGTCCTAAAAATACAAGTTTTTCAGTTATGTTAAATTGGTTGATATGGGTTTATGGTTTTGATTTGTATTAACAATGTTGTGAACACAATGTGATTTAAAACACCTTTTCATGATTAATTTGAAAAACCCTAATTAATTGATTAGAAATTAAGAAACCATAAACCCTTGAATTAAGATGATGAAAATTAGAACAAGTTAATGTAATTACTTACAATGGTGTTCTAGGAAGGAATACTTGAAATTATAGAAGCCAATGAGGATTAATTCGGTAGCTTGGTGGTTTTTTGTTTTTGTGTGAATAGAGGAAAGTGATCGGTGGTGAAATTTTGAAAGCGTATAGTGAGTTACATTCCACGGTTCCCGGATCCTTTGTATTTGGGATCCGGCTAGTACAACTAGAGGATCCGCTCATGTGAGCGAGAAAAAGGGTTGTTTGGCATTATTTTTGTAGTGAGCTTATACATTATCTTACAAAATAGTTTGGAAGTATTTAGATGAAGATTGTTTTGGATGGCGGCTTTTGATGAATCACATATCGAGGGTTCATATGTGGCGACGGCGTTAGTTTGTGAATCAAAGGAATACTATTCACGATGATGAAAAAGGCGGAAAAGTGACGAAAGAGACTTCTAACGATGCTAGTGATTATTAAACTATGAAATAAATTGAACTCATGTAACCTATCTAATGAAAGGTAAAACATACCTATATGCTTCTTGGTTTGGCTTAATACCAAAAATACTTCATGAGCTTTTAAAGTAATCCTTTGTACTTGGTGTATGTAAGTTGTGATTACTTTATAGATCCTTCCTTGAATGTTGTCTTCATTATTCTTTGAAGATTATGGAGAGATTCTAGCATGAAGATTTCTTGAAAACAAGAGTTGTTAGAATGATCTATCAATGTCCAACAAAATGTTTTAAAAGAAAATATGACCTTAAAAAAAATCTTTCTTTGTAGTTTTCAAACATACACGGATCGTATCAAGTCTTTAAAGTACAACATACTTTAAGAACCTTGGTAACGAAGCTCTGATGCCAATTGTGGAAAACTAGAAGGAGGGGGGGTTGAATAGTTTTACCAATTTAAAACTTCCTTTTAAATATTTAGATTGACTTATGTCAATCTATTTAGTTGTTTATGTTGGACGTTGATAGATAGATATATAAGCGTGTAATGAAAGATAAAGAGTAAAAGCACATCACCACGACACAAGTATTTATAGTGGTTCGGCTACAAGGACACCTTCCTTGCCCTACTCCACTCCCGAGTCACCTACTCGAGAGTTCGTAAACACTACACCAACTCCTTATGGCGGAGAAGCCTTCACGTCGCAACCTTTTTCGGTACAAAGCTAAATACCGAGTTCTTTCACACCAAGGCGAACCACACCTAACACAACCTCGCCTACCCTTTATACGGTGCTAGGCTAACCACCGAGTTCTTTCACACCTTAGAGAACTAATCCTTCATAACGTCGCCTACCCTTTATGGGTACTAGGCTAAGTACCTGGTTCTTTCACACCTTAGGTGAACTACACCTTCACGACACAACACCTATTCTCAAGGAGATCTACTCCTTGTTACAACACCATCAAGGATATCACCATCCTTGTAAATAAACAAATACTTATATGTATAACGATGCACCTCATCGATTATCGACCTAAGCATTCTTCCCAAATGCTACTTGATTTGATTCTTTGGCATCCTTCACTAATGCCTTTGACACAACGCTTGGCATCCTTCACTAATGCCTTTGACACAACGCTTGGCATCCTTCACTAATGCCTTCGTCTTGACACCTTTAGCATTCTTCACTAATGCCTTGACATGAATGATGAGCATCTTTCACTAATGCTTGCATCTTTACATTTTCGGCATTCTTCACTAATGCCTTGACCCAGCGTCTATGGAGAAAGGTAGATCTATCAACAAGAGAACCTTCGTTGTCTTGATGATGACGGCATGGCAACTCATGGACTTGAGCTTGCCGACTTCAAGAAGTGGTGATCTTTCCTTTAAGAGGAACCTAGAAGATCGCACAAAACAAAAGACAAACTACATAGGTCACTTAGATACGTGGTTAGAGGTTAGAATACTTTGGGGAAGTATGTATTAAAAGTACACATAGAGAGGAAGAAATGGCTCTCTATTTATAGAAATTTCTCTTCTGTTTCCCCGGATCCACGGATCCCTACCACGAGGATCCGGCTAGCACAAAGCTAGGGATCCGTGGTCCGCTCTCTTTGCCCATGGGTATTTTTGGTTAAGGGTCATGGGTCATGGGTTATGGGTTGATCCATGGTTTTCTTTCTAGATACAATGTACTTGGTTAAGTTGTATATATAAAACCATGGGTTATGGGTCAAAACCATTTGCTAGTATTTACCCTTTTTGTATATACTTGTATTTACCCAATTTAGCATACACTTAGTTTTTACCCATTTTAGTATATTTAGTTTAAGTATATGTTTAACCCAATATGTAAACACTAGTTGTTGTACATATGTATCTAAATCATAAAATCACTTATACTTGTTTTAGTGTTTTATGTGAAAACGTAAGTGTGTTTAGAAAACTATTAACTCAAACTATTTACGTACTTTATTTGTTTCGTTAAAATGATTTTATATTTGTTATCGACAAAACTTTAGAAGATCGTAAAATATAAATAAACGTTTTCACGGCTTATTTGTATTAACAATCTCCCCTTTTGTTGATGACAAAACATAAAATTATTTTAAGGAAAAATCTAAAATTAATGAGTTTGAATTTGTAGTTTTACTTTCTTCTCCCCTTTTGTCGAAACAAAAGTGTTAAAAGAAACTAACACAATTTTTATAAGAAAAGAGAAAAATGTAAAAAAATGTAAAGAGAGCAAGTGGCGGGAATGGTACTCATCTTAACTCCCCTTGACGAGTCCATCCCTTTGAAAGGCGTCAAGGACATAACGTAAAATAGACTAATTGTGTTTGCAATCAAGTTTGCAAATGGTTCGTCTAAGTGGCGAACGTGCTCCCCTTAAATATTGCAATGTTGCAATGGGGTGTCATGAAGTGTAACCCAAAATAGGATTAAGTTTGCAATTAATTTTGCAATGTCATTTGACACAAAGCTCCCCTAGCTTTATGGTGTCAATATCTTCATGTATATTTGAATAACTACAAAACAAAGGTTAGAGAAACAAGAGTATAGTGCATAATTTCTGCAAAGAGACTCGAGTTAGTGAGGATCGCCTTAGATTAGTAGGAATTAAAGCATTCATCTTTAATGCTTAGAGTGTGAACCGATAGTATAATAGATTCTAGAACTTGTTTTGTGATGCATCCCGAGATCGCTAGTAAGACTACACTTGTGTAGTTAGGAATAACTAAATGATAAGAGGCATTAGGATAACCCTTGTTTGATACCGGTAATATAATTACTTCTTCCACATCGGTTGAGTAATTCCCCACACCTTTGCGTTGTACTCATCTTTAGTACACGATACCCTAGTTAACCCTCGAGCCTATCCTTTTCGCGGTTCTCGTGATGTTTCGGTTTTCCGAATATCAATGAAGACATTGTTTACACCACCCTCAAATATACACCCAAATCGCCTTTAGCCTACCTTGTATGCACTCACTTTTAGTGCATTATTGTTATCACCCTAAAACCCTAGTTCAATTATCTAGTTGCTTGCATGAGTTGCTAAGTCGAGTCATATCTTTTGTACACAGTTTTGGGACGATTGAGACTCATGGGAAAAGTTAAAGTTTATGAAATGATTGGAAGGAGCGTTAAATTCCCTCATTTGCGTAATAACGCACCCCAAGTGTTTTGATCTTTTCAATTCGGGTCAAATTAGTGTTAGAGTAATAAAAACTCAAGTGTAGGGATGTGTCTATAAATCCCTATCATTTTGATGTTACCGTAGAGGATGGTAGAGTAAAAGTGTATGAAAAAAAAAATCGAAAAAAATAGAAAAAGAGAAAAGAAAAAAAATAGAGTGTTAAAAAAAAAATACGGGCTACCATCCCACATCTATCCTTTAAATTTATGTTTGTTTGTTTCAGTTATCTAGAGTTTAGAGTGTCGAGTCTTGGCTTAGCAACGCCATTCTTCGTATGCTTTTTGATAAGGTTTTAAAATGTACCTTTTTGAGGGGTCGTTTAAGTCCTTATTTGATCACTTTTGTATCCGTTATTACTTAATATCGTTCCTTTTCACTTTTAGGTCTCTTGAAGGCAAATTCTTTGTAATGGCACTTATTTGGACGAAAAGGCACGAATATCTGAAGAAAATGGCCAAAGTCAAGAATCAAAACACTCAAGTTGCTAAAATACAAGGTGTGGCGTCCTTTGCTTAGCTATGACGCCGTCGGAGAATTTTGTGACACGAAGCCAAATTTCTTATTTTCAAGTAGCGGTGTCGGGCTTTAAAAGAGTAGGCCGTCGCTGACTCGGACGGCCTAGATTTGATCGAGGCGTCGGAAAGTGAAGAGGGCGTCGCAAGCACAAGGTGGCGCCGTCGCAAGACTAACGTGGCCAGGCGAAACCACAATGACGGCGACCCGGCATCACAAATCATAAGGTGGCCCGTCGCGATTGTAATATTATATATAGAATCCGAATTTTCGGTTTTAGTGTGTAGTCTTTTGGAATAAAACTTAAACTGAACCAAGGTGTCTTGTATAGTATTTTAGGGTTCCAAACCTAACTTACATCAAGATAAGTGTTTTACTTCATTAATTCAATTATGTCTTCAATTATTTGTGTGTATGCTTGCATGTTCTCCATGTCCGGCTAATTTACTTGTGTGTTTGCTTAGGGAATATGAAACTTAATTATTAAATATTGATTGGTTGTCTCTTATCTTAGTTGATTAATGATCTAGTAATGCGATAGGTCATTTGTTGTGTAATTAATACTCGATTAATCTTTGTGAACCTTAGGCTATAGCACTTAGAGCGGTTGTAGGCTAAATCATCCAAAGATGGCCTTAGAGTTAGAGTTTATAATCCCTAGAGAGTTTTGTAGACGAGACCCTTTGGTAAGTTCAAAGAGTTAGGGATAAACGCATACCCTACGACTTTAGACACACAACGCGATTAAGAATAAGGACGTGACAATTCAACCATCAATAGGAGATAATTAAGGAGTAATACAACCTAAGTGAACACATCTTTAAACTATCATACGAGCACACAATAATTAGACATAGACTACATACACCTTAGATTAGATAATTAGATAAGTAGAGTAATCGGTGAAATACCAACCCCAATCCAAACCCAGAGATTCGTACCTTTCCATTACCTAAAAACATAAAAGATATAAAATAATCTTTCTCAACCCCAACCTTAGCGTAGTAACTTCTCACTTGCATTCCTATTCCCTTAGAGAACGATATCAATACCCGTGGCTTACCCTAATACTACACTACAATGATTAGGTTCACTGCCTAGGGTGTTATAAAACTTGCTCGAAGAAAAGGAAGTTCCTTTGACCCCGAACGACGCGTGTAGCGTTATCATACTCCACCAAAACCAACATAATAAACCATAAATTTTCACATTCAGCCCGCTTCCAAAGACCTTTCATAATTTGACCGTTAACATTGATTATACCAATATCATTGATTATACCAATGTCATGTCACTTTTTGCTGCTTGAAAACCTTTGGATGTGTTTGGGAGGAGACTTATTGTGGCTTATGGGGCTTAAATTTTAAAAATAAGCTAGGCTTATATTACTAGTCTCGTTTGGCATACAAGGTTATATTATTAGCCTCAGGCTTTGGAAATTATAAGCCCCAACCTAAAAAATGAGGCTAAGGGTATGTTTGGCAAAATGGACTGGGCTGGGGATGGGTAGGGATGGCAAAAAAACCCGAACCCGAACTTATTGGGGCGGGGCGGGGCATGCTTATCGGGTTTCGTGGCGGGTTTTGGGTCATTAACGGGGATTCTTATTGGGTTTGGGGCGGGGACGGGGCACACCATCCCATCCCCGCCCCGCCCCGAGACATATACATATACATATACATATATCTATATACATAAAATATTGTGTTAGTATTTACATAATAAATATAATTCTTTAATTTTTGTTAGTTTTTATCTTTGAGATATTTCAAATTGTGATCATAGAAACTTGTTTTGTGTTATACTATTCTATAAAGTTGTGATTTATTCCAATGATTAACATATATTACTAATGGTTTCTCGATTATTCAAGCTATTCCATAAAATCATATTGTTAATTGTGTAGAAATAAGAATAAACGGGGAGCGACACGAGTATGATGGAGTATCGCGCACAAAAAAGACAACCCGATAAGACCTCAATGGGGAATGGGGCGGGTTTGGGAGTATCTCGCCCCATGGGCGCCCGATAAGATCCCCATGGGGATTGGGGCGGGTTTGGGGATGGTTTTTGTTATCGGATTTGGGGATGGGGATGGCCGCCCCGCCCCAAACCTGCCCCATTGCCATTCCTAGGGATGGGGCTGGGGCTTATATTATAAGCCGAAAGTAGAATTTTTATTTTATAAACTTGTTTGAAAAATTAGTTTAAATTGAAGCTTATTATTGTAAAATTACTAAAAATGACATATAATTAAATTAACATATGTATATATTAGATATTTTTGTGGGTAATTAAGTAATTTAACATACTATAAGCCCCGGTCTAAAATTTTAGCCCCATTTTTTGGGTTGGGGCTTATAACTTCAAAAGCCCGAGGCTAATAATATAAGCCTCTTGTCAAACGAAGCTTATTTTTGGGCTGGGGCTTATTTTTAAAATTTAAGCCCATAAGCCCCGTATAAGCCCTTCCCAAACACACCCTAAAACTTTTAGATGAGGCTTCTAATATGTTAAATTACTTAATTACTCACAAAAATATCTAATATATACGTATGTTAATTTAATTATATGTTATTTTATTAATTTTACAATAATAAGCTCCAACTTAAACTAATTTGTCAGACAAGTTGATGAAAATAAATTATTTTAGAACATAATATAATTTATAAGCAAAATTTCTAACTTCAACCCCATTCTAACCTATTTTGCCAAACATACCCTTTATCTTGTTTTATTTCCATTGTGAATATAACTGACTACGTTGTTTGTTATATTCTCATCGTGAATTCGTGATCATTAAATATTTATTCATTAAAACATATCACTAACATGTACATAGTTGATAAGAAAAGAAAAAATTATTAAAAGGCTTTGTCCTATTCGAATCTGCATGATGTTTAGCTCAAACATGACTCTATTAGCGTTTAAAAAAACCAAAAAGTTATAGTTATCCAAAGAAAAGGCAAGTATCAACTACCAAGTATAATAGCGAATGACAACAATTGCTGACACTAAGTACCCATTAGTCTAATACTTGTTGAATGATGCATGATTATTCTAAGAATTATATATGGATGAAACATCTAACAAGACAAATTATAAACTTATTGTATATTTGAACAGAAGTTTAATAATTGTGATAACAAATTTGTAACGATAGCTTAGAGCTACATTTCAACAGATTCCACGCCAACTTACTTTTTTTTTCCTCTCATTATCCAATTCTAAATAAAGTAATAGAAAAAAATTTAAGTATTAGGCTATTTATTCTAGACTTCTAGTCAATAGTCGCCCAGTGTTGAGCAATAGGTCAAACCCGACCCGATTTAATTAAACCTGATCCGAAAATAGAATAAGAGTAAAACATGAACTGAGTAAAATTTATCTAAACCGAAACCGAACTGAATAAGGTCGGTTTAATTTAGCTATTTCCAACCGAATAAGTGTGTTTTGAGCCGAACTGAACCGAAACAGAATCGAACCAAGTAAAACCGAAATAATTATTTCAAACCGAACCGAATAAGGTCGGTTCAGCCCGGTTTCGTTCGGTTTTTCAGTTCGAGTTGGTTTTCGAATACTTTTGCTCGGCCCTAGTTTATCTAGTGTTATGTGTACTCATCTATAATTATGTTATATTTTTGCATTTCTTTTATTTCGAATAAAATGCTTTTTTTTTTTTTTTCCAACTTTTATCACTGTTAGTTTGTGCAGTTTTCACTTGGGAACCCATTTTTGTTGTTCTTGTTATCTTTGATGAGAAAATACAACGAAAATAAGAGGTCAAAGTTAGCTTGACTTTAACATTTTGCCGTTCTCATCCTTAGAGCATTAGGTGTCATAACAAACCTCATGCTTTTTATCGGTGTCGCTCAGTATGGCATCAATCCCCACTTTTCTACAATAACCACAACGAACCTCCTCCTCACTCATATGACCTCAGCCTCTTCGTTTAGGTACGCCACTCTGGCTTTATTTTTTATTCAATTTTCAAAATAAACTAAATACATTTCAATCAAAATAAAAATACATTAACATTTTTATAAAAATATAAATAGCATTTTTATACAAAAAAAAAAAAAAAAAAAAAAAAAAAAAAAGTTATAACATATTCACACACATTTCCAGCCCAATTCAAGCCCATTTCCAACCCATTTCCAACCTTAAAAAAAAAAAAAAAAAAAAAGGGAAAGCATCTTCATCTTCATCTCTTTACTCCACACACACTCACACACACACACATAATATATATATCAAAAAAGAAAAAAAAAATAAAAAACAACGGATATATGTTTTGGTTTGTGGTGGGTTTGTCAGAGCACATCTTCGTCGTCACCATGGTGAGCAGCTCCACGGCGAGGGATGGCGAAGCACCCCGGTGTGTCGGCGGCCCACGGCAAAGTGCTAGCTAGGCTCACGGCGAGCCACGATCTCCCCACACCTAGCGCTCTTAGGTTGTTGAGGTTTACCTAGTCACCTTTTGATAATATAATCATGACCATCTATTCTAAAAGGTGAGTGATAATCACATCAAATAAATTAATGTACACACTATAATTATACATATATCATGTTGTAACATATTCTTCAGTAATGTGATATATGGAGTTTTTTACCAACTGATAGTGTTTGAAAAACTTATTTACCAATGTATAGTTAATTCAAAAATATTGACTATATTGTGGTGTCACTTAGCTGTTTTAATAATAAAATATATTATTGTATATCACTAGTAAAGAGAACAAATAACTTACACAATAACTTACTGAAATAATGTCGTGTCACTAGTAAGGAGAATAAATAACTTAACTGTGATTGATTTTTTATTCATATATGAAAACGTAGGAACACGAGAATAATGTGGTAAACTGGACTAGCCTTAAACAGTCACAAGGCTCGAGTAAGACTTGAGTTCGACTCGAAAAGTTTGAATTTTAAACATTAAATTTGATAGTTAAAGTCATCATTAAATTCAAAAAAAATTACGCGATGAACTTGAGATGAAAGAACTTATACAAAACATTCGGGAGAATTAGGGTTTTACTGATCCTTCTACAAATATTTAATTATTATATCAATACTAGTTATTGATTAAACTGCATAAGTTTTACTTTCCGAAAAAATAACTTTGGGTAACTAAATAATCATGACAATAGGTTTGGTGATGTGCAAACACCCTTTAATTCCTTGTCAAACAACATATAAATGGCGTAAAATCAACATTTAAAAGTTGTCAAAATCAATGATCTAAAGTCAAAAATCCGCATTGTAAGTTTGTAAAAGTAGCATATAAACTTGTAACAAAATCAACGGATATTCCGTTATTCTCACTTGACAATAACGACAAAAAATCCCATATTTAAAAAAAATACAGAATCTTAACACTTATATAGGATTTATAACTGTTAAAAGAGGAAATTAGATAGTCAATTCATATAGACTCCACGCTTACAATAGGATCTAGAGAATCATTTTTCTTTTCCAAATGACCCATATCAACTTGAGTCAATTTGAACTGAAGTTTGAACGAACTTTTAATATTCATATTGAAGTGAATCTCGTGAACCAAAATGAAAATTTTACTAACCATCTGTTGTGAATTCAATAGTGGTGGACTATATATCGTTTTTTTGTCAATGTGCAGATATTAAAGATATAGAAAATGTTTTAATGTTACATGCTAACAATTGTTCTTGTACCCAACAACATCAAACTTGATTTTCTTTTTCCAACACCACTCACTTTCTTAGAGTGCGATCCTCTTGTTTACTGATTAATAAGGCGATATTTAAAAAAAAAAAAAAAAAAGTCAATCAATCTATAAATGGTATTAGTTAATTCAAGTGTGATGATTAAACAATTAAGATAATAGTGATTTTTCAAGTTGATCTATTTTAGAAAAAGTAAAGGAAAAAGTGGCTTACTTCAGGTTGGATTTGTCTCTACAATTCCTTCTGGTTCTTTTTGAGTCTAGTTCTTTAACTGTAGCTTTCTTCCATTCCTGTTAAATGATTGACATATGGTTCTTTTTAAGATAATACAACCACGAATACATGAGTCGACTATATAAAAATCCAATAAAAATAATCCTAGAACAGTAATGCGCATTATAACCAAAACTAAAATTAGGAAGCATCGATTTACAGTCCGTAAGGGGGACTTTAAGGTATAGTCACCGGGATCGGCCTCATATGTCAACCACTATCGTTGTCAATAACCTAAACAATAAGAAACCAATTAATGCTACTAAGTTCATATAGCAATTTAGACCTATTTTTAAATGGGTCAATTGGGTTACACGTTGCCTCTAACGGGTTAAATGAATAATTGTCAAATAAATATGTTGAAGGGTTATCGAAAGCAATAACTCTACAGGTCAATGACATAAGAAAGTATGCTAACTGTTTATTTACCTATGTTTTACGTGTATTACAGTGAACAAATTTTAATTTTTTGGGCTCATGTACTGCTTATTGCGTTGAGCTTGTGGCTCAAGCCCATAATTTCATACCAATAAGCTGAATAACGAATCATAGGGCAATGTTTGCGACCACGGTCATGTACCCATCCTTGACACATCGGTGTTCCTTTTGATTCATAATTATCTCACTGCACTTATTGTTTAATAACCCATATAAAAACTCTATAACCAGCCTAAAAACGTACATGTCTAATAGATATAATTGAATAATAATGTTTGTAACCAACTAAAAAACGTACTTGTATCGGTATCAAAAGTTGGAGATTCATATATTTTATAAATTGAGAACACAACTTACATGCTTTTAAATTTTATGTGTTGCCTATTTGCTTTATCCCGGTGGAAACAAACCATCTTCAAGCTTACGCACGCGTGTCTGGGATTACTCGATAATCCTTGCACCGTCGCTGCAACAAACACAAACTCATGTTAGTTCTTATTGAATGCCCGTATCATTTCTTCATATTGTTAGTTCTTATTGGTGGCCGTATCAATTTTCATCTTGAAAGAAGCGGTTTTAAGGTGGTTTATGAAAAGCTATTGGGAGTTGTTTATAATGTAGCATATAGTAACGGTATGAATTTAAGAGCACCTACTTCACCAAAGCATTTCATGAAGCCATTTACAATGGATTCATTCTGCGAAGGCCATCGAGTTCTGAGGCTTCACGAAAAAAAAGCGTGGCGTGTTTAATATTTTTACAGCGATTGTGAGGACAATACAAAAGTACTCGCCTAATTAGCTTACCATTTGGAAAAGTCAAATCGTATACAACATCGACTTCTCAAATCCATAATCACGTATCTTGAGCATCCTTCAGGCAAAAGGCATAGTAAAAAATTACCATCAGATGCTAATACAAAGTGGTATTAAGCAACGAACCACATATCTTGAATCCAGAATCACGTATCTATTTGTTAAATTTGGGATTACGAATTCGAATTAAGCTTAGAGTCCAAGGTTTTTATTTTCAGGGTTAATCTCTTATAAATATTATTAATGTGTCAAATAAATAGTGACATTAAGCAATTAGAAAACTATTTCTATCAAAATCATATAGCTTTAAAACTTTAGTTCTAAAGTCTCGCAATCTAGAGGTCTTTATTAGTTAGATGCTAATACAAAGTGCTTACATGTCTACTTAATCCTTGACACACTTAACCACAATTGTTTTTCTTCACATCACCAACCTGCACGTCATACAGGGTAACACGATTATATAATTTAACATGCAGTGTGCTATAAATATAGATTAATCTATCATTTAGGAATTCTGATAAAGAACACTACACATGTACCTCCTTATACACCAAGTCCACAAATAACTACAACCATACATGAAGCTTCAAATATATAAACACTATAGATAGTAACAAAATCGTTGTTTAGAAGCAATCTACATTGTTTGATTGGCTCAACCAGTCCATAAGGACCAAGTAAACAGCTAGACAAATAGATCAAATATACTTACTCTTGCTTGTAAGCTAGATATTCTTCCCACTGGACATTGTAGCTCACAGTAATTACAAAATCAATCTACTTAATTAAACCTACCAAATATCCTAGTTCCCGCATTCTACTGACTGAGTCCAAACAAATAGCCCAATAAACAATTTCACATTCGAATTTGATAAACTAACAATAATACACAACTTAACCATCCTCTTATTTAACAAATTATTAAACCCTATCTCAAACTTGTAAGCACTTTGTATACAATGACATTTACAATAAATATAACTATGTCATGTTAAATTCGACTTAATATACAAAGATTTCATTTGATTCATTATAAAATTTATCAAAAATAAACACAAAATTAGCTCTGGTTCGTTGCTTAATACCTTTTCCCCAACTTAATACCGTTAAAAAAAAAAAAAAAAAAAAAAAAGTTCATGTTTAGCATCCCTTAATATTGAATTACTATATCAGATTACTATTAATGTTGGTTTAGGGTTCATACCCAATTGTGTGACAGAAGACCTCAAAATTGGCCAATGAGAAGAATAAATTTAAGATAATCCATGTTACATACCTCTTATTCTTGAATGATTTATGATTAATTTAACACTTTTGATCGATTTGTTTCTTTTGACAAATCCATTGGATTTTGTCAGTTAGGGCTACAATTTCATAGTTGATCTTAGGGCTTTGATGTTTTGTTTCAAATGATGGTTTTGTTTGTTTCAATGTTTATTTTAACCCCTAAGTTTTTTGTAGAGTGACCCGCCTTCTTTGAAGTTTTTTCTATTATATTTTTGACACATAGATTTTTTATACAATTTCTAATGCAAACACGTATAAAAACGATTTTTTATAAATTTTGACTAAATGTGTAAATATTTAGGGTTCTTTAATTAAATGTATATTTAGAAAAATAAAATAAAATATAAAAATATTACTAAATAAGGTATAAATTGATTTTTTTGAAATGAAAAATTTCCACTAGGGGTTTTGTTTTATTATATAAAAGATTCACGTTAATTTAATGTTATTTATATAAATGTGTATGCTAAAAATATATATGTTCTTGAAAGCTCGAAAATATCGATAAAAGCTTGAGTTCGGTTTGTTATATGTGTTTCGAGCTTGTTTATTGGGATCGGGCTTGAGCTCGATAAAAGCTCGACTCGATCGAGTCAAGCTAAAACTCGAGTTCGAGTTGCTTGATAAAAGCTTGGCTTGTTTGCACCCTTAATTGTGCCTAACTGTATGACCAAGATACTTCATCTACAGCCCTAGATTAAACCATTTCAAAATTTTTTCTGATTTCTATTCCAATCTATCTGGTGAACATTAGTCCGTGTTTTATACATATCGTACGTAATTAAGATATATATTCTAAAAAAGGTGGAAGTGTGTAAAAGGAAACACTATACTATAGTCAATATTATAAAACAAACCGCATATTGGTAAATAAGTTTTTTTAAAACAATTAGTTGGTAAAAAACTGTGATATATGTATAACCTTTTGCTCGTTTGTTTTTTTTTTTTTTTTTTTTTGTTTTTTTTTTATTTGACGTAGATTTAGCTATAATTTTTAGTTTATTATGTTTTTAATCGGTGAATGTGTCAAATTGTCATCTCTTAGATCTCGTATATGGTCAATGTTTTCAAAAGTTTTCATAATAGTCCATTCGTAGCTGGTTGCGAAACTCGCTTAAAATTCCATAAACTACTTTTCTACAATTTGGGACCATTGGAAATTTACTAAAAATGGAATTTAAAAAAATCCAAATTGTAGATAACACTAAACTTTGCGGTAAAGTGTTTTCTGCAAGTTGTGAATAAACGAGGATGTGCTATGTTGCGCGTCCCAGAGGGTTTTATTTACAAATTTTGAAGCGAGATAGTTTCTGTGTATAGTTGTGCATAACACGACGTAATACAAAAAACTTGATTACTTAAGTGAGTCAATTCTAGTTATAAAAGACTAAACCCATGTGAGTATGTGTAGCAAGTATGACTAGTCAACACCAAAAAGTCGCTTGAAACAAGATCGATGACACACAAAACCTCATTTTTAGATTCTTCCCAAGTCTAATGTGTTCTTATATTAATTTGACAATGAGATATTTATCTTTAGAAACTACAAGTAAAATATTTTCAAAGCAGTGTATTCAATAACCCCTCAATCCTTTTGGGCCGAAATTACAATACAAATATATTTTTTTATTAATTCCAGTTACTTTGCTAACAAAAAATATTGAATGAAGTTGTAACAATTTGATTTAGAGTATGTGTATGCATGCATAGAGAGTTGAGCACTATATCCCTTCCGACCTGAAGAATATATGATCCCGAAAGACCATTGTCAACCGCATAATTTATACGAGTGCAAACAGTATTTAGTTAATTATGATATAAATAATTAGGAGGCATTATCATATTCTTTCAACAATTAGAAATTCCCATTACCGATAAGGCGATAATCCATAACCAGTCGAGACTAATACCTATAATACACCCTATTTGAAGTGAAAGCACGAGCACATTTCCTAGTGCATATCTTTCTGGGCCCTGTATAAATCAAATAAAAGTTTAAGATCGCTAGAAAATTTGACTAACAATGTTCAAACATCTTTTATTTTTGTAAAGCAAATAAATCTTGTGTAAATCTTTTACCCTGTATGATTGAGGAGCTAATGTCATGATACATGTTGTAGGATAACCGGTTGTGACTCCAAGAAAAAAGACAAGCACAATCATCCATCCTTGATCGCCATATTTTGACGTGAAATAGAACAAAGGAATGAATAAAAACCGAGATAAAACCAAGATCGTGGTACCTTTTCTTGATTCCAATTTTAGAACCTTTATTAATGGGACATATATCTGACTGCGAAGTTGGATACATTATATGTTGTCACAAGAACAAGTGGATACCTGAGAATATGTAACATCATCATTATTGAAGCACAATATATAGGCGAGTTCGTAGCAGCTTAAATCTTCAAATCATAAAGGTTGATTTGTTTTTACCATGTTCCTAGCTGGTGGGATCCTGTGTTTTCATATAAAAAGCCCGGAAAAATTGATAGCGTCACAACATAGGTCAAGAACAAATCCATTGCATAATCGTAATTTTCAAAGAAAAGTTGTTTCTTGCTCAGTCTCTTTGAATATCTGGCCTCATCATGAGCCTGTAAGAGACGTAAGTGACTTTATTGTCATATAGTTTATCAATTAAGTGTTAAGCAAGTTTAAAGTTATAGAAAGAAAACAAACTGAGTTTTACATGTTGATCAAATCCAATTTCAGCTCCAACAATGGACAAGTTGGAAGCAACTGTTTCAGAATCTTCTCGAGCAGCTTTTGCTCGATAATATTTCACAACTGGTAAGTTTGGGAAGACATATGCATAGAGGAACGTGCATTGAAACTCGAAAAAAATAGAAATAGCAAGGAATACCACTGCAATGAGAAAGACATAAAGAGTGGATAAGATACCTCGCAATCTGGATATATAATGACTAGAGTCTCGTTATGGACATATACAATGCACTTTCAGAGTATATATATGTGTGACTTTGTTGATAATAAGAAAAGAAAAAGAATAGTATATTTGCATGCCCCTTTGCGTAGTCCATTTTCAGCATTCTTAAAGGCAGCTTTGGTGATTAGCCTTAGAACAGAGGTGAGAGCTCCAGATGCAGCCATACCAGCAACATAAGACTTTAGATAACAAAACAAACAAAAACGGTTAGATGTTGTTTCCATAACTAATTGTAAAGTAGAAAACTACAAAATCCTTAACTTGGACAAATTCAGGGCACATGAAGGCCAAGTTTCCAACCATCCCTCCTTGTACATGAGCATCAGCGATGCTAAAAACCAAGACTAGAAGGCATATTCCGACATATTTTCCCATTCCACCCTTTCCTGAAGTTGCTAAATCCAACTACACAATTACATGTGCATCATAACTCAAAACTTTACCTTAATAACATGTTTTATATATGTGATAAAGTTATATAACACTAAAACCAACCACAAGGAGGCCAATATTACTCGCAGTAAAAAGGACATATCCAATGAGGTGACGTTTACTAGTATCGCCTTTTGTATTCTCGCACAAGAAAATTGTCACGATTACTGTGGATAATGGTGCATAAACGATAGTGAGTACCCTTTCAGGATGATATTCCTGTGTATAAGAAAGGTAAACTATCAAATTTAAGTAGTCAACTCGAACATATTGTGTGAGTTTGTTGTAATACTTACAGGGAACACTTCATAGAAATAGTCACCTAGCGTTGAAATAATATTCCACGATAATAAAGTACCAAGTCCAAAAACTAACCCAACACATCGCTACTGCACTCCATTTTCCCCGAAAATAATACAAAACATATATTATACACAGAAGGATGTTCTATACTAGTCAATATTAAAAATAAATACTTACCTTAAGCTCTAATGGAGTCTCATCTCTTGAAGAGACTATGGGTGTGTTTAGTACCGAGGTGGGGCAAGAGAAATGGAAATGGTTAATTTCTTTGTTTAATCTGAAAATTGAAAAAGCGGAGAAATGGGGTAGAAAATGGAGAAATGGAGAATTGGGTAGTGTAATTTGGTTAGCTCCATTTCTCTTATTTTGGTGGAGAAATTGGAGAAATGGATTAATTTTTTTTTTTTTTTTTTTAACATTTAAAAAATTAAAAAATATTTAAAAATATATATATTTTTAAAAAATTATTTTTTTTAAAATAAGTTTTTTAAATAAATACATTTTTTTTAAATTATTTTTAAAAATTATTTTTTTTAAATATTTTTTTAAATAAATACATACATTTTTTTAAATAAATACATTTTTTTCAAAATTATTTTTAAAAATTATTTTTTAAAATTTATTTTTTAAAAAATATTTTTTTAAAATATTTTTTTAAATTATTTTTTTTAAAAATAAGTTTTTTTAAAAATAATTTTTTAAAAAAATAAGTTTTTTAAAAAATTATTTTTGAAAATTATTTTTTTAAAATAATTTTTTTTTTTCATTTCTGGGTCAGTCTGCATTGTTGTTAAAACATTAGAATTGAACACGATTCTCTTGATTTCTATTCTGCGAGATTTTATTACTACTTCGTTTCTTTTCTGCGATTTCTCTCTACCAAACGCACCCTATAGTCATGGTTGTTTTCTCTACAAATATTCAATTATGTGAGGAAGATCGTGACTTCTTAAACATAGGTCATTAGTTTAAAAAATATATTACTATTAAATAGTACAAGTCTTGAAAATATAATATTTAAAATAATGAAAAGGAAAGTTTTATGTAAAGAACAAAGAGTAAGGATCAAATGAAAAATAAAATTTAAATGAAAAAGATGAGAAGAAACAACAACCAAACATTTCAGATGCATATTTCTTTAAATTTCTCTCCTTCATTTGAAATATGTGGCTCAAATTTTGTTGTATATATTAAGTGTATTGCTATTAGAGACAAATAAATCATAACATAAAATGTAAAAGTGTAGAAAAACGATACCGTAAATCTTTGAATTGTTGAGACACAAAAACACAACTAAGGAAAATGTTGAGGCCTGTGATGCTCACAGTTTCCTTAAGACAGATTCGTCCTCTCCACGGTGCTTGAGAATCGTGAACGTCTATCTCCCAGGATACAACAACAACGGATAACCCCATTAGCACAAACGGGTTATCAAGGCGAACCAAAATCGTGCCTTCCCTCTATTAAGAACGGATACACACAAGGTCAAGACTAATGGTGAACAAAGGAGAGGAGTGAGTTATTATTTCTTGGTGTATATGAAATGAAAGAGTAAGCTCCAATATATAGGGAATTGGAATGGAAAAAACGATCACAATTAATTTTACTAATGTCTCATGAATTAAAATAAAAACATTAATTAATTTTATTCTTAATTCTCATTAGCATGATGACAAAATCAATTGTCATTCACCACATTTGACCACATTTTCCAACAATCCCCCACATGAATGAAATTGATAAGGGAAACGACTTTCAACGACTCGATGTTGTAATAGAGTTTTGCAGTTGATATTTCATAGGATAGGTAGGTGTTACCCTTTGAACCTTCCCTCGTGAAATATACTTAACCTCCTAGCAGCCAGTAGAACTTGATGTCTTTGAACTGTCCGCTGTTTGTGGAGACGATAATATATATTCACACAAATATCTCCTTGACACATTTGGTTCTCATAGTTATGTTCGTTATGGTCATGAACATTAGCACAGTTCATGAGCTTTTAAAATTGCGCCCCCACAATTCCCTTGGAAGCGACCCTACTTCTCTCTCACATAGGTGATTCTCCATTAATCATTAAAAGCCATATGCTTAACCTCATATTGTCACTGTTATAGGAACGGACTAGGAAGTTTACTAACTCCTTTAAATAAATATGGAGTTTATTACTCCCCCACAGTGACCTCAGTTTATACAAGTAGGTTGTCCTATTGAACCCAGATCTTGGGATCTCCAGTCAGCTGGGTTAGGTTTTCCTTCATATAAACGTTTCAAGGGATTTAGTCTCATTCCTCTTCACGACTTTATAACTAGCTCTCACATTTAGCATTTCACAAGCGGATCCACAATGTTATTCTATGACTTCACATTGTCAATAGGGATAACTCAAATTGAGAGTAGTTGTCGTATCGATATAATATGTCTGTACAAATTCAAGTTTTGTTCAACTCTTTAAATATATCATGCTACAAGAAATTCTTGATTATTCCAACTGGGCAAGAACTTCACCTTTGTTGGTGTCCTTTTGAACTCTAGCTAGGCCAGAATCCCCCACATGGAATTTATCTCAAGAATTTTGTAGAAAGGTTCTCCCTTTCAATGTATTAATCTTCTTTATAAGATTTTTTTTCCTCACAAAGATATGACATCATGACCATTAGTAATTTGTCACTACACAGGTTTCATACTAGTGTATACACACCTTTTGAATGTCTTATGTTAATTATTTTCCGTATCATAATTAACCAATTCCAAGTCTAGCATGCTATAGACCAAGGAATCAAGCGTATGACAGAAGATGCATCATTCTGATAACTCATAGCTTCATCTACTAACATTCTTCTTTTAGACAAATCACTACCTTAAAACACACATGTTTTAGGAAGATCCAATAAGGTATTTGTGTAAGTCCTACACTTACAACATGTCGTTCCAATTCACTTGCGATTATATATATGTAATCACAATTATCTCTTATCATTATATGATTATCACCACTTATTATGTGATTATAATCATATAAAATCAATGTATAATCATTTTACGCAATCAAAATATGTTCAATTTAACGAACAGACAATAGCTCACTTTGGATGACAATCACACCATTCAAGTTAGTTACATAAACCAACATAATTTGTTATCATCTGTATGTGTGTTCTTTCTTGATATTTCCCAATGTCCTACACGGTTATGTTCAAAATTTAGTCATTACTTATAATGACAAACCGTTAGATTATTAGCAATATGAGTTCGAACAATTCTTAACAATTATTCATCTTTGTAGAATAACAAGTAGTTTGATTATTTGCAGCAATATTCACAACAGAATATTTGCAACGTCCAAACTTCCAATACTCGATACAAAATCAATCGACTTGGTTATTCTCATCTTGCAAAATTAGTTGAATAGTGCCAAACAACATCGCACCAAACAACCTTAAATATATACTATTTTGCCACAATATTTTGCTCCAAATAACACAAAAGGTTTTGCGTTGAACATCGCACAAATTATTACATAATCATGTATTAAAACAACCAAAAAATGTTGTACCCAACAACTCAAATGCATGTATCTAAACAACACAAAGATCAACACAAGAAAAAATAAATCTCTTAGAGAAAACACTTTTGTACTAAAATACAAACTGCGATCAAATGACTTTTCCGTTTAAGCTCAAAATTTTATTTATTTATTTTAGACTAAAATACACCGTTGGTCCATAAACTTGTACAGAAGTATCACAATGGGACAAACTTGGGCATTATCATCGTGGGGAGTCCAAAACTTGGGTTTTTAATGCCAAACTCGTCCCTTGACCACTAATGCCAAAGTCAATGTCTGATTTTTGTTTTGTAGTCGAGGGTATTTTAGTCTAAACACATTTATACTTTGTCTTCAATTTAATTCTTAGAATCTTCAACTTCAGCTTCAACACTGTGCAATTCCGTCAAATTCTCAAAAAGATTGTTTCAACAAAAGAATCAATGGGAACAGTCATGAAATCATCTTCCTTTGCACTAACTGAAGCCAAATACGTTGGGGGCAAAAACATTAAACATGTTGTCCTTGAAAATGTTCACTCTTAAATACCAGCTCATCCCAATCAGTCTCCTTACCTCCCTTCACTCTTAAATACCAGCTCCCATCCGAAGGTCTGGACTCATTGATTTCGGTTACTACCAATGAGGATCTGGAGAATATGATTGATGAGTATGAGAGGTTGAACAGCGACGGCGAAAAGTCGGCACGATTGCGTTTGTTTTGTTTCGAATAAACCGAGTCATTACGTCTATTGGGTCTTTGTTGGAGAATAGTACTAAATCTTAGGATTGGTTTTGAATAAGCAATGGGACTACTTGGGTTTTCGGATACTAGTTATGTTAATTGTTTGTTGGGATTAGACAACGACGTTTGGGGATCATCGGTTCAAGTAAATGATGGTAAGAAGGAGTCTGGTGTTGGTGGTTTAAATAAGGCGAATAGTAATGTTGGGATTAAAGGTGGGGGTGGGCAGGATGTTCATTCGGTACCGGATTTGGAACGAACGTCGTCGTTTGGATCGGCATCTAGTTCGCCTTCGTTAGCGAGTTTTCCGCCTATTAGGGTTTATGTGGAGGAGGGGGTTAAGGTTGTTGAGGAGCAGTTTGGGAATATGAATGTGAATAATGCTCCTGTGGTTGTTCTGGTGTCGGTTGTGGGAATGTGAATGTGGAGTATGGGAATCGGGTTTTGTCGAGGATGAGAGGTCGGATCAAGGGTCACAACATGGATATCGGAAGGTGGTTCCAGATGCAGGTGGTTCGGAGATCTGAGTCGGCAACAACGATGTCGTGAGGCCGTCTATGGGGTTTGATTTAGCGTCACTGATTCCGTTTCGAGGTATTTTATTGTGTTTTAGTTTATATTTAGTGTATAGATTGTGCTTACCAATTGTTTGATGAAATGCCTGAATGAAAGTTATGTGATATTTGTGTTGTTATGAATTGCAGTGATGGTAGTAGGCAAAAACCGACTATGATTTATCAGGATCCATTAGTAAAGATTCAATCTAGTAATAACGATAATCGAGCGGTGAGTTGAGTAGTAATAACGATGTCGAGTGATCGAATGCTAGGATTCGGATGCAACAACAATGGCGACAACAAATGGCGGATTACGCTTATTTAATGTCCATGTCAAATACACAAGTTGATCGAGCATACTCGGATGCACCATCAACAACGACCGCGGTTTATTCATATTCATTGTGCATGACCATGATATTCGACATCATCCTTGCAGTGCGGTTCCAATGGCGTCTTATTACGGATGTATCCGTCTCAGAGCCAGCATCATCCACACCATCCGGCACTTGAACAACAAAATTTTGTGTATTATATAGATAAAGTATTCTTCCATGTGTCCAGTTCATTTAACATGAGCAGTAATCGTGATGGGTCTTTTGTTATGTGCAAGTTATTAATTTTAGTATTTCTAGTTCATTTAATTTTTTGGGTGTTTAATCTAACCTCGTGATTTGAAAATGGTGATGATGTTAATTTTAGAGATAATGGTGATGGTGTTTGATTGAGATTATGTTTTTTGGAGGAGTTTATGAGATTTGAGAATAGTGATGGTGTTAATTTTAGAGAGAGAAGCAAAAATTTTAGAGAGACAAGCAGGAAAAAGAGATAAAGGGAGGGTGGTGGTGGTGGTGGTGATAGTATAATTTTATTGATTAAATACACCGTTAGTCCCTAAACAATGAAATGACCATTTTGCCCTCATGTGCAAGGCACATGGGGAAAATAATAGACGTTGACTAACATAAAATTGGTCAAGGGACTTGTCTAGAGTATAAAACCCAAGTTTTGGACTTGTGACGATGATAAATGCAAGGTTTGTCCCATTGCGATGTTTCTGTACAAGTTTAGGGACCAACGGTGTATTTTAGTCTTTATTTTATTTAATTTTTTCCTTGCAAGAAAACAAAGTTGTCCAAAAAGAAATGTTGTACCAAAATACAAATTGTGGCCAAACAATTTATCCGTTTAAGCTTAAATTTTCCGGAAATCAAGTTAAATGTATTATCAACATACCCAAAAGAAAAAAAAAACCATTGATTAAAAATCTTTAAGCTCAAACTCCGTTTATGAGAACAACACATGTTCTCGCGACCTCGTATCTCGGACAACAATGTGTCCAATATAATTTCTGTACTAAAATTGAAATTCCAATTGAACGGCTCACCCATTTAAGCTCAAACTTCCAAAAAGTCAATTTTTAATCTTTTAACAACGCACTGCAAAATATTGGGTACAAAAATCATTTGTTTATTATGCAAACAATGCATTTTCCCACGACTACTTAGTGGTTCTAGCAAGTACTTTGGATTCCACATAACACCAAAGTTCGCATTCCGCAAAAAATGAGTTTAATCTCACTATCTAGTCATGAAAACCAATACTAGTTACACAAACCAATATCATGACAAGATTTCAGTCAACATGCTTTGAACACCGTATTTTTTCTATCATAACATAATGATCCAAAACTTTCAGATAGTTAAGGTTGTATCTTTAATAAGATTCCATAAAAATACAAATCAGCTTTATGGGAATACTATATAGGAACTGATTCAAGAAGGCCATCACTAAGTTGTGTCGCATATTAGTGTCATAAGAATTATAAAACCTTTCCAAGCCATGAAGTTTCATATCAATCCTTTAACTCATATCAAAATAAACTATTCTTCTCGATCCGAAGCTTAAACCACATGCATTCCATATCAAACTTCAAACAATATAATCTATTAACTTATCATACATAAAGATAAGTCCACAATTCGATTCACATATTTTATATCTTTTCAATGATTAACATGTCATTTAGTAATCTTCAATGCATTAAAACTCATAAATTGTTTAATGATTAAGAAAAACGTTTGGTCTTGTTCAACAAAACTATAACCTTGTTTCAATGATTTCATTGGTTCCGTAAAATAAGATTTCAAAACTGGTATCAACTTTAGCAGTTACATGTTCACTTCTTTAATACAAATCAAATAAAAACTTGAGTGACCACTTAAATACACTCATTTGGTCCTTCCGTAATAAGGGTCACATAATTATTGAATCTAGCAAACATGATTCTCATATTTCTTTGAAACCAATAAACATGAAGTTACCCCAATTGAATTTTAATTTTGCATTAATCTATAACAACTCATATGCAAAGTGGATAATATAAGATGAAACTCGAATGTATACTATATTAAATTATGATTGAGAGAATATCATAATATTATAACCATCGAAATAGCAAGACCGTTTAAACATTCAACACGTAATTACTCATACGTAATTTAATGATAGTTATTACCATGAACAATACAACTAAAAAATCATTTGGTAATCTGACTAAAGAAACAAAACGGTTTACGTTTTCTACAACAAAAATGTCATCAAAATATTTCCAAATAATAATAAGCTTTGTATTATTGTTTCTTCCACAACAAAAATGTCATCAAAATATTTCCAAATAACAAAAATGTCAACAAAACAATATTAAAGTGTTTTCAAATAGTTGGTTTATCTATTTTTTTTAATAGTTTCTGATAGCAATTCTAGTCTGTCTTAAGATTGTTGTATATATTAAGTGTATTGCTATTAGAGACATAAACCATAACATAAAACATAAAAGTGTAGAGAAACGATACCGTAAATCTTTGAATTGCTGAGACACAAAAACACAAGTAAGGAAAATGTTGAGGCCTGTGATGCTCACAGTTTCCTTAAGACATATTCGTCCTCTCCACGGTGCTTGAGAATCGTGAACGTCTATCTCCCAGGATACAACAACAACGGTTAACCCCGTTAGCACAAACGGGTTATCAAGGCGAACCAAAATCGTGTATTCCCTCTATTACGAACGGATACACACAAAGTCAAGACTAATGGTGAACAAAGGAGAGGAGTGAGTTATTATTTCTTGGTGTATATGAAATGAAAGAGTAAGCTCCAATATATATGGAATTGGAATGGAAAAAACGGTCACAATTAATTAACACAATTAATTTTACTAATGTCTCATGAATTAAAATAAAACCATTAATTAATTTTATTCTTAATTCTCATTAGTAAACATGATGACAAAATCAATTGTCATTCACCACATTTGACTACATTTTCCAACAAATTTCTTGTCACTTTTTTCATTACAAACTTTCTTCTCACTAAATCTCTACCAAAGAACCAATGGTAGAATCTTTTCATTATATATCTCTTGCTAAACACCAAGTGATCTGTCTATCATTTGTTACTTTATCTAATACTAATAAAATATTACTATAATATTTGGAAAACAACAAAGATACAATGTTGCCTTCAGACGTGGAGGAATCAAAACCAAAATTGGCGGGATACAAAGAAAAAAAAGGATGTCTTTAAATATAAAATGAGCTTTATTTTTTATTCATTAGTAACTGGAAGAGAGCTAGTGAGAAAAGAAATTAAAATAAAAAGAATAACAAAAAAATTTGAGCCATACATATTAAACGAGAAGGAGAAATTTAAGGGTAGATGCATCAAATAGATGCATCTAAAATATGCGGCTGTAATTTCTTCTCACCTTTCTCATTTTAATTTTACTTCTCATTTGATCCTTACTCATTACTAACTAACTAAACATTTTTTAAAATGACACTTCTTTTTGGATCAAGTGAATTTAAAGAAAACAATCATACTTTAAAAACAACAACAAACTAAATTAACCTTATAAACATTTGTAACATATAACAACAAAACTAACCTAACAAAAAGCCTTTCGACCTAGTGGTACCTCTTTGCAATAATATATTGCGGGTTTAAACCCTCACTATTACATGTGAAATAAGTGTGTGATGTAAATATTGTGAGATAGTGTTGTCTTTCAAAATTAAGATTAATTTTATGAACACAATAACTTCTTCAAGTTTTCCTATGTTTTACTCGTTCAAAACCAATATATGTGCATTTAGGGTGTGTTTAGTAAAAGTAGCAGTGAGCTGTGAGCAGTAGCCACCGCTCACAGCTTCTTAAAGAAGCATTGAAAAAATGAGCATTCCTAAAAAATAGCAAAGCTCACCGCTCCTTTGCCAAATGAACAGTAGATTTCAAAAAGCTCATTGCTCACCGCTCATCGCCTCAAAAAACTCCAAAAAGCTTCGCGCCAAACATAGCCTTAATCTTTCTCAAATACACACACTGCAATTTTTTCATATAGATATTTTGCCAAGTCAAGATTAACTTTATTAGCCACCCAAATTTAAAGGGACACTTTTAAAAGCGGTTGCTTTTTAGATAATTTGGATGACAATGCACAACTTTAAAATGAGTGGTGTGATCGATATATATATATATATATATATATATATATATATATATATATATATATATATATATATATATATATATATATATATATACAACCAACACAACCCCTATTAAGGGTTACGAAACGGATAATAATTCTTGGTTAAACTATAAAAGATGTTAATGTTGGGTTTTATGAATACATAACAATTATTAAACATAAACATCATCAAAGCAAATAGCGGAAGCAAGTAGGATCTAAATACATGTAAACTAATTAACCAAATTTAAATAGAATGTGTACCTTTTATCAATCCATGCAATTAGGGTTTGTGTATTTCGATTTACAAAGAAATCGACCCAAGATATGCAAAAACAAGTGTATTTGCTCTTCGTTCAATGAATTAGGGTTTGTGTATTTCGATTTACAAAGAAATCGACCCAAGATATGCAAACACAAGTGTATTTGCTCTTCGTTCAATGTACACACGTATTACTAGCGAATCAATGAGAAAAGCTAGCTTCTTGAATCACCAACAACCAAACACTTTGTTGTGCTCATTAGAAATCGACTCACTAAAGGTTTAGGGATAGAATATCGGCTGAACACAATAGATGGGAGAAGAAGAGAAGTTTAGAGTTGTTAGGGATATCAAGGAATAGAATAGAATCAATACAAGAGGCCTTGTATTTATAGTATTCTAAACTTGGAGCCCAAGTAAGGGTTTGAAACCCTAAACCTTCTATATGGCGAATATATGGATCCCAAGGATTAGGATCCTTCTTGACTTGTTTCCATATATTCGTGTCTTTTAAACCTCTAACGGCCGTGAGTCAATATTCGTTAAATACTAACGACCATTAAATATTTATTTTAGTGGTTTAATAATTAAAAAATAATGTTTTATATATTAATTATTTTACATTGATTCTCATACGTAATGTGTGCAATCCCGAAAATCTCGAGTTCGAATCCGGACATACACGTATTAATTTATGACCATAAACTAACAGCTCCCACTTGGTTATATCTTAATACAGTAATGACATTGGATAGCCTAGGTTTTCACACCAATGTCCTCATAGTTAAATTGAGTGTGGTTTCCATGGAAAAACCATTTTAATGATTCATCATTAATACTTATCATTTTACTTCTAATACTTCATTAATCTTGAATATGGATCGAGTCATTTCACAAGTTAATATTTTGTTTCTCGTTATATCTGATTGAACAAGATTACCAAATTATCTGAACGTATTCTAGATAGATCTTGGGTAAGGCCTTACAAACATCTTGTCAACCCTACGAGGGGCCCAAACAGTATTATGCTTTGAAACAAATTCAAAGGAACTAATTCTCTTGACTACAAGCAAAACTCATGAACTTTGCAACACTTCTGAAAATAGTCCTTATAACCACGTTTTACGGATAGCGTTAGACTATTTCACACAAGTGTGCTACATTCATAACAGTTATCTGGTATCTCAAGTCTGAGGATAAACATTTATGATTTACTTAATGACAATGATCCATAAAGTATAATCATGTTAAGTTGGGATCTGTCCTATATTCAATTCATTGAATATCATGTGAATCTGGCATGTCCCACGCATCAATATACTTTAAGTATATTCTACCAAAACTCAGATTTGTCTTAATTCAATGACATTCCCACATCATTGATCGAAAACGAACTTTTAGAATAACATAAGTTATTCACGGATTAAACATGCGAATATAGGATATATTATTAAGAAAATGAAAAATAAACATAACCAATATTTTATTTCATTTAAATAATATTTGTTCAAAACTTCCCTTATCCAAATACTAATAGATCAATGCATGATAATACTAGTTAATGAATTATATCTCAAGTAATGACAATCATACTTGTTGACAAGGCATAATTTCAACTAACTTTGATCTATTAAAATTTTGAGAATACTTATTTCAAGAATTCAACTAGTGAAGTTCTTGTATGTGTGCATTCAAAACATCTTGATATTGCCACATAATATTTCATAAAGTGTGTGACATCCTCAACCACCAATTTATGACAATTAAACTTTCAAACATTTCAAAGTTTAAAGTATTCTTATTCTTTAATGTATAATGTGACTATGCTCTTAGTTGAGCACAACTAGTTCACATGGCCATCAACAAGGATGAAATCCTCCCATGACTAGTATTGAGTGTCATCTCAATTAAACGAACATCATTGTATTCAAACAACAATATGATCTTTAAAATCTTCGTAAACTTCAATATCTACAGTGTAATGTTTGATGTCTTTCAAACTTTCAAGTTTGTTGGATACAACAATTTTCACAACAATTGACATATTGTTCATCCATAGAATCTGGGAGCAACTCCAGGCTGAGGAATGTAATTCAAACATATTCCATTAGAATATTCATTACACTAGTTATCTAATAACTTACTTAGATATCAATGTTGTCAAATCACCTTGCATTCAAGCATGATACAACAATAACATGATGTACATGAAAAATCCTTGTGTCGAACTAAGATTTCATTCATGTTTTACATATCCATTTTCCAAATGATATATCATGTTCTATTAGACCCATTTATTTAATACCGCACATGTTTACTAACAATAAACATATACTCCAAGGTTGTATATCTTATTTCTAAATCTTTCAATTAAAGTTTCATTCCAAAATAAAACTTAACATTTAGTTTAGATGGAATGTTACTTCAAGTGTTATACAACATATAAGATTTTAAATAAGCATAATACTCCCACTAGCTTTCAGGAATACTCAGAAATTGTCTTATTTTAATTTTAAATCAAAACTTGGATTTAATAGTTAAACATAAAAATCATCTCCTAGAAGCATTCATATATCCATTCATGAATTATTGCATTTTATACACTTCCAAAGATTATTTGAATTCAAAAACTCCTTTCGATTACTTACCGTCCTCGCTCAAGTAATCACTCAAGAAAGAGGTTTTATATTCCATTGTCATTTTTCATATTAATGAAAATAAGTATGACAATAATCATCTTTATATATTTAATGTGTCTAGGAAAGAATATTCAATCATAATTAATTGCTTAAGGTAAACCAAGTTCCAAAGTTGATTATCTTTATGGACATCATCTTAACATTCATAGTATGAATAATTTACCACAATTCAATATTAGGTAATATATCATTACGATTAACAGGTTTACAATGATCATGTAATTCATATTTATCATCACATTAATCAAATATCTGAGATATCCTTGCGGATCTATGAATGAGAATTCCATCATCTTGAGGTCTATCAGATTTGACCTCATCGTGATATTTACTAGTGTATTTTAGAAGATTATGTGTTTTTGTTATTTAATCTCTTCAAGATCTAAACAAACTCCCACTTGCTTTTGTAAGTTAAAGACTATCTATAAATACTTTAGCAAGTAGAACAACACTAAATTGTTTTCTTTTAGGATATTACAAATACACATTGATAGTTCCTGACTCTGGTTTGTTAATAACCTACTCATAAGTAGTTTAACAAATTTACAACTTCCTTTAAAGACTTAATGTGATTCATCACATTATATAATAGAATCGTGTCTTATTAATCTTCTAGGTTGGAGTCTTATTAAGTATATCCAATCCATACTCAATTTTCTAACCATGATAACTTTTGGAAGAAAAGAAGATATAGTTATCTTGAATCAAACAATATAACAAATGTTTGATTCTTCTAACTAAACATACCATATACATACAATATTTTATTAGAATTAATATTGTAAGACAATCTAACAATATGTAAGATAAACATATTCCTTTTGGCCTACCTATTTACCAACTAAGTCAACTTAATGGTATAATAGAATTTTCAAGCCAATTGCATGCTTTATAACATAAGTATTCTTTGACCAAGTCAAAAGACATAACAATTATAATGTCTTACTTTATATTATAAGTCTTTAAAAGACTTAATGTTTGTGAGTTTACACAGAAACACATAACCATGTATAATTTAAAGTAATTATGAACATCACGTCTTGGTTTCAATTAATTCATTTTCAAGTTAATATACTATTTATGTCATTCCAAGAATACACAAATATTTAAAGTAGCATTAGATTACTTTATTTTAATTATGTCATCCCTTGAAGTTTCCAACTAAAGAAACTGCAAAAGTATCCACGCCCAATCTTACGAAAAGTGGAGATTTACCTTGAGATTACAATCTAGCCAAGATCTCACTTAACCTAAAATGTAACTTCAAGTGTTTCTATAATTTGAATGACATAAGACATAAAAGTAGTCTATGTTATAATCTTGACACATGCTCTTTAAACAAGACAATCATTAGAACGTTAATCTGTTACCTCAATAGAATCCATTAATCATATTTGTATGTATTGTTCCTTTGCACACAATAAATACTTCTCCCACTTTTGCATAGAACAACATCATGTAGTAGATAAACACCATGACATTCGTTTGTTTATGTGAGCAATATGATAGTGTCATAGATATATAAGCATTACAAGTAGATGTAGGACCACTTAATTATCAAGGAAATGTTCATGCTATCCTTGAGAATATGAATGTCTATATATTTGAACGTAATGTATTATTATCAAGAAAATCGAAAATAATCTAAGTTACTACCAAGATAATAAAGCTTGTAACTCCCATTTGAATTAGACAACATTACACTAATGCCTTAATCGAATACACCACAATACTCCCACTGGATTTGACAACATTATAAGTGTTTCATAAACCAATGAAAATAGCGTGCTATTATGTTGCTACCCCTTTGTAAGACCATTCGTAACAATTACTTAGGTACTAAAAGAGTGTATTCTACTATGTAGATGATGGATCATCCATCAATGCTATTAACTTGGAAAATTGAGCATGTAATTTTTTCCTTAATAGGTCTACCATCCCCATAATGGTGTATAGCACCTTTAATTTGTCAAAGCAAAACAACTAGATAAAATATACTAGTTTGTCTTTTACCAATTTTGCGGTAATTAGTCTAGATTCTAATTTAATAACTTATAAAACGTCAAACATGTTTTCTAGTTGACCAAAATGTCATATAAGAATTCAATCACCAACAGAGGGTGATGTTGGAATCACTCCTAAACTATAATTCAAGTGCTAGTCATTCTTATGTAATAGGTAGCTTATTATGGCCTTTATGTTTGTTATTAGCCTTAAGCTTATGTAGAAGGCCCATGAGCTTAGGCCCAAGCCCATAGGAGAAAGGATGGAAACTAAGAGTGTTGCCCTAACTTTCCTCCTATAAATACCTTATGTAAACCCTCACTTGAGGGTTGGTTGTTCAAGTTATTCTCTTTCACTCACATCTACGCATAACCGTGCCTTATTATCGTGTGTGTGTGTTTGGATCTTGTTCAATCGCCTCTATCTCTTTCTATATTACTTGTGTTTGTAAAACTAGTGACCTAACAGTGGTATCAATCGCCTAATAGTTGGGTGAACGTATTGTTTGAAGTGAGTTTTGGTCTCACGATAACGACGTACCATATCTTTGGTTAGCTTAAAACGCATTTTTACACTTTTAATACAAGATTCTTGTACTTTCAACGTTATAAGGTGTTAAACTAGCGTTTTTGGCAAAAGTTTGGAACTTTATCGTGGATCATTGTTTTGAGCTAGTTTTATTCGTGGGTGTAGTTCTACGCGTAATCGTTTTAGAAGGTGTGGTTCATCAAATTTCACATTCTTGTGTTATTTGGTGATCTTGAAGCTATTTCATCACACAAAACTGGTTTAGAAACATCTTTGAGCAATATCAAATTTACGAGTAAACCTCGCATAGTGAAACCCTAAAACTACGCGTAAGTCTTTCCTTGGTTTGATCTTACGTTTCTTGGTTTACTCCGTGTTTTCTTGATTGGATAAGCCCGAAAATCGTCGACTTTGGATATCTTTTGCCTTTGTGAAGTGTAAAAGATCACTGAGATAAAACCCTAAATTTACGCATAAGTATAAAGCTTACGCGTAGAAATCCCACATAAGATTTTCTTCGCGCTAAGCATAGTCTTACGCATAAGATAATCCTACGCCTAACTTTCTCGCTAACTTTTGTCTACGATAACTTTAGAGTCTTTTCCATACTTACGTAAGCTAAATCTCGCGTAACTTCTTATTATTACGCGTAACTTTGGTGTTTTTACGCATAAGTGCTACTTCACTATTGTGATTTCTACGCCTAAGGATACTTCTTCATCAAAGGTTCATTCGACTACAAAGATCCATTTTTACCAACACAAGTTTTCAACATGTCACAACCACCATACTCTAACTATTTCCCTTACACTTATCCTCAATGACAACAACAACTAAGTCCACAACATCAACAATGGAATCAACAACAAGCAATTTATCAACAACAATTTAATCAACAACATACTCCACAACTTGGAGCAATTCCTCCACCACAAATGCTTCAAACACCGCCAAGTCTTGAAGTTCAACCCTACACAAATGATTTCAATAAACATCCATCAAGGAACACTATGAAGGAACCCACTTGGTTTTCAAAGATGTGTGAAGCTTTAAGCGACCAACAATCAATTCATGAGGTTTGGATCACTGATAGACCTCAATGCTCACTCCGAAACTACGATCAATGGGTGATAAGGTTCTTTAGGTTTTGTGATCTGAAGAAGCCACATGGAAAGTTCTTAAAGAAGGTTATCTTGGAAGGTCCATTTGAGATGCCTCTTGTCATTGTGCGGGAGATCCAAATGCCATTCCACCAAGAGATGAACAAGCGAACATTGCTACTTGTTATGGACTTGAATCCTCAAGAACTTCTACACTATGAGGCGGATGAACTTGCAATGGAATATATCCTCTTAGGATTACCAAACCCAATTCTTCGTAGTGTTGATGCTCAAAAGACCCACGAAAATGTGGGATCATATTCGTCTTCTTATGGAAGGATCGGACTCAATCGGGAGGATTTGGAATCCAAAATTTACTTGGCTTATGAACACTTCATGATTGAACACGGAGAGACACTAGAGTCCTATCATCATCGTTTTCGAGACATCATCAATGATTTGGATAAACACAACATCATCATGCCAAGAATTGCGGTGAATACTAAGTTCACGAGTAGTCTTGGTCACGAATGGGAGAAGTATGTCATTTTTCCCCGTCAAGCGATGAATATGCATCATTCTACATATGTATTGTTGTACGATTACTTGAAGCCTCATGAAAAGGAAGTTGGCCGGGAAAGGATTCTCCGTGCTCAAATTGCTCCACCTACACATCCGGACAATCAACAACTTGCCTTATATGCTCAACAAAGTTATCCTCCTCAACAAGCAACTCAACCAATCGCCTCGGTCACCAAGCGATCAATCACAAAGAACCTCAACAAAATCAATTGGTTCCTTACAACAACAACAATGATCAAGCACTTCATAGTCAAACTAATGAGGAATCCGATCCGTTCGAAGCATTACAACAGGATTTGTTATGATTGCTAATGCTTTTAGCCGTTATACCAACAAATCCAACAATCGTATTCGTTCCTTATCCAATACACGAAATCAGTTGTTGTGAACAATGGACGAGTTGAAGTTCGAATCGTGGTTATGGTCGTCAAATGGGAGGTGGTCAAGGGTTTAATGCTATGGTAGGAATAACAACAGAGCTCCGGTGGTGGAGCAGAAATGCTCGAGAATGGGTTGAATAGTTTTCGATGCTACAACCTGCAATGAGAAGGAACACTGGCTAATGCATGCCCAAAGCCAAGGACTAGGGCGGTGCTTATTTCAAAGAGGCTCTTCTTTTGGCTCTTAAGGATGAAGGTGGTGGATCTCTCACAAACAAAGAATGAGCTTTATGGCGATGAAGACTCGGATGATGATATGGAGGACTTGCGGGCCAATCACATTTATTATGTTGATGGCTAATATGCATGAGTTACACATGAGTGAAAGCAGCCCAATGAGTGACAGCGATGGCTTGTCTCGGTACCGAACAAACCATCATCATATCTCGAACTAATATCTCCGCCAATATCTCGAATCAAAGCACGGCTCGGATCGTTTAAAATGAGTCATCTACATCTCATTCGGCGATTTTCAAATAAACCAGTAGTTACATTTGACGATCAAGATGACCTTATGGTTTCCTTTGATAATCAAATTGACTCGTGGTTGTACTTGAGGATCTAAATAATGATCATATTGTGACTCACGTTGAACAAGCGAACTGTTGCCTCATCCGATTTTGCTCGTTTAATTCAAGACCATCAAATCAAAATGGAGGAATGTTATGCATTAAATAAGGAATTAAAAAGCAAAATGCACTGTTAACCAAGGATTTTGAATGCTTACAAATGCAACTCAACTTTTTCAAAACTCAAGAAAACCGTGAAAAGGTTTTGAAGCCGCTTTGCTAAATCTCATCAAAACGAAAAATATTTAGAGACGGATCGTGATCTAGCCGCTTGAAGAATGCTTTGTTATGCGAAATAGAACAAGCGAAACATGAACATAAAAATCAAATTAACGCTCTCACCTTGGAAAATCAAAAAGCTAAGGTGACTTGTTAACTTGTCAAAAGCAGTTCTCCGCTTACAAAAAGCATTCAACGAATCGGGTAGATGACCTTCTTGAAGAAATTATCGACACAACACAAAATTAAAGAGTTTAAAGCTGTTGTTTACAAACATGGTAAATCAAGAATGACTATTGAAAAGTTTACTTTAAAACCCAATCCAAAAGGATATGGACCAAATCTAGTTGATTACAAACCAAAGCTTTCACTAAAAACATTCAAACCAAATCTCAAGTTTCGGTCGAGAATATAAAATTAATGAATCTTGTTATGAGTGTTGTTGAATATCATCGTCAAGAGGAATTAGATGCGAAGACGAGTCGATCAAAATTAAAAGCATTGTTTACAACAAACCTTTAATTATTCAAAACCGGTCACTTCGTCACACCAACGGATTCTTCTAACACACAAAGGGTTATCATCAAAACACCGAGTCTTCTAATGTTAATCCCCAACCGATTATGCACAAACTTATGGTCCTTTACCTTCCATCGATGAAGTAAACTCAAAACACGAAAATCGAAAAATTCTTAGATATTTTGACATTTTCATGGTGACCTCAAAATTTTACAACATGAGATAGAATATCGTTACGAAATCAAAATTGATCATTTTCAATCGCCTCTAGCGAGAACAAAGAGACATTTTTCGGAAAAATCTTTTACCTAACGTTAAAATTTGAAAAGTTGTGCATTAGCTTGGGAAAAGGATTTTCATAAGGAACTTGGAGTAATGAAGGTCGTTTTGAGAAAAGCTGAAACATCTATTTCTAATACTAAGCGTAAAAGAAAATGTTGAGAAAAGATGTTGATCGACTCTTGAAGATGTTATCTGTCTTGATATCCATAATATTGTGTTACTCCATTCTTTGCCACATGCATCGATTATATCTCTGCGATAATGTTGACTATGTAGTAGCTGTTGAGAATCTTGATAAGATGCTTCAAATCGAGTCTTTAAAAGTCAAAATGAACGATTACTTAACGAACTTTACAATGCAAAACGTCGTCTTAATTGGTGTGAAAAGATATTCACAATCAACAACTTGGTTTCAAAGAAAATCGCTCGGTTGCAAACAAAATCTTTTGATCCTAAACTTGAGCAACTGGATGATCAAAACGTGTCTTTGAAAAATCAAATCTCAAAATATGAACAAGAACTTGTAAAAGTTAAACAGGAATATGGTGTCATATTTTATTTACTCAATAAGACTCGTCATGAAGCATCCAACGAACTTGATCACTATCTTGCTCACACTAGAGAAGTCATGAATTTTGTTGGTAACATTCGTTCTGAAAATCAAGATTTGATTCACACTATCTCTAAGTTAAAATGTTAGGAAAGTATGAACAACTTCCGCCAACCATCATTAAGAGATTAGCACCTGTAACACTTAGTAATCATGCACCTAGAATCCCTACTGCCAAATCACAAGTTGCTAACGTGCTTCCTTCTACTGAAACAAGAATAGTTGCGTCTTTTCCAAACATCCGCACTTCACAGCCTAGGAGCACTCAATCGAAGAATAGGAAGTTGCGACCTAAGAAAAGATCAATAAGGAATGCTAAAGTAGAAGAACACCCTAGGACTATGAATAAGACTCACGTTGCTTCCACTATAGATATTGCGTCTGGCAAATGTAATAGAAATAGTGATGTAACGAATGCTAAACCGTTAAGTACTTTTGATATTCGATCCGATGCACCTTGTGTTATTTGTCGTAAAAGTATGAATTCGATTGTCATGACAAATGTGTTTCTAAAGCTATAATCTCTCGTTTGCGGAATCCTAAGAATCGGAAAACCTCTAGGCCCACTAATCATTCTAAGTCCGTGCTTGGTAGACCGCCTTCTTTAGATTCTCGTCATCCGTTGTTGTCCCCGTAGCTCCAGTTTCACCTCCTAAGAATGTAGTACCACTTAGTGCATTCACAAAGACTAAAGCAAACAGTGAGTTATAGATGGCGAAATGGATATATAACACATTAGGATTTAAATGGATGCCTAAAGTTATTAATGTATGTATGTCTCTATCATCGCTTGGAACCCTCTAACATTTGGGTTCCACATCTACTTCTATTCCATCCGTGTCGTCTGTGTGTAATGCATGTGATACGATCATTCTCTGATTGTTGATAACGGATGTTCCCGACACATGACAGAAACCTTAAACTATTATCAACGTTATTGCAAAGTTCATTGGTACCGTCGGTTCGGGAATGATCACTTGCAGCTATCATGGGCTACTGAGATTATGTCAATGGGAACATCGAATCGTGGGGTTTACTATGTGGAAGGCCTCGATCTACAACTGTTTTCGGTGGGTCGGTTTGTGATGGAGATTTGGAGGTTGCTTTCCGGAGAAAACTTGTTTCATTCGTGATCTACAAGGAAATGACCTTATATGCGCTCGCGTAATTCTAGTCTCTACACTATCTCTATGCAAGACATGGTTACTTCATCTCCCATCCGCTTACTTTCAAAGGAAACATCAACAAAATCCGGCTGTAACGCATCGTCTCTCATATCTAAACTTTCAAACCATCACCAACCTTGCTCGACACAAACTAGTTGAAGGTCTCCCACGATTCCGGTATTCAAAAGATCACCTTTGCTCGACATGTGAACAAGGAAAAAGCACTCGTGCTCATTTTACTTCAAAGGTGGAACACGACCTCAACATGTGCTTCATCTTCTTCACATGGATTTGTGTGGCCCGATCGCGTGCAAACGATCAATGGCAAACGCTACATCTTAGTAATTGTTGATGACTACTCACGATGGACTTGGGTCTACTTTCTTGAAGCAAAGACCAAGCTACACAAATGATCATCACCTTTCTCACAAAAATCAAGTTCGACTCCGGAACACCGTCCGCCAAATAAGAACGGACAAAGGAACCGAATTTGTTAACCAAACCCTTCGTGAATTTTATGAGAAAGTGGAATTCAAAGATCAAACATCTATTGCACGTACACGAACAAAACGGAGTTGTTGAAAGACGAAACCGAACGTTAGTCGGGTTGCAAGAACAATGTTAATCAATGCTAAACTTCCAGACACTTGTGGGCGAAGTCGATCTCTCGCATGCTATACTCAAAACCGCTCTATGATCACAAACGCCACAACAAAACACCTTTCGAGCTTGTCCATAACCATAAACCGAATCTCAAACACTTTCATGTATTTGGATCCTTTGCTATCCGAATAATGATCGTGATAATTTTGAAAGCTCAAAGCCAAAGCCGACATTGGAGTCTTTATTGGATATTGTGAGAATTCTAAAGGTTCTGGATCCGGAATCGTCGTACAAAGCAGTGATGGAAACGATTCATGCTCATTTTGATGAACTCACGGACATGGCTTACGAGTATAACGACTTAGAACCCGGTCGCAACCATTTAAACTTCCTCAACCCCATCATCACCGAACAAAGCCCCGGTAACTCGTCAACAAATGGAAAGGTTATTTGCTCCTCTGTTCGGTGGCGATATTGATGAACGTGCTCGTGTGTATCCGCTGTTTCATTGCTCAACCCGATAATATTCCTATACGATACACTGCTACAACAACTACATTTGAAGATGCACCTACACCGCTTGACTCCAACACAATAGTTGAACAAACTGCTTCCAACAATGATGAACGGTTGATGATATTCGAATGAAGTACCCCACCGCTGATTTTGATCCAAATCGTTCTTGAACCCGTTTGCTAATGACACCACCGCACGGATGTCGCGGAATCATCAACAAACCATTTAAATCCTCGAATCGCACAATGTATACCAACATCAACCCTCACACATCGATGGACAAAAGACCATCCTCGGCTAATATTATTGGCAACCCGAATCAACCAACCGTTACGAGACAACGTCTTCACACAGATGGTGAACATTGCATTTATGCACTCACCGTCTCGCTAATCTGAGCCTAAAACATTAAAGACGCAATGACAAAAGACAATGGATTGAATCCATGCAAGAAGAACTCAACCAATTCAAACGTCTTGAAGTATGGGAGCTGGTTGAAAGACCAACGGGGTCTACGTCATTGGTCTCAAATGGATTTGGAAAAACAAATTGGATCTTTGAAGGGCGTAATCCAAAACAAGTCACGTCTAGTTGCTAAGGGTTATCATCGAGAAGAAGGAATAGACTTTGAAGAATTTTTGCTCGGTTGCTCGTCTTGAGGTCGTTCGGATATTTCTCGCGTTCGCGGCTCATATGAATATGACGGTCTTTCAAATGGATGTCAAAGCTGCGTTTCTCAACGGACAAGCGAAAAAACGGTTTATGTCACCAACCGAAGGATTCGTTGATCCAGTGCCGAACCATGTCTACAAACCGAACAAAGCTCTTTATGGTCTCAAACAAGCCCCTCGGGCATGGTGCGATAAGCTATCATCTTTCCTCATTGCTAATAATTTCACCAAAGGTTCGGTTGACCCAACTCTTTTTATACAATATCACGGGCACATATCTTAATTGTTCAAATTCGTGGATGACATCATTTTGGTTCTACACATAAAAATTTTCAATCGCTTTTGCAAAACTAATGAAGAAAATTTTGAAATGCCCATGATGGGTGAACTTACATTCTTTCTAGGATTACAAGTTCATCAATCACCCCGTGGTATTTTCTTGAGTCGATTCAAATATGCCCTTGAATTGTTAAACAAATTTGGAATGAAAACACGTGATACTTATGCCACACCAATGACTCATACCAAGAAGCTAGATCTGATTTACATGGGAAATTAGTGGAACCTACCAAATACCGAAGTATTATTGGGTCTCTCGTGTATCTAACATTAGCGACACGATATTGTCTTTGCTTGGTTTATCTATGCTCCGTTATCGATCGCGACCAATGAAACCCACCTCTGAGGCTAAAGAATCTCCGATACATCAAGAGAACCATTAACTTGGGGATCCGGTATCCGAAGGATTGGTTTTGAACTAATCGCTTTTTAGAATGGCGACCACGCAGGATGCTTAGACTCGAGGAAAAGTACTTGAGAGCTCTACAATTTCTTGGTGACAAACTGGTGTCTTGGCAATCAAAGAAGAGGATTGTACATCGTTGTCATCAAGCGAAGCGGAATATGTAGCCATGTCCGCGTATTGTGCTCAAGTCATATGGATGAGAACACAACTCAAAGACTATGGTTACATATTTGATGAAATCCGATGTCTTTGCGACAATCGGTGCCATTGCGATCTCGTGCAACTCGATTCGGCATTGAAATCAAAGCACATCGATCTTCGCTATCATTTCATCAAGGATCACGTGGAGCAGTGCAGTTGAATTATACTTAGTGAGTGCGAATACCAATTGGCGGATCTTCTCACCAAAGCCTTGCCTCCCGCTAGGTTTAATGAGTTGGTCCATCGGATTGGTATGCGGTGTTTGACTCAAGAGGAATTGGATGACCTCTTAAACAGATCTTAAAACACATCAAACACCAAAATATCTTTTGTAAATATTTTTCAAAACAAAATACAAAAATATAAAACCTGATAAAACAACAAAAATATTCTTCTATCTATTTTTCTTTCAACATGGCAAGTACATTTCTTCCGTCAACACTATAATCTTTCAAAATTCAGTATTTTTCCGATCAAGTGTTGAGGGGGAGAAATTAAATACTTAACTGTTTCAAAATAACTTTGTACTTGCATGTTATCATATCCCGGTTGGTTATCTTATCAATGGTGGTAAATTTTCTGGTTCACTGACACTCCTCGGACTAAAATTAATAACCTTTCAATATTTCTTAAGTCGAGGGGGAGTGTCGTCAAGTTTCTTTCTTAAAATCTTTGTTTGATAACCAAAATGGATGTTAAATGGCTTTGTATGTAAAAGGAAAAGGTGGAGGGACCAAAACTGTCAAAATATTAAAGTTATTTTAATAAAACACCTCCCACCTAACCTTTTCACTTCACATTTATTACTCTCATCTATATCATCCTACGCACAAAATTCATTCAAGATATCTGTGTTTTTGATCATCAAAGTGTAAGTGTTTTCACAATCTTAACGATAATACAAGCAAAGGTTTTGAATTTTAAGCAAATCCAACGGCTAAAACGTTAGATATGCGTGATTATGTGTTCTACGCATAAGCGTATGAACACACAATCATTGGTGTGTGTTTGTGGTTGAAAAGAATGTGTCAAAATGTGTCTTTAACAACTATGATACTATTCTTATCCTCTAAATCCACCCAGAAACACGAATTGATGATTTTTCAAAATTAGGGTTCTTGAGTCGAATTGGGTGTTTTCAAATGTGAAGAGTTTTGGTCAAAAAGATTGTTGTGTTATGTTTATATGATGTTGAATTGATGATATCCAGGTTCTATAACAACCCAAAAACACTGATTAACTCAGAATTAGAAATTAGGGTTTAAAGTTCTAAAGTTTGGGTATTCTTGATTCATCACGAAATAGATGTTAAGACTTGGTTTATAGACTCTCACAACACCTTAGAACTACCAGTAAAAGTTTGGTGCAATTTCCATGGTTAGAAATCTTATGCGTAATTCATAACCCTTAGGGTTTTGACCTACGCGTATGACTTTCTACGCGTAAATGTTTAACAAGCTTTCATGCCGTGATTTGAATTTAGAATGAATATATGTGTTAAGATTGATGTTATGATGATTTTATTTCGGGCTTGCTACTCGTAAACTCGTAATCAAGGTCATTGAATCTCACGCATAAGGATCACTTTACGTAGAAGGTTATCTTGAAGAGTAATCTTCACGCGTGGCGCTACGCATAAGGTTCTACAATGGGACTACGCGTATCCCGTGAAGGATATGCGTAAAAAAGTGACTCTACGCATAAGGTCTACTCTTACGAGTAAGCCTTACGCGTAAGGTTTATATACGCCCACTGGCGTAAGCTCTCACGCTTAAGGTCCCTTTTCCTCACGCGTAACTTTTATTACGCGTAGTTAGATCCCACATAAGCTTTTGTCTACGCATTATGTCATTCTGTTTACGCTAACTTTACCAAAACTACGCCTAAGCCTTGATTGACCTTCATTATGAATTGTTACGTGTACAAACTTGTAAATAAACTAATCATAACGTCACGAATCCAATAATGTCACTAATAAACTTAATCGTTTGATATGTTGTGAACAATAAGTGATAACATAAACTTTAAAACTTAAAGTTAACTAACTCACGAAACATTTCACGACGTCATTGGACTATTGGACAAACTAGTGACTTAGGACTCGTAACAATCATTATCACTGTACATTCAATACCTAGACAATAAGACCTTATGTTGACTAACATTATGTCTTTTGATATGTTGGTTCTTTTGGCTAATGTTATTTCAGATCACGACATGGCTGCTCAAATGAATGTGGATGCACCTGAGATTCTCACTATTGCTGATATCTTCCCAAATGGCTATCCTAGAAAGATTGGAATGAACAACCTTAGGGTTGACTTTGAAACCCTAACACTCGCTCGTAATCTTCTTGTCTCATTGTTGTGGATATTCTAAGGAATCATCCCTACCGAACATGCTCTCACACTCGCTACTATACGAAATCTACATTCGACAGTTCGGAATTCTATGCAGAGGATCACGAGTCAAAGTGCGGTGACGGTGACACTTAATCACAAACAAGTCACCATCACTCATACGGACTTACGGTCGTTCTTCTCATTCACGAAATCGAGCCTCACCGACTTCTTTGCTACACATCTTGAAGAGCAGTTCGCATTTCTTCTTGACATTGGTTATGATGAAGCTTGAGGATTGTTACTAAGCATTCTCACGTGGAGCTTAAGAACATTCCTCAACCATGGAGAACCCTCTACATCATCATTACCAAGTCATTTTACGGTCGTGGCGGTGGTTATGAGCATCCAAAGCTCATGGAACTACAAATCTTACGGTCTCGATCAATAAGAAGGACATCGAAATCGAAGCATCGATATGGGAGGACATGATGCTATTTCACAAGAAGCTTGGCTCAAAGATTCCCTATGTCGATACACAAAGCTTTTGATCCGAGAGCACTTGGACTTAATCGATATCCCCACGAGGCTCAATGACCCCGACAATCACGACTTGTTGCGAACCTATCCTTTCTATCGAATCAAGGAATCGACAACTAAGAAGCGGGTGCCGTCTTTGATCACCTTCTATCTAAAGAACTCAAGAAGCTTGAAGCGTACAAAAGGTATCTAGTAGCGATAAAGAAGGCAAAGTTGGTCATCTTGATGAAAACCTTCGGGAACTCTACTCGGAGAACCGTAAGAGGAAGTCTTTGGAAGTACAAGAAGTTACGAAAGTTATAGGAAGCTTCCCAAAGGAATCCTCCTCGTAAAAGGATTGTTCCGTAAAGGAAGTCAACCTATTCCCACACTGAACAGCAAAGAAAGCTTGTGGACGAAAGCTCGAAGTAATCGACAGGATGAAGAGATTACCTACTGCGAAGCGCAAGGATGACAATCCTTGCACCAAAACCTCCAAGTCCTCAAGTCGATAAAGGAAAAGGGAAGACTACCGCACTTGTGCCCTTTGATGAGAGCTCAAGAAGAAGAAGAGCTCTTGGATCAATCTTACGGAAGAAGTTTAAATTAGTTAGACACCTTCAAAAGGTGGAGAATTTGCAAAAGACCAAATGGGTAGCCCCGGAGGATCAAGTGTCTTGCCAGCTCTTCACCAGATCCCGATGCGGTTAATCGACCGATAAGGGATCCGTGCCACCACTCTTGTGCAACAACAAAAGCTTGTGGAGGATACTATCGAATATGAGTTTGAGAAACACAGGCGAGAAGTGCGAGAAAGATAAAGATCTTGATTATGACAAGTTGCTTCGGAAAGTCCTACACGTTTACATAAGGAAACTTCGAACCGCCCAAGGACCCCGAGTCTCCTCATGTCTCCTCCTCATCGATTCTTCATCTCACTCCTCACCACCACCATCAAAGAAATCAACCAAATCAACATCCAATCTGTGAAGAAACCACCTCGATCTTGGATTTCTCGGACACATGAAAGAATTGTGAAAGTCATCAAACAATTGAGGAAAGAAAGACATGCTTTGAAGTTTGAACTTTCTCAATCAACAAATACAATATCTACATGACGAGAATGACAAGATGCAAGAAGAAAGGAAGTTTATCCGAGAATTCATGAGAAGTCATCGTCGAGAGGAACTGAATCGAAATGATCGAAGGTTACACTAACAAGTACCTTGGGATATCGTTCCTAAAGTCACAAAGGAGATGTTTACGAGACAACTATATCCGAATCTTATGCGGATAGCCAAGCAAACTATAAGATCAACACCTTTAACCGTCACAATCAATCCATCCGATCCTGTAGTTTTCTCGGATAATGAATTGGTGGCCAAGCTTGTCACACAAATGTCTAAGCGTTGGGACATTTACTTGATGAAGGAAAGATGTTTCAAGCATTGCGGACTACCAACTCAAAGAAGCATGTAGATTCAAGCGAGAAAGCCTAAGCGTCCTAGAGGCGATGAAGATAAGGATCATGATAAGCATGATAAAGCTAAGCGTCGGAAGAAGTCCGGTGAATCATCTTCTATGTTACCTCCTCTCCAACGGACTCCTACTCAACAAAGGTCTCCTCCTCGTTCTTCTACAAATAAACCTCGGGATCGATTCGAGTTACCACCCCGACTCGTAAAAACCGGTGATCACTTTGAGTATACGGGTGGTGACGATGAAGAGGTCCTTGAGCCCCTACAACAACCCACCTCTCCCAAACATGTTAAGAAACCGTAATCCTCATCTAGGCCAAAACAAAAGAAGAAGAAGGCGCCCATGGTCGCGTCGTATCATGGCTAGATGACGATAAAAGCAGAGGAATTTGAATGGTTCTCTACACTTGTTAACTCAACTCCACCACGAAGAAGGTCAAGATCCGGTGAGCGGTAATACATTGGAGCATGCTAAGATTATGCAAGAAAAGTTCCATGTGAAGAAGATGACGAAATCCGAGTTGAGGCAAATCAAGAATGAAGCTTTTCAAGCTGTGGAAAGATAGCTCGAGAAAGTGCCATCGAGGTTGAATATCACCTTGAAAACATTGCTCGAGCTATGTCTAACAACATGGATTGGCTCAACCCGAAGCAAACGTCGACTTCACTAAGCGGGACAACCCTCCATATTACAGATGGTCAAAACCACTACCAGCGATCGGCCAACCGGATGAACCTAGGATTCCATTCGATATTTCTTCAACAAAGACTTGGAATTTCTTACTACAGTGGCGATGGATCAAGAAATACGCTACATCTTTGACACTTCCATTTCTCGTAGCCATATACTCAAGCCGCATAGCCATCGAGGAACGTGCCAATCACGTGTTTCCGGACAAAGTGGAAGCATATGACCGCGATGCATTGTGCGGATTCATCATTGGCGGGCGCAGAAGAATCTACTACGATTATCGGGTTCGAAGTCTCAACATGCGTGTTCGATTACTAAGGATATCGTTGCCATCAAACATGTTGTTTTGTCATCTAAGTGGGACTACACCTTCCTAAAGAATATTGTGATCAAGCGACAAGATGAAAGGGATTATGCATTCTCTGTCATTTGAATTTGAGAATTTGTCTATCAACGACATCGAAGACATGTACCTTGCCAAAGTACAAGGTTGCATGAGACAATTTTCAACCGAAGTACAACGTGAATTCATCAAGTCATTGCTCATCTTCATCGAGGCGCATAGTCATCAAGGAACATGTAGAAGATCTTGGTGGCGGTTGAATCTTATCGGACCCGTGTCAACTTCACTCCACCTCAACTAGATCTTCCCGACCTCAACCGGCTCTCGCAATATACACTCATCGGCAAACCTTTCGGCGTGGTTTACCGCAGTGATCTTCAACGAAATTGCTTAATGGCGTGTAGTGACCTTCACAAGTTTGTAGATCACACTTTGAAGATGGTTGGGGACGGATTGGCTTATAGGTTGAAGGATATCGACAAAGATTGGGTCTCTAGCGATGGAATTCTCGGGATCGAAGGATGTGAGGAGAATCATCAAGATGATTGATGAAAGGTTGTTTGAAGGATCGGTTCGAGCGTTGGAAAGCTTTGTTGGTGGTCGACCCAGGATCAACATCATCGGCTATCAGCATACATTCGCACTCTGGCGACATCATTGCACTTCACGGTACCCTTGAATTGCTTCTTTCCTTATAAATTTGGATGTGTGATTATATATGTCGGTGGCTTGTGCACACATAACAAAGTTGTACAACCCGTAATTTGCAAGAAAGGACCACGTAGTGCGCTTGATTGCCACAATCCTTATCAAAGGAGCAAAAGCTTCTTATTTTGATTAAAACCTATCAAACCTTTCATTTTTCAAGGTTTTGCTCAAAAGACAAGTACTTCCCCGTATGATTTTCAAAACCTCAACCGTTTATATCACTAGTTGAGGGGGAGTATTTGACTTAAAACTTTGTTTACAAATTGTTCACAGTGGTCACTCTTCCCGCAACACTCGAAATGGTCATATTTATTCTCAACTTTTCAAAATAACATTTTATATGCCATTTTTGAGGGAGAAAATTTATGTGATAAGAAATATGTTGTGTAAATGCAAATGAATCTTTGTGTAATAGACTTAACCAACGAATTGACGGTACTAAACTGTTAGTAACTCGAAAAGACTTGTCTGGACGGTAATAATTTCAAGCTAGTTTGCTAGTAATGTAAACGTGTCTATAAGGACTTGTCCGAGTAGAAAGTACCATTCGAAACTCTTGGTAGACATGAACTCGACGGTATGACAACCTTTCGAGGATTGTCTACACCTTCAAGGTAGTTATTAGAGCTAGTTGTCACCTAAAAGTCATCAATGTAACTCTTTAACTATGCAACGTAACCGTGTCTCATGGAGATTTCCTATCTTGAGTGGATCAATTCAAAAGTCGCTCTTTCCTCATCATGCAATTAACTGTTAAAACTCTTAAGCACATGTGGAGGGGAGTATTTATGCAAAATCTTATCTCTCACAATGGTTCAAACATGTTTTTCATTTACAAATCCTTTGAGAGTTTCTTCACAATGTTGGTTTTAATGGCAACATAGGTTAGTCATGGAGATATAAGGTGACTAAGGTTAGGAATAACCATCCTATGATCCGCCAGAGTCGGAGGGATCTACCCAAGGACATCACAAATAGTTAGTACTTAGAAGTCCTTAGGTATGATTAGAAAAGGAGAAAATGAGAATCGGAGAAAGAAGGAGTTGAAGAATTAAAAAGAAATGCAAAGAAAAGGGTGAAAAGAAATAGCCCTCAAATTATTCAACTTAGGCGATAATCGAGTTCAATTCATATGCTCTTGGTTGTCACTTAGTGACGCCGGTATTGAAGATTAAAAGTCGTCATGGACCCGATGATGCATGCACTAAACCTTCTTAGCCACTCAAGTTTCTCTCTACAAAAGCTTGTTTCATTCTCACAGGAACCCTACGTAAACTATTGGCGTTCTCTTGAGATCATTGGTATTGAAGAAGGAGACCTCTCCTAGTCTCCGCTCAGAAAACCAAAACGCACTATTGAGTCTAGAGCCACGAGATTCATCAAAAGATCTCTTAGGAACACTTGACGTTTCATCACTTGTTGATCAACAAATAAGATCATCGCTGGTTCATATCGAGTCCTTCACGATTTTAGCAACTGTCGAGAACATTATAAGAGGTTCACATCCGTGATCCTCGGTGATTGAATGGAAACTCCCGCCGGTCAACATCAAACGACCGACAAAGCAGTCACTTCATTAACTCCCGTGGATTACGCTTAGTGTGTCTCAAGCGGTCTACGATCGTGAGGTGGCGCTTGGTGTACCTCGGCTACTCATCGAACTCAGATGTACTTGGTACATCGCGTTATCTCACTTGTGGGACTCCGCCGAGAACGGCCTTTGTGAGAATTAGAGTTGTGTTTTACACTATCTTTGTAACACTCTCAAGTTCAAACTTGTAAGTGCTGGAAACCGCTTATTACTAACCGTTTGAAATGTTTTCTTCTTATGGAAGCTCGGGCGGGATGATCGTCTTGATTCTTCTCATGCTCACGCCAACATCATCACTAATGGAAGTTCTATCCAAAAGCAACACAACGGTCGTAATGATTCTTCGTCAAGTCAAAGAATCTACAAAGTTAAAGACTTAAAGAACTTCATCAAGATCGAATTCCAACGTCAAAGAGCGTGTGAGCATGTTGAAGAATGACGTGGAGACATCAGTAAGCAATGAAGGCACTGAAGCGATTTGATGCGAACAACAACATACTATCACTTTCACCACGAGAACAATAATCAAAGAACAAAGTTAATGATGACGTCAAAGCATAACCGCTCAAGGAAAACTATCTCTCTACACCGGGAGATTGTTCGAATCAAGGCAATTCTTCTCACAAGAAAGAAGAATGTCGAAAGGCGTCGAGCTACTATCACATCAACGCCTTCACCGTTCATCACCAACACTTGAGGGAGATTGTTGGAATCACTCCTAAACTATAATTCAAGTGTTAGTCATTCTTATGTAATAGGTAGCTTATTATGGCCTTTATGTTTGTTATTAGCCTTAAGCTTATGTAGAATGCCCATAAGCTTAGGCCCAAGCCCATAGGAGAAAGGATGGAAACTAGGAGTGTTGCCCTAGCTTTCCTCCTATAAATACCTTATGTAAACCCTCACTTGAGGGTTGGTTGTTTAAGTTATTCTCTTTCACTCACATCTACGCATAACCGTGCCTTATTATCGTGTGTGTGTGTTTGGATCTTGTTCAATCGCCTCTATCTCTTTCTATATTACTTGTGTTTGTAAAACTAGTGACCTAACAGGTAATGAAATCTCTTAAGGAAAACAAGGTGTGCAATTTTCTTAACTATTAAAGTTGCTATGAGTTATATTAGAATTTAGAGAATTCTAATGCTCCTAACATACCTTTCTCAATCATGAAAAGGAATAGGATTGAGTCACACTCTTCTTCCAAGGAAAAGAGACTATGTTTGTATTTTTAGTAAATTTTTCTTGATTAAACATTTATTTGAAAACAGAACTAGATCAATTTACCAAAGCTCAAACTACGTTTAAGGTTTAATGTTCCATTAATACAATCAAAAGAATTAACAAAATCCAATTTTAGTATTTGCGATAATTAAATCTTTCAAGAAAATTAAATACCCTTGGTAAATATTCATATTAATCATAGAATTTTCCTTGAAACTAGGACCCAAATTGCCATAGTTCCACCACATAAGTTGATCTGCTAGTGATGAAAGTATTCAACATGGTAATTGTCGAACAATAATTGAAAAACAATTTTCAATTCCTAAGTATGGGATTACAATTTTCCAAATCTTTATGCAAATGTAGGCATGTTTCACTCCATCTTACGCCTTAGGTCATAGATCTCACTAACTAACTTAATTAAGTTGTCTAATTTAGAAACTGCAAATTTATTCCAGTTGAGGTCTCACACAACATGGAGATTTACCTTGTCATTGCAATCTAGCTAACTTCAAGTTTTTCTTATCATTAGATGGCATAAACTTAAATTTAAGGGTACAAATTTTTGATGTGTAATCAAAACTTATGTATGAAGAAGCATGCATACATCTTCATAACATAAAATTTTACAAAAATTTACTCGTTAGTTTTTAAATTGATAAGATTAAATTCTACAAAGTTTTAATCGATGCGTTGAAAAACTTACAACTTTGCATTAAGATGCTTCATACATATAATGTTTATACTAGGTAGCTCCAAATATGACGCACAAAGTGGCAGAGAAGCTGGTCAGCGCGAAGCATATTAAAACCCCTTCTTCTTTTGAGTCACAAGTTTATGTCTGGCCATTCTTAAACCACTCACACAGTTTGTCATAATGGGTGAGCCGTTCTAACCATTTAGTATAGTCGCATCAATCGACTAAAAGTTCAAGATTTAATACTTAGAAAAACAAATCCAATTTCACCATTATTTAGTCCGGTTAACTTTTCCTTTCATAAAAAATACCCGTTTGCTTACAAACATATCAAACAATTTTATAAAAAAAAGTAATAGTTAAGCAACTCAAAATAATGCACATATATCATAACAATTAACATATGTAAAAACAAATAGCCACATGCATAGATTGTTCGATAAAACCCTAATCAATTCTAGGTTTATAACAATGCATATATTAACTAGGGCTTTCATCTACTAAGTTAAATGAGCCACATACATCAACGAATCGATTGCATAAGCCACAGTTAATCATCCACATAGCAAATAATTGATTCATTAGATATATTGAGGTCTTCCCCAATTCAATATTATCAAACGAATTACATGTGAATTTTCTTAACAATTAATCACATAAACATATACTTAACGCTTTAATCATATAAGCAATAATCCATGATAAAACATGCATGTTTTTACCATGGTTTCCACATAACAATTATTCAAGAATACCCAAGATACTCATAATTATGACACATAACAATTACACATAATTATCCACATAAAAATTCTACACGCAATCTTAGGGTTTCTACACGTTTTAACAAAACTAAAACCTAATTAAATAAAATTAGGGTATTCGACCCATATTTAAAAAAAATCAATGTTTTCAATTTTTTAAAACCCTAGAAACCATAAACATGTAATAATCACACAAAGGTTTAATTTTTATGTGTTTCGGTAATTAATTACATAGTATTAACGACTCATGATGCCATTGTTGGGTTTTATGAATACATAACAATTATAAAATATAAACATCATCAAAGCAAATAGCGGAAGCAAGTAGGATCTAAATATATCTAAACTAATTAACCGAATTTAAGTAGAATGCGTACCTTTTATCAATCCAAGCAATTGGGGTTTGTGTATTTCGATTTACAAAGAAATCGACCCAAGATATACAAACACAAGTGTATTTGCTCTTCGTTCAATGAATTTGGGTTTATGTATTTCGATTTACAAAGAAATCGACCCAAGATATGCAAACACAAGTGTATTTGCTCTTCGTTCAATGTACATACGTATTACTAGCGAATCAATGAGAAAAGCTAGCTTCTTGAATCACCATCAACCAAACACTTTGTTGTGCTCATTAGAAATCGACTACCTAAGGGTTTAGGGATAGAATTTCGGTTGAACATAATAGAGGGGAGAAGAAGAGAAGTTTAGAATTGTTAGGGATATCATAGAATAGAATAGAATGAATACAAGAGGCCTTGTATTTATACTATTCTAAACTTGTAGCCCAAGTAAGGGTTTGAAACCCTAAACCTTCTATATGGCCGAATATATGGATCCCAAGGGATTCTGGATCCTTCTTAACTTGTTTCCACATATTCGTGTCTCTTAAACCTCTAACGGTCATTAGTCAATATTCGTTAAATACTAATGGCCATTAAATATTTATTTTAGTGATTTAATAATTAAAATATAACGTTTTATATATTAATTATTATACATGATTCTTATACGTAATGTGTGCAATCCGAAGTCTCGAGTTGAATCCGGACATACACGTATTAATTTATAACCATAAACTAACAGTTAAGTTGCACTCTTACGAGTGACGCGACAAGATATTTTTCATACACTTTTTAAAGGGGAGTAAGAACCTTTTATATAATAAGAAAACTCACTTTTGACTAAATCGATAAATTCAATTAATCAATAGAGGACTCGATTTTGCAATTGAGTCTTCTCATTGGTCAATTGAGTTTTTAAAGTGAGAAACAAGCGGGCCAGGTTTGGATTTTTTTAAAAAGTTCCTAAAATATAGATATGTCAAAATTACGAAGAACAAACTTTGGAGAAACCATTTGTTTTTTAAAAACTTTGGTATTGAGGAAGCCTAAACAATAAGTTCGTCCCATGAGAAACTGTTTCCAAATATAAGAAGCACGCTCTAAAAGGTTTAAAAACGATAGTTATCTTCTCCAATATCTTTTCTATATTTGAATTACGTTATTTATTGAGGTACGAATACGAAACCCTAATTTTGAGCCTATATATACTCGCCCTATTTTGGGTGCTAATCGTTTATTAGTCTTCTAACCTTAGTACTTTTGTTTTGTAATCACATGTAAATTTTTGTTGATTGATGATTTCGGTTTCTGACGACATCCGTATCATCTTTTTAGGGTAAGACATCTATATATACTCGGCCAAGAAGGGTGTTCATCATTGATTATATTAGTTTCTGTTGTAGATTTCATCATTATCAAATCATCTTTTATATCGAATCGACATCATTGAAAATGTTCTAGGTATATTTAAGATATTGATGTGAAAGGTTTCATTTTTTTAATATTAATGATTATTTTGTATTCAAATTCGTTGTGCTTTTGTAGAGGCTATTAAATTCAAAGAATTTAACCTAAAATATTTTTAAGGTTTATGCTATAACTTTTGAGATAAGATTACGACAATAATAGTTTATAAATTTGTATAGATATCTCACGATCTCAATCAGATACATATGACTGTAATTGTTTATAACATTTTATTTCACTCAATCACATAATACTTCTATGTTTAACTTAACTTAAAGTATGAATTACATGCGGTGGATGTTAAGTTGGATTCGTATTGCGTTTCTAAAAACTTTGGTATTGATCTACATAATGTTCCTATAATTGAAGAATCAGAAATCATCATCAACATAAGATTAAGAAAAAGAAAATTTCCATACAAACGATCAAAACCATATAATAATTTGTTTCCTCCTTTACCAAATGAAATTTTGCTTATTGAAGTATCAAGTAGTACAACACAAGAATATGATGAATATTTTATGACATAATCATCTAACAAAAGAATGTCACACAGTACATTTGTATATTTAATATATATTTAAATTATATTATTTAATGAATTGGGTTAACCATCCTATTTGGACATGTTGAATGTGTAAAGCAAAAACATGTCTGAGATAAGATACTGCTATTGTTCCGTTAACTTGGTTAGGATTAACTACCAGTTAATTTATCCAACTCCATGACTTAGAATTGTTATTAGAAATTCCTTGTTAAAATATAAGCGTAAAGTAAAGGCAGTCTTTTCAACGTTTAGTTCTATTTGCAATTAACAAAGAATTATACCCAAGTGTTTGTGGAACAACACTTGGGATTGAATGACAAGTACAGTAATTCTCTTCACTAAACTTAAGCTAAGCTTAAGTACAACTACGCTAACCAACTGAGATATTCTCTGGAACTTAGTTGTATTTGGAGGAGAGAAATGTGTTTGTAAATATTAAAGCATTAAATGCACAAACTTGTCAACCTTTCTACTCCTACTTATGATCCTATTTATACATAATAGATTACAATAGTTATTGAAAAAGACAAAGATGACCTAAGCTAGTTTGGACAAAATACTTGTGTATTTTATGTTTGTTACAATGTTTACTTTAGGAATGGGACAAAGGTGCTTTTCTGAGTAGCAGTGATGATACTGATCTTGTCTTTAGCCTTTCAGGGAAAGTTTTACCTTTGCTTAATAAGGACTCCCCCTTAGTCGCTTCAATCTTATCACGCCTTCAGTCTCTTTAGTCTTTATGTATTCAGTCTTCATAGTTGTTGAGGAGACTTGGAGTTCAGTGAGATATTGTCATCACTCACTGAACCCATCATCTTCTTCTTTGGCTCAGGTAGCATTCACTGAGTCCCGCCTTACTGAATGGATAACCCTTCTTCTTAGGCTCGTCCTGAGCTTTTTAAAGATGACTCACTGAGCAAATGTTCATTCAGTGACTTGCGTATGTTTAAGGTTATTAAACACTTAGGTTATTTTATCTACAAATCCTAGTTTAAAGGAGTTTAGGAATTCACTGACCCAACAGTCTCCCCCTATTTGGATATAAATATAGCCTAAGTGTTTCTAAGTTTAGTGTGAGTGAGCAAAGGTCTTCTTCTCACACTGAAAAATTCTAAAAAGCAACTAACGGACACTGATTAACATAAAACATCATTCATTCATTCATATTACAAAGTCCTAATAGTTACAACAAAGATAGATAAAAGTACAACATATGTCAGCTTATTCAAATTGGTATCCAAGGGCTTCAAGCTTGGGCTTCTTGATTTTAGCTTTTCTTAGTCGGTGCTCATTGATCTTAATCCTCGGTCATGGCGAATCTCGTGTTCTCTGAGATTGGATTTGGGAGGCCATCACCAAGTAGCCCACCATGGCTTCAATCCACCAAGTCAATATCACTCCATCTTTGGGGCGAGTCACCAAAGGCATCGGTGAAGAAGAATCCTCTTTCAGGTTGTTCAATGGCCAGGTTGTTCACAAATTGAACTCCTTCGGGGAGGGCTCTGTTGTAGTCAAGGCCATGAATTTTAACCTCGGGTTCAAGCTCCAAGGTCTTTCTCTTCTTTTTGGAGGACTGAGAGGTAGCAGGTTGAGTCACTAGAGCTGGAAGAGAAGATTGAATGCCAAGTTCATCAGACATCTTTCTCAGTCTTTCATATCTCTTGTTTAGAGATGTCATCAGGTCTTTGACGATTATGTTCCTCTTCTTTTCTATGATTGGACCCAACTCATGTAGCTCAGTGATCCCAGATTCAGAGAATTTGAATGGATCATGTACTTCAAATTCCCTTTTGTCACTGCCCCTGTAGACTGCAGGCTTTGTCTTTGGATGGATTTTGATGTCAGTGATGGTTTCAGGCCTTCTTCTGCTGGTCATAGTCCATCTGTACTGATCAATCTTTTGTTTTTTCAGTTCAGCAGATCTCTTGAACTTTTTATCCCTTTGCTTCTTGAGGGCTTGTAATTCAGCATCCTGAGCCCTTTTAAAGGTTTCCCTTGCTTTCCTTCCTGCCAGTGTCTTAGGGCCAATCCTAATCTTTTCAGCTTCCTCATGAACCACCTTAATCAGCCATTTTGACTTTTGAACCTTTACCAACCATTGATTAATTTTCTTACTGAAAATTTCTGCTCTATTGGGTGAGAATGATGGGATCTGGGCATGGACGTGGTTGAGTCAGTTATTTAACCATCTTCCACTTGCAGTGCTTATTAAGAAGAAAAATATTTTATGCACGATGGTATAGGAAGATCAATAATCTGTAATCCTAATGGGTGTATTTTTAGATTTAGTATGAAATTGTTGGGATTTAGAAAATCCATGTTGAAGTATCGGTCACCCCGACAATAGTCTAGCACATATTAGCTCGTAGACATTATGTTATTTATTAGTTATTTAGTTAGTTTAGTAATACCCTGGAGGACGGACGAGTCTTTTCCCACTGTATGCCTGATCCACAGCCCGTAGGTGGCGTTTAGTAGTTTGTATAAATACCCCTTCCCACTAAGGGAAGGGTTGGTGGTTTTCATTTTAATAAACACACACTAGGTGTTTCTCTCTCTAGAATACTACCATCTCTACTCTTTCTCTCTCTAAAATGGTTGATTTGTTCTTCCATCATCCTAGACCACCCGAATCATATGAACAATATAATAATGATCCTATAATTGGTATCAGAGCCAAGGCTATGTTGTTTGTGTTGATTCGGGTCGCTCGTATAATTTTTTGTACCTTTTATGTTGTGGTTTGTGTACTAGTTTTTGATGCGGTTTGTTTGATGTTTTGATGCGATTTGCTGTTGTTGGTTGATGTTGTTGTTGAATCTGATTTTAAGTGTGTTAACTGTTTTGATATTGTTTACTGGTTTTAAGATAGTTGTGGTCGAAATATTCTATAACAGATTATAACATTTTTTAACAGTTTATGTTAATCAGTTTTGTGGTCAAAGTCATTGTCTCGTCATTTCTGGGCTTACAATCTGGTCAACAAGGTCACTTTCTTGTGGTCAAACCGGGCATATTATGAAGTTTCTGAAGCTGTTTTTGGGTTTGTTCTTGACTGCGGTTTAAAGAACCTCGTGGTTACGTTTTGATGGTGCATTTTCTGTCACACACCCGGTTTTTTAGGAAAGTACAGGTTGCGGTTTGGGATTCAGTGCGATTTGAAGAAGATGCGTTTTGTGACTAACTAAACACTGCGGTATGACACTGAAACCACTGCTTTTTGATAACAGAATGGACTGTTGTGGTTTGACACAGAAAGGACTGCGTGTTGAACGGTCAACTGTGTTTTGACCCAAACTATTGCGACTTGATAGTAAAGAGAAGAAGATGATCAAGACTGAAGAAAATGTTGCGACTTGATCAAAAAGGGCATTTTGAAGATTAAAGGGACTGCAGTTTGTTAAAATTGAAGATGCGTTTTGACCCATAATTGTTGCAACTTGACAGAAATGGAGAAAAGATGCACAAGACTAAAGACTGACATTTGACCATCAAGATTACAGCTAACCATATGGTTATCATAACCTTTGCAAAACCTCAGACTTGAGTCTTCATTGGTACAAAACAAAGAACATCATTTTGTAACCACGGACTCTAAACCCTATCACCACATCATCATCAATCACATACAACTACATTCAACTACAACTACATTCAACTTCATCCTAGTTCTAACCGTCTTCAAACTTAAGACGTTGCTAACTCCCCATCTCACTACAACCAACAACAATCATCTATCACACCTATTCAAAGTTAAATGAAAAACAATTATGATCTCAGATTTAGTTCGTACTCATGAAACATCAAGACCTTGGGGGTCCTAATGTTAGACCCGTTTCCCGGATACAAATAGGCCCCACCTTAGATGAAATTGACCAAGGTTTAACGTGATTGGTTAGTCAACGAATGTTAAATTGACTAGTCAAACTAATAGTTAACACATGTTATGTTATAGTTATAGAGAGTAAGGGGACCTATGTTGCCAAGTGCTAAACATGTTATAAAGTATGGTGTGGCCAAATAGAAGGAATAAGACTTGAAGGACCTAATTTGTCAATTAGGCAAACTATAACAACTAATATTTATCTTCTACCACATTCTCCATATTCCAGGAAGTTTGTAGCTGTGTGTTTGTGTCGTGAAGTGAAGAAGGGAGGGAAAGAGAGACCAAGTTTGATGGGCTAGTAATAAAGAGATTATGTTCCCAATTCAAGAGTAAAGCCCTAGTAATGATCCTCTCAAGTAAGTAATCCTTTGTCTTAAGTTAATTGATGAAATTATAAGTTAGGGTTCATACCCAAATTGGGAATTGGGTAAATGATGGTTTTAGCTAATTAATGGATTATGATGATCATGGGTTAAGTTTTATTGAGGTAAGTTAATAATTTCTTTGGAATTAATTATCATATAATCATTCTATGATGTGGTAATTAGAAGTGATTAAAAGGAGCTATAATTGTGGTAACCATAATATAGTTAATTGATTATGTGTTTATGCCTTTAGTGAAATAGCTTAGATTGCAAGAGTGGAGAATGATGATGTTGATAATGATGTTCTTAGTTTCATTAGCTTGGAATCAAGGTAAGTAAACCGGTTATAAGATGATGTTATATTGAATTCATAATATTATGTGTTAAGGTTATGAATGTATGTGCTTATGTGAAAGTGTGTTAGAGACTAGTTTGGTATAACTAGTCATGGAGAGTTTAGATAATGGTGAAATAGGTTTAAGGTATGTTGATGCTTTGACCTATAAGGCATGTTGGTGCTTAAGTGATTTAAGGTACGTGTTTTAATGATTAAAATGGACTAATGGTTGATGATATGTAATGTATGAATGATTTATGATATTATGTTATATCCGCTCTACTTACTAAGCCTCGTGCTTATGGTTTTAAGATGTCAATGTTTTGTAGGTGCTTATGCTAAATGGTAAGCTTGGACTAAGGCTTAAGGATGATTAGTACGAAGATTAGAAGCATGGTAAGAAAGTAAGAGCTTAGGTGATACCGAGCTCAAGTCAATGTGGTACCCGTTGGTCTTAATGGTTTGTAAGTGTGATGTCAAGTGTCAAGGTATATGTCATGGTTATTGAAGTGAGTGGGTCGTCAACGGTATGTCATAACATGATTTAAGTGTTTATGGTCAAAGATAAAGGGGCGTTTGGTATAACATGTAATTATACCCATTTTGGGTTTTAAATGGGTTAATGATTATGGACATGATTTAATATGTTAAGTTAATGCTTTTTGAAAGGTTTGAAGTAATTCGGAAGTGGTAATGGTTGTATGTAATGTAACGGGTCAAAATGGGTATTTTACATAATACCTCGTTTTGTAAAGTACCATTCCGAAGGTCAATTGGTTAATGTTTATGCATGAAAATGATATATATGAGGTCTTAATAAATTCGAAATTTTGGTGTCTTTCGAGTAATAGATGTCATTTTCCTAAAATGGGTGAAAAGTATATAAAATGGATATGCGAGAAAAAGGGTGTTTGGGACAAGGTCTATTTTAACCCATTTTGGGTCAAGCAGTAAGAATGTTTGTAAAACAAAGTATATGGATAAGCATTTGTAAAGTGGTTAAAATAGTTGGAGAACTAGTGGATAACTAGTTTGGAGAACTAATTTGGAGAACAAATTGGAGAACTAATTTGGAGAACAAATTTGGAAAAATCATATCTTTTAACCAGAGTCGTCACGGTCGAGCCACCGTCATTTCAAGGTAATTGAGTCTAGTTTCATTTTCAAATAGTTTCAAGGTTCGATGTTTATAGATTTTTGTCAGTGGTCAAAAGAGTAACAGCAGGTCAGTTTCAGGACACGTATTTTCCGTGTAAAAGTCAAAGTTTTTGTGTTATCGGACACGGGGTGTAACAACTTGGTATCAGAGCTTTGGTTTAAGTGAATTAGGTTTCCACTTTAGGTTTCCTAGACTTAAACCACTATTAGATGCGTTGAATGTAAGAGAAGTTAAAGCGAGAAAGTAAATGTTTAAGTTTTGAATCAGATCATGTAATAGTTTACATGAACCTAAGTTGATAATAATGAATGCATGCTATAGTATTGATCTTTATGTGATATAAGTCCATAGAGGCCTTGAGGTATCTAAATGATTAGATTGTCGTACACCTTGGTTAGTGTCGGTGATCGTATTATGATTATATGAATGTGTGTTGGAATAACGGTATGGAATGTGATTAGAAATGATAAGTGATATTAGTGATGGGATAATTGTGAATTAAAGTATTTGACGCTTAAGGTGTGAAACGTAATAAATGATAAGTGTGCTAAAGTATAATGTGTGATAGCAAGATAAGAATTGTCACGCTAATTGTTAAGTGTTGTGAAAAAGTAATGAATGAGATTAAGAAATGATGACAAGTAATGATGAAATGAAAATGGTATAGCCATTGTGCTAATTACTAAAAAGGGATGAGTTAAGAATGTAAGTAAGAACGTAATAATATGTTGTTTAGTAAAACGCGAAGAGATCATGTTGATGTTTAAAATGAATGTAAAGGATAAACGTATGTTAACAAAGGTGTTATCAATCTAACCTATGTAAGGTTAGAAGTGGAAAAGAATCGAGTGGCCTAAAAGAGGTAATGGTAAAGATGTGGAAATTGTTAACTTGAGTTAAAGAATGTAAGTTGTAATGAGAAGTGTAAACACATAAAAATGTGTAAATATGTGTTAGGTCACTAGTTTTACAACACAAGCTTACTTAGAAAGAGAAGAGGCGGATGAACAATATACAAACACACATACGCGTAAGACAATGAAGAAAGGTTATGCGTGAGTATGTGAAAGAGAGTAAATTGAACAACCAACCCTCAAGTGAGGGTTATTACATAGTATTTATAGGCAAGGAGCTAGGGCAACACTCCTACTCCTTCCCTTTTCCTTATTAGACATGGGCCTAAGCTTATGGGCCTTCTACATAAGCTAGACCTTAAACAAACATAAAGGCCATAATAAGCTACCTATTACATATGAGTAACTAACACTTGAATTAAGGTTTAGGAGTGATTCCAACAATCTCCCCCTCAAGTGTTGGTGATGAAAAATGGTGAAGGCGTTGATATAATAGTAGCTTTGACGTCTTCTGACATTCTTCTTTCTTGTGAGAAGGAATGCCTTGATTCGAACAATCTCCCGGTGTAGAGATAGTTTTCTTTGAGCGCTTATACTTTGACGTCATCTTTTAACTTTGTTCTTTGATCATTGTTCTCTGTGATGAAAGTGATAGTATGTTGTTATGCGCATCAAGTCTCGCCTCAGTGCGCTTCACGCTTCATGATGTCTCCACGTCATTCTTCAAAATGCTCACACGCTCTTTGACGTTGGAATTCAATCTTGATGAAGTTCTTTAAGTCTTTAACTTAGTAGATTCTTTGATTTGACGAAGAATCATTCCGATTGTTGTGTTGCTTTTGGATAGAACTTCCATTAGTGATGATGTTGGCGTGAGCATGAGAAGAATCTGCACGATCATCCCGCTCCCGAGCTTCCATAAGAAGAAAACATTTAAAGCGGTTAGTAATAAGCGGATTCCAAGCACTTACAAGTTTGAATTTGAGAGTGTTAACAACATAGTGTGAAAACACAACTCTAATTCTCACAAAGGCCGTTCTCGAACCGGAGTCCCACAAGTGAGATAACGCGATATACCAAGTACATCTACAGCTCATATGAGTCATTTGAGGTACACCAAGCATCACCTCACGATCAGAGACCATTTGAGACACGAGAAGCGTAATCCACGGGAGTTACCGAAGTGACTGCTTTGTCGTGGTCGTTGATGTTGACCTGGCGGAGTTTCCATTCAATCACCGAGGATCACGGATATGAACCTCTCATAAATGTTCTCGACAGTTGCTAAGATCTGTGAAGGACTCGATAATGTACCACCGATGTTCTTATTGTTGAACATCAAGTGATGAAATGTCAAGTGTACCTAAGAGATCTTTTGATGAATCTCGTGGCTCTAGACTCAATAGTGCGTTTTGGTTTTCCCGAGCGGAGACTAGGGAGAGGTCTCCTTCTTCAATACCAATGATCTCTAAGAGAAAGCCAATAGTTTACGTAGGGTTCCCTGTGAGAATGAAACAAGCTTCGTGAGAGAAACTTGAGTGGCTAAGAAGGTTTAGTGCATGCGTCCTTTGGGTCCATGACGACTTTAATCTTCAATACAGGCGTCACTAAGTGACAACCCAGAGCATATGAATTGAACCCTTGTACGCCCTAAGTTGAATAATTTGGAGGGCTATTTCTTTTCACCCTTTTCTTTGCATTTCTTTTAATTCTTCAACTCCTTCTTTCTCCGATTCTCATTTTATCCTTTTATCATCGTACCTAAGGACTTCTAAGTACTAACTATTTGTGATGTCCTTGGGTAGATCCTCCGACTCAAGCGGACATAGAACGTTATTCCTAACCTTAGTCACCTTATCACTCCATGACTAACCTATGTTGCCATAAAACCAATTTTCAAGAAAATCTCTCAAAAGGTTTGTAAATGAAAACATGTTTGAACCATCGTGAGAGTTTTATCTTTTAGCGAAATACTCCCCTCCACATGTGCTTTAGAGTTTTGACAAATCTGCACTGTAGGAAGAGCGCAGACTTTTGAATTGATCAACTTAAGATAGACAATCCCCATGAGACACGGTTCGTTGCATAGTTAAAGAGTTACATTGTCGACTTTTAGGTGACAACTAGCTCTAATAACTACCTTGAAGGTGTAGACAAACCTCGAAAGGTTGTCATACCCGTCGAGTTCATGTCTACCAAGAGTTTCTCGAATGGTACTTTCTACTTGGACAAGTCCTTTGCGAGACACGTTTACATTACTAGCAAACTAGCTTGAAATTATTACCCGTCCGGACAAGTCTTTTCAAGTTACTAACGCTTAAATCACCGTCAATTCGTTGGTTAAGTCTATTACACAAAGATTCATTTGCATATACACAACATATTTCTTATCACATAATTTTCTCCCCAAAAAATGGCATATAAGATGTTATTTTTGAAAAGTTGAGAATAAATATGACCATTTCGAGTGTTGCGGAAGATGACCACTATGAACAATTTGTGAACAAAGTTTTAATCTCAAGTACTCCCCCTCAACAAGTGATATAAGCGGTTCGGTTTTGAAAATCATACGGAAGTACTTGTCCTTTTGAGCAAAAACCTTGAAAATGAAAGGTTTGATAGGTTTAACTCAAAAGTAAGAAGCTTTCGCTCCTTTTATAAGGATTGTGGCAATCAAGCGTACTACGTGGTCCTTTCTTGACAAAACGGGTTGTACATCGTTATGTGTGCACAAGCCATTCACATAAATAAATCATACATCCAAAGTAATAATGAAAGAAGCGGTTTAAGGGGTACCGGGAGTCGAGAGATGTCGCCAGAGTGTGAATCGGCGTTGAAAGCGGTGATGTTAATCCTGGTCGACCACCAACATAGCTTTCCAATCTTCCAATCGATCCCTTCTATACAACCGTTCATCAATCATCGTGATGATCCTCTTCACATCCCTTCGATCCTAAGAATTCCATCGCTTAGGAGACCCGATATTTTGGTGTATATCCTTGATCGATAAGCCAATCCGTCCCTAACCATATTCAAAGTGTGATCTCCAAACTTGTGAAGATCACGCACGCCATCAAGCAATTTCTTTGAAGTTCACCGCGATGTAAACGACGCCGAATGGTTTCTTGATGAGTGTAAATTGTGAGTTGGTTGATGTCGGGAAGATCAAACCGAGGTGGAGTGAAGTTTACACGAGTCCGATATGATTCAACTGCAGTGGAGATCTTCTACACGTTCTATGATGACTATGCATCGATGAAGATGGCGGTGACTTGATGAATTCACGTTGTACTTGCTTGAAAATTGCCTCATGCGACCACAGTACTTTGGCAAGGTACATGTCTTCAATGTCGTTGATAGACAAATTCTCAAAGTCGACTTGGAGAATGCATAATCCCTTTCGTCTTGTCTTTGACCACAATCTTCTTGAGATACGTGTAGTCCATTTGGACGAAAGATCAACGTGTTTGATGGCAACGATGTTTTAATCTTGAACACCGCATGTTGAGACTTCGAACTCGCGACTTTTGTAGTAGATTCTTGACGTTCCGGCCAATGATGAATCCCATACATTGCATCTCGGTCGTATGCTTCCACTTTGTTGGAGAACAAGTGATTAGCTCTTTCCTCGATAGCTATGCGGTTTGAGTATCTGGTGCTTTGGGAATGAAAGTGTCAATGATGTAGCGTATTTCCTTGAACCATCGCCACCGTGAAGAAGAAATTCCAAATCTTTGTTGAAGAAATATCTGAATGGGATCCTAGGTCGATCCGGTTGGCGATCGTTGGTAGTGGTTTAGACCACGATTGTAATATGGAGGTTGTCCCGCTTGGTAAAGTCGATGTTTGCTTCGGGTTGAGCCAATCCATGTTGTTAGACATAGCTCGAGCAATGTTTTCAAGGTGATATTAAACCTCGATGGCACTTTCTCGAGCTATATTTCCACAGTTGAAAAGCTTCATTCTTGATTCGCCTCAACTCGGTTCGTCATCTTCTTCACATGGAACTTTTCTTGCATAATCTTAGCATGCTCCAATGTATTACCGCTCACGGATCTTGACCTTCAGCAGGTAGGGAGTTGAGTTAACAAGTGTAGAGAACCATTCAAATTCCTCTGCTTTATCGTCATCTAGCCATGATCGGCGTCAACCATGGGCGCCTTCTTCTTCTTTTGTTTAGATCTAGATGAGGATTACGGTTTACGAACTTGTTTGGGAGAGGTGGGTTGTTGTAGGGGCTCACGGACTTCCTCATCGTCACCACCCGTATACTCAAAGTGATCACCGGTTTTCTAAGTCTCGGGTGGTAACTCGTAATCCCGAGGTTTATCGATTAGAAGAGCTAGGAGGAGTTCTTTGAGAAGTCGGAGTCCTTTGGGGAGGAGGTTGCATGGAATCTTGAATAGAAGTTGATTCATCGAGACTTCTTTGTGCGTTGGGCTCTTTATCCTTATCCCGATCTTTGTCTTCATCATCTCTTGAGCGTTTGGGCCTAATGACTTCTTCTGGAATGAGAACCCGAGTTGGTATTCCAAGAGAGCTTCAAGCAGTTTAGCCGTGTGAGGCAAAAGTTGCGAGGCGTTTTGACATTCGCTACTAGCCGGTTCACCAATTCATCATCACGAGAAGGTTGTAGATTCAACTAGATTGATGCTTAAATTCATCGCATTGATTTCATGGCTTGTTTGGCTAGATGCAAGAGATTTGGATCTGTTTTACATTATACATCTCTTTTTCGGTTCGAACGACCTCCATAAGGAAGCTGGTGAGTGTATCCTTTGATCATTTCGTCCATTTTCCTTGAAGATCATCTTTCATGAGCTTACGGACATACTCCTTTCATCTTGCATCTTGTCGAGATCATCATGAATATCTCAGATTCGATCGAGATAGAAATTCATCTTCACATAGAGTATGTCTTTCTTTCGACTTGTTTGACAAAGATTCCCAATTCTTTTATGAGCATGAAATCCAATATCGAGTTGGCGTCTTCACCGATTCGGATGTTGATTTGTTGATCTTTATATGGTGGTGGTGAGGTGAGATGATGAATCGATGAGGAGGATACATGAGGAGGCTCGGGGTCCTTTAGAGGTGCGTATATCCTCCTTGGAGCGAGTTGGATTGTTGAGAAGATAATCATCATAATTCTCTTCGTTATCTTGTCCAGTTTAGCCTTTTCTTACGTCTCGAGCCTTAGCTTCTTCATCGCCTTTTTTCTTTCTCGTCTTATCCTTTTACGGTTTCTTAATGTTAAAATCGAGAGACCTCCACAAGCGTTTGTTGTTGCACAAGATTGGTGGCACCACTCCTTATCGGGTTGATTAACCGCATCGAGTTGGTTTAGAGTGGCAAGACCACTTGATCCTCCGGGCCACCCATTTGGTCTTTTGCAAATTCTTGACTTTTGAAGGTGTCTAAAGAATTTAAACTTCTTCTGTATGAAGTATCCAGCTGCTCTTCATCTTCATTTGAGCTTTCTTCATAAAGGCACAAGCTGAGAGTCTTCCTTTTCCTAGGTCACCGGAGGACTAGGAGGTTTTGCTATTGAGGAGGTGGTTCGGTTGCATTTGAGTAGTGAACCTCCTCGTCTGATTGTGTATCTTGAGCTTTTGTCCATTAGCTTTCTTGGTGGTTCGGTGTAGGAATAGAGCGACTTCACGAGAGGAACTTTCTTCTTTGGAGCGGGTTTCCTCTTTGGGACATTCCTTTGACTCTCTGTGCTTCGCACTTCCGGCACTTCCTCTTACGGTTCTCCGAGTAGGTGTTCGAAGGCTTTTCATCGAGATGACCAACTTTGCCTTCTCTTCGCTACCCGATACCTTTTATGCGTTTCAAGCTTCTTGATTTCGTTAGTCGATGGGTGATCGGGTAACACAACACCTGTTTCTTTGTTGACGATTCCTTGATTACGATGATAGGGTAGGCTCGATCAACATATCGTGATTATGCGGGTCATTGAGCCTTTGTGGAATATCGGGATGAAGTCCAAGTGCTCTCTGGGATCAACAATTTTGTGTATCGACATAGGGAATCTTTGAGCCAAGTTTCTTGTGAAATGACATCATGTCTTCCATATGATGGTTCAATTTCGATGTCCTTTTGTTGATTAATGACCGGAAGATTTGTAGTTCCATGAGCTTGGGATGCTCATAGCCACTATCACGACCGAGACCGATTTGGTGATGATGATGTAGAGGGTTCTCCACGATTGAGGAATGTTCTTAAGCTCCACATGAGAATGCTTAGAGATAACTCTGAAGCTTCATCATAGCCAATATCAATCGAGAATTGAAGAACTGTCTCCTCGGTGGGTGTGGCAAAGAAGTCGGTTGGCTCGATTTCGGGAATGAGAAGAACAACCGTAAGTCGGCATGAGTGATGGTGACTTGTTTGTGATTGAGAGTTACAAATCGCGGCACTTTGACCCTTGATCCTTTGCATTGAATTCGGTTGTTGCATGTAGATCTCGATGCAGGTGGGAGGTGTGAGAGCATGTTACGGTAGGGATGATTCTTTAGAATATCCACAACAATGAGACAAGAAGATTACGAGCATGTGAGGGTTTCAAAGTCAACCCTAAGGTTGTTCTTTCCAATCTTTCTAGGATAGCCTTTAGGAAGATGTCGAGAATTGTGAGAACTTGGTGCATCCACATTCATTTGAGTAGCCATGTCGTGATGCGAAATAACATTAGCCGAAAGAACCAACATATCGAAGACATAATGTTAGTCAATGTAAGGTTTTATTGTCTAATTATTGAATGTACAAGGTGTTAATGATTGTTACTGAGTCCTAAGTCACTTGTTTGTCCAATAGTCCAACAATGTCGTGAAAAGTTTCGTGAGTTAGTTAACTTTAAGTTTTAAAGTTTATTTTATCACTTATTTAACACAACATATTAAGCGATTAAGTTTATTAGTGACATTATTGGTTTCGTGATGATATGATTAGTTTATTTACAAGTTTGTACACGTAACAATTTAAAATTAAGATCAATCCGGGCTTAGGCGTGAAATGATAAAGTTCTGGCGTAAGCGGGGTGGTATACGCGTGGCGCAAGCTTATGCGTGGGATCCTTACTACGCGTAAGAAATGTTGCAGCGTGGGAAAAGGGACCTTAAGCGTGGAGCTTACGCCGTGGCGTATATAAACCTTACACGTAAGGCTTACTCGTGAGAGTAGACCTTATGCGTAGAGGTCCTTTGTTCGCATATCCTTCACAGGATCGCGTAGTCCCATTGTAAAACCTTACGGCGTGTCGATTCGCCGTAAAATTTCTCTTACGCATAACTTTCTACGAGTAAGGTGATCCTTATGCGTAGAGTAACAGGACCTTGATTCTCGAGTTTTATGAGTAGCAAGCCCGAAATAAAAACATCATATCATCAATCTTAACACATATATTCATTCTAAAGCAGTTATGTCATGAAAGCTTGTTAAATGTTTCTGGCGTGAAAGTCATACAGCGTAAGTCAAAACCTAAAGTTTATGAGTTACGCATAAGATTTCTAACCATAGGATTTGCACCAAGCGTTTTACGGTAGGTCTTAGGTGTTGTGAGAGTCTAATAACCAAGTTTTAACACCCAATTCTCAGTGACTTAAAAATACCCAAACTCAAGAACATTAAACCCTAATTCCTAATTCTGACTTAATTAGTGTTTCTGGGTTGTTATAGGGCCTGGATATCATCAATTCAACATGATATTAACATCACAAAGCAATCTTTTTGACCAAATACAATCACATTTGAAAATACCCAAAACCACGCATAAACCCTAATTATGAAAACCAATTAATTCGTGTTTCTGGGTGGATTTTGAGGATAAAACTAGTATCATAGATGTTAAAGACATGTTTTGACAAAATCTTTTTAACCACAAATACACACCAATGATTGTGTGTTCATACGCTTATGCGTAGAACACATAATCACATATATCTAGCGTTTTAGCCGTTGGATTTGCATGCAATTCAAAACCTTTGCTTGTAATAACGTTAAGATTATGAAAACACTTACACTTTGATGATCAAAAATACAGATTTCTTGAGCGATTTCTATCGTGGGATTAGTTAGATGAGAGTAATAAATGTGAAGTGAAAGAGTTAGGTGGGGTGTTTTATTTAAAATAACTTTAAAGCTTTGACAGTTTGGTCCCTCCACTTTTCCTTTTTCATACAAAGCCATTTAACTTCCATTTGGTTACCAAACAAAGATTATTAAGAAAGAAACTTGACGACACTCCCCTAGACTTAGGTAAATAATAAAAGGTTATAAATTTTAGTCCGAGGAGTATCATTGAACCGAAAAAATTTACCACCATTGATAAAAGAAACAACCGGGATATGATAACATGCAAGTACAGATGTTTTGAAGCAGTTATGATTATTTTCTCCCCTCAACACTTGATCGGAAAATACCGAATTTTGAAAGATTATAGTGTTGAAGGAAAAATGTACTTGCCATGTTGAAAGAAAATAAGATTTAGAAGAATATTTTGTTATTTTATCGGGTTTTATATTTTTGTATTTTGTGTTTGACAAATTATTTACAAAAGATATTTTTGGTGTTTGATGTGTTTTTAAGACTGTTTTAGGAGGTCATCCAATTCCTCTTGAGTCAAACACCTCATACCAATCCGGTGGACCAACTCATTAAACCTAGCGGAGGCAAGGCTTTGGTGAGAAGATCGCAATTGGTATTCGATACCACGCAGTATAATTCAACTGCACTGCATTCCGCGGTCCTTGATGAAATGATAGCGAATATCTATGTGCTTTGATTTGAATCTTGAATCGAGTTACACGAGATCGCAATGGCACTCGATTGTCGCAATACATCGGGATTACATCAAATACGTAACCATAGTCTTTGAGTTGTGTTCTCATCCGATGACTTGAGCACAACACGCGACATGGCTACATATTCTGCTTCGCTGATTACTGACGATGTACAATCCTGCTTCTTTGATTGCCGGGACACCAATTTATCACCAAGAAATTGTAGTGCTCTCAAGTACTTTTCCTTGAGTCTAAGCATCCTGCGTGGTCGGCGTCTGGCGATTAGTTCAAAACCGAATCCTTCGGATACGGATCCCAAGTTAATGGTTCCCTTGATGTATCGGAGGATTCTTTTAGCCTCGAGAGGTGGGTTTCGGTTGGTCGCGATCGATAACGGAGCATAGATAAGCGGCAAATACAATATCGTCTGCTAGTCGTTAGATACATGAGAGACCCAATAATACTTGGTATTTGTTAGGGTCAACTAATTTCCCATGTAAATCGCTCTAGTTTCTTGGTATGAGTCATTGGTGTAGCATAAGTGTCACGAGGTTTTCATTCCAAATTTGTTCAACAATTCAAGGGCATATTTGGGTGACTCAAGAAAATACCACGGGGTGATTGATGAACTTGTAATCCTAGAAAGAACGAAGTTCACCCATCATGGACATTTCAAAATTTTTCTTCATTAGTTTTGCAAAGCGATTGAAAACTTTTATGTGTGACCCAAAATGATGTCATCCACGTAAGTTTGAACAATTAAGATATGTGCCCGTGATATTGTATAAAAGAGTTGGGTCAACCGAACCTTTGGTGAAATTATTAGCAATGAGGAAAGATGATAGCTTATCGTACCATGCCCGAGGAGCTTGTTTGAGACCATAAAGATCTTTGTTCGGTTTGTAGACATGGTTCGGGAACTCGGATCAACGAATCCTTCGGGTTGGTCGACATAAATCGTTTCTTTCGGTTGTCCGTTGAAAACGCAGCTTTGACATCCATCCGAAAGACCGTCATATTCATATGAGCCGCGAACGCGAGAAATATCGAACGACCTCAAGATGAGCAACCGGAGCAAAAGATTCTTCAAAGTCTATTCCTCTTCCCGACGATAACCCTTAGCAACTAGGCGTGACTTGTTTCGATGACGCCCTTCAAAGATCCAATTTGTTTTCCAAATCCATTTGAGACCAATGACGTAGACCCTGTTGGTCTTTCAACCGCTTCCATACTTCAAGACGCTTGAATTGGTTGAGTTCTTCTTGCATGGATTCAATCCGGTTGTCTTTTGTTATTGCGTCTTTAATGTTTTTAGGCTCAGTTATCGGACGGTGAGTGCATAGATGTAATGTTCACCATCTGTGTGAAGACGTTGTCGCAGAACGATCGTTGATTTGGGTTGCCAATAATATTTTCCGGAGGATGGTCTTTTGTCCATCGATGTGTAGAGGTTGATGTTGGTATACATTGTGTTAGGAATTAGAAAATTCCATGTTAAAGTGTCGGTCACCCCAATTATGGTCTAGCATAAGTTAGCTCGTAGACGTGTCGTTATTTACGTTATGTAGTAGTTAATTAGTTAATTTGTAGCGTAGAATAGTGTAGTGCAACACCGTGGAGGAAGGACGGGTCTTTACCCACTGTATGGATGATCCACAGGCCGATAGGAGGTCGTGTATTCTGTAACTATAAATACCCCTTCCATCCATGGAAGGGGTGTGGCTTCTTTGAATCTAACCTTACATTTGTTTAAGCAACTCTCTTTCAAGAACCTCCTCTCAACTCTCTTCATCTCTCTCAAATGGCTTTCTTATTTAATCATTGTCCTATACCACCCGAATCATCAAACAACATAATATTTAAGATCCAACAATTGGCATCAGAGACAGGTTTTGTTGTTTGCTTTGATTCGTGGTTCGACTCATGGTCTTATGCGGGTTTTCATGCGGGTTATGTTTGCGGTTTGGTTTGTTGATATGGTTTTAGTGTATGATTAAAACTGTTTTTTAACATGTTTCTAAAGCGATCGTGGTCCATATTCATTTTAAGCGATTATGAAACTTGTTTTAAAAGCGGTTTTAGTTGTGATGTTTAATCTTTGTTGTAAACTGCTTTTAAAATCTGCTGGTGTCTCTTCTAAGATGCGAGTTGCTATGGTCCATATGCGAGTTGCTCTCAACTCGCTTTTAGCGTGTTGCTACTTGTCTTGTTGGTTACAGAGCGAGTTATGTGCACTTGCATTCTTTAATGCGAGTTGTTAATCGCTTTAAAGTGTCATGCGAGTTGCCTTGTTGCAAAAAGTAAGCGAGTTGACGATGTTGACCGTCATGACTCAATGTATTCTTAGTCATGCGTAGAGATTCTCGCCCGTGTTCAATGAAACAGATGAAGTCAGTGTCTCGATCTGTGCTAAACCGCTGCTACCTCACACAAGCTAGCCACTTGTGAATGGCTAACCGTAAGAAGCTTAAACCGCTTAAAACACAAATACAATGAAGTCCCGGAGAATAGAATGAATTCCGGGTCGTTAAGTCCCACGAGAGTCAATGGTGTATCAAAACTTATTCAGATGATAGAATGATCACTAAGGATAGTGATCAAGAAAGGATTTAGATTGAATTATTACACTCTTGATTGATTGGAATGTATTTGGACACGAATTGGAAAGCACAACAATCGATAAAAGAAACGTAAAAGTACGTTTAAAAACTACGATACGCACAAAATAAAAAGTGAAATCTAAGAAATAAAAGACCTAAAATATGAAAATAACATTTTGGAATCCTAAAATAAAAGAAAATTATTAGAAAAAGAAAATTATTTTTACCACTATTTATTTAATTATTATTAATTAAAAACTATTTTAACTATTTAATAAATACTCTAAAATAGAAGAAAATACAAAATAAGGCTAGAAAAATAAAATTATGATTGAGAAAATCTAAAATATTATAAAACTAATTTTAAAACTAAAATATATTTTTTACACTTTTATCTAATTATTACTAATTAATTATTATTTAAAATACACTTAAATACTAGAAAATATAAAATAAATCGGAAAATGAAATTTCAACTTGGAAAATCTAAAATATTATAAAACTAATTTTAAAACTGAAAAGATATTTTTATGCTTTTAATTATTTATTACTAATTATTTAATACTTTTAACTATTTAAAATTCTAATAAATACTAAAAGATTAGGAAAATTATGAAACTTTTTCTAAAAATAACTTAAGGTGACAGAAAACTAAGAAAATATAAAAACAAGATTTGCTTAATAATAAGCTAGAAAGAAAATCAAAAAGCTAAAACCTATTAAATAAATGCTATCACCGAATTTAAATTGATATTTTTCTCGATTTTCTTTTGAAAACTACTTAACCATCGGTTATATGAAACTTTAATGAACACAAAATTTTACCAACTACAAATAAGCTGTTTTACAAGCTGATTGGTTTAACAGTTATGATAATGAGCTTATTTGATGAATTAAGCTTAAACAAGCTCACAAACTGAAACAGAAGCTAGAATAAGATAAAATAAGCTACAAGCTATTTATATGAAGCTAAAAGACACAAATATTAACACTGAAAAGCTAGGAAAAAGCTAATAAGCACTTAGCTTAAACTGAGAATTGGACAGAAATGGGACAAGGTTGAGGCTTATTGCAGCCCTACCAAACAAGCTAGAAAATGAAAAACCAAGCTTGAGACTTCAAGATGGCTTGGTTGGCTTTCCAAAGAACCAAGGATCACAAGATTTGAGCAACTAATAAGCTCTATGTGAGCTTATCAATTTGGACCACCCAACTGTGAACAGGGCACCCTTTTCACCAAGGTATCAAAAGAAACCGTAAAATAAGCACTTAAAAAGTCGATTAAAGGAAAGCTAGTATTTTCTAATTTTGTTTAGCAACTAAACTTTGATATCCCAAAAGCTTATATCCTAAATCTCAATATTAAACACACAAAGAAATCCTAAAGTTTATTCAAAAACGACCCAATGAAAATTTTGACTTTTTGCTTACTATACTAAGTTGACTTATATGAACTTTAAGCTGATTTTAATCACTGAATATGTTGTTATAAGGTGAGCTAAAACTGATTTGAGCAATATGAACAACTTGTAAACACAAAACAATGATCATAGATCATGAAACTTCAACAGTGGACACACAAGATGTGATCAAATGAGATTTTGACTTTTAACCAAAAGACCACTGGTTTTTCTTATTGCAGTGAGTTATTATGACCAAATTGAACTCAGAACAACCAAAAGTACAAGCTCTAACACGTTGAATCAAGTTAAACCAAACACCACTTATTATGATCATATGGAATTTTCAAAGCAAATTACAAATTTAAACCATGAACCGATTCAAGACCATGTATTATCATATATTAGGACTAATGAAGCATGAAACAACAACATTAACAACAAGAAACCTAGAAAAGACAAATTTATGCATCGTTGATCGTTAAAACTAAGTTTTTATAAACTATAAATTAGGAAGAGCAACCAACTGATTTTAATACTTAAATACACTTAACTAGGACTAATTAACACAAAGAAACAGAAATTACAACTACTAATCAACTACAACAATGAAATGCAAAAATGAATAAAAAGGCTTACAAAAGCTTCCAAGCTCAAAACTGAGAACAAGGACCAATAATCACCCCTATTAGCTTACCACTAAGCTTCTAACCCAACGCCATCCAAGATTTACCCTGCTCCAGCTGTGAACACCATTTCCATATGATTTTTGATTTTTCACTAATTATTTGGTATTTTTGTGATTTTTCTGTTTTTACTTCTAAACTGGATTTTAAGATATCTAATAGCTTTTATAAGCTATCTAGGAGCTTACATGTGCTTATTCACTCCATGATAACAACTATTAACAACATTACCATAATATGAGATTTTGAAAGGAAAATTGCATAAACCGAATTTGATATCGAAAACTTGAAATTGATTATTAAAAAGGATTCAAATACACTTAAGAAACTTAAACAAAGCACATGGAAGTGAAAACATACACTGGAAAGCTTAGATAAAAAAAATGACTAAAGAAAATATAATTTACACTAGATGGATAGATACATTGCTTCTTCTCACTCCTTTATAGACTTTTGAGACTCTCTTGATATCTCTGAATCTTTCCCACTTCATCTGAGCCCTTGAATCATTGAATTACATCAAAACCGTCCACTTGTAGTTTTGGCGCCAAAATTCTTCATGAAAGGTGTTTAAAACATTAATGGGTTGGTTTCAATCAATTAAGAGTCTTTGGGTGTTAGTGGAGGTGGAGGGGACAAGGTAAGGGGGGGTGGAGTAAATCATGGAAAACCATGACTGGTTTTGGGATTCAGTGTTTAAAGAGGAGAGTGAACAGTACCTGGGCGGTTTTTTATCTGTTTGACTTTCGTTGACCGAAGGGTATTAATACGGGGTCCAAGGTTCAAGCCAAAGGGTCAAGGGTCATGGTGCGTTGGGCTTGGATATGCATTTTGGGCCAGCCGGATGTGGATTGGATTTGGGCTTGATATATTAAAAAGGATCCGTTTGGTTAAGTATACACAAGGACTAGATTTGCAAATCTGCCAAACATGAGGGACCAATCTTGCAGTTTTTCCAAAGCTCTCACAAGGACCAAACTTGCCATAAATGAATAGTACATGGACCACTTTTGCATAAAATTCCATTTTAAAATGTCCAGGACTATTTTGCAATTTTCAAAGTTGAAGGACCTTTTCCGCCATTTGACCAAAGAATCATTCAAGGATCATTTTGACAATTTAGAATATTTCAAGGACCTTGATTGACAAAACTTCACATTTTGAATTCCGTGGACTAGATTTGACAACTTTTAAAACTGGGAGACTAAACCGCCAATTTTGCAAACTTGAATCATTTTTCATCCGATTTTGATATTTTGCATTTAAAACACATAAAACATCGCTTTGTGATATTTTCATCATTTTGATGCATTTTGAGTGTTTTCGATGATTTTGCGCTTAGATTGTACAAAATGATGAGTATTTAGACACTCATCAATCCCCCACATCGAGATATTGCTAGTCCCTAGCAATGATTTAGATCTTTAATGGATTTTAAAACTCTTTACCAAAAGCCATCACTACGGAGTAGCCAAATGTTTCAGCTCAAGTAAGAACCTTGGTACATCGATAACCAAATGATTTTGAGCAAATCATAAGTCAGAACGGATTTGATTTGTCTTTACCGGCCGTTTGCTCGGACTAGCCAACTCTTAGATAAATTATCGATATTATCTTTGGTGAGCCGACACCAATTATGGCTTTTCCATCGCCTTTACCACAAGCCATAAACTTGCGGGCTAGCCAACTCTTCACTAATTAAAGATATGGTGAGTTGAACACCATACAATTTTGGCAAATTGCAAGTCGTAAACGGATTTGATATATCTTTACCAAGAGCCGTTTGCTCTCGGATTAGCCAATCCTTATGTGGGTTAGACATGGCGGATCGATAACCAATTGAGTAAGTGCAAAACACTTACTCCAAAAAAAAAAAAAAAAAATTTGGCCAAAACGGGAATTGGGTGGATAATACATAAAATTCGCGAATTTCCCCACACTTAGAAATGAATATTGCCCCAATATTCAAAGTACTGGCGTTATGCCGAAACAAAGAACGAAAAGGGAAATATTACGGCCATTATTATGAAAGAGATTTTTTTTTTTTTTTTAGAAACGATTTTATATACAACAGCTGGGGTAACTCCCCACACTAGGGGTAGAATAGAGAAAGAAGATGTAAATATGGGTGAAAACCCATATGGTGTGTGCTATTGTTTTGATTCCCGAGTCACTAGCTTGACTCGATCCCCGCATTCATTGGTTCATGGGGAAAGTTTGTAGATCCGGGACAACCACAAGGGGAATGTCCTCTCCAAAGTAATGCTTCACTCGATGACCATTCACTTTAAAATTAGGACCATCGGGTTGAGATAACTCAATGGTGCCATAAGGATAAACCTTAGCGATAGTAAATGGACCAGACCAACGTGACTTGAGCTTTCCCGAGAAAATCTTCAATCTTGAATTAAAAAGAAGGACTCGATCACCAACGTTGAAAACGCGGTTCTTGATTTTTGAGTCATGAATCTTCTTTGTCTTTTGTTTGTAGATCAAAGAGTTCTCGTATGCTTGATCACGGAGTTCATTTAGTTCATTCATTTGAACTTTTCTGTGATCACCACCGTCTCGAATATCGGTTTGCATGTTTTAAGGCCCAATATGCCTTGTGCTCAAGCTCAATCGGAAGATGACATGCCTTCCGCACACTAGCTTGTATGGAGTACACCCAACGGGTGTTTTGTAAGTCAGACGGAAGGCCCAGTCGCGCGCCATCCAGCTTTATCCGACTGTGATGCACGATTTTCGCCATCGTCCTTTCAAGAATCCTTTTAATACCACGGTTGGAAACTTCCACCGCCCACTTTTTGGGGGTGGTATGCGAGAGAGACGATGGGTAACACCATACTTTTGCATGACACGATCAAATTGGTCATTGCGAAATGTGTACCACGATCACCGATTATCGCTCTCCTGAGTTCCAAACCCGCAAAAGAGATTTTAAAATTTCACAACAACTCGGCATCATTGGTGGGTAAAGCTTTTGCTTCAACCCATTTTGACAAATAGTCAACACCACGAGTATGTATTTGTTACCACGAGACGAAGGAAATGGCCCCATAAAGTCAATACCCCATATGTCAAATATCTCACAAACTTGAATGGCATTTTGCGGCATTTCATTTCTTTGAGATATATTGCCGTGACGCTGACAAGCGTCACAAGCTTTGAAAATTCGTGGGCATCCTTATAGATTGTGGGCCAATAAAACCCGAATCAAACACCTTTTGGCGGTGTAGTTTGACTATGATGGCCCCGGTGGGTCCAAAGATGGCAAGTCGTGAGAATGTCAATAGCTTCTTGTCCATAAACACATCGCTCGATGACTTGATCCGCACAAATTTTGAACAAGTAGGGTCGTCCCGTAAATAATGTTTAACATCTTTGAAGAATTTGTTCTTCGTTGGGTCGACATCCCTTTCACAATGAAGTTACCCGCATGGTAATTTGCGAAGTCAAGAAACCATGGGTGGTAGAATTTCCACGAAAAGAAACCGCATTGAGTGTCTCGAGAGGAAATGTTTCATTTATTTCCTTTTCTCGAAAACATCTTGGTGAGGGTTTTCTAATGCTGACAGATGATCGCCACTAGATTCTCGGCTCCTTTTTATCACGTATAATGATATCAAATTCTTGGAGGAGGAGAATCCAACGGAGCAATCTCGGCTTTGCATCTTGTTTTGCAAAGAGATATTTGAGAGCCGAGTGATCCGTATACACCACGATTTGGTCAAGATTAAGTCGGCGAAACTTCTCAAATGCATACACCACGGCTAATAGCTCTTTTTCTCGTGGTGGTGTAATGAGTTGAGCTTGAACATAGTTTTACTTGCGTAGTGAATAGGTGAAAATGCTTGTTTCTGCGTTGCCCTAGGACCGCACCGATAGCAAAATCACTTGCATCGCACATGAGCTCAAAAGGCAAGTCCCAATGGAGCAACGAGAATGGGTGCTTCAAGAAGTTTTTCTTCAATGTTTCAAAAGCTTCAATGCACTCGGGTGAGAAGATAAAAGGAGCATCCTTTTCAAGAAGATGGGTCATAGGCCCAAGCGATTTTAGAAAAATCTTGTATGAATCTACGATAGAAACCGGCATGACCTAAAAACTCCTAATACCTTTGACGGTAGTAGGATGAGGCGCTTAGCAATAACATCGACTTTTGCTCTATCTACCTCAATCCTGTTTTCAAATCTTATGGCCAAGGACTATGCCTTCTTTGACCATAAAGTGGCTTTTCTCCCGCTTTAGACAAAGATTGGTGTCTTCACACCTTTGAAGCATTTTATCTAGATGGGAGAGACATGTTTGAAACGAATCCCCAATGACCGAGAAGTCATCCATAAACACCTCCATTGTTTCCGATCATGTCGTGGAAAATGGCCATCATACATCGTTGGAACGCGCCAGAGCATTACATAATCCAAAAGGCATACGTTTGTAGGCAAAAGTTCCATATGGGCGGGTGAATGTGGTTTTCTTGATCTTGCGGATCAATGGAATCGAAGTAACCCGAGAAACCATCAAGGAAACAATAGTATTCATTCCTTGCTAATCTCTCAAGCATTTGGTCCATGAAGGGTAGAGGAAAATGGTCTTTACGGTGGCGCCATTTAACTTACGATAGTCAATGCACACACGCCATCCCGTAACCAATCGAGTTAGAATTAACTCGTTATCATCATTTGTGACAACAAGAATGCCACCCTTTTGGAACACAATGAATTGGGCTAACCTAAGGACTATCTCGAGATCGGGTAAATCAATCCTCGCATCAAGAAGTTTGATAACCTCTTGTTTGATAACATCATGGATTTTGGATTCACCCTTCTCGATGTCGAATCTTCTTGGTTTGAAGTCATCCTCCATCAAGATTTTGTGAGTACAAAACTCGTGGTTGATACCCTTAATGTCGGAGAGTTTCCAAGCAATTGCTTGCTTGTGTGACTTCAAGACCTTTATGAGAGCAACTTTTCATCTTTACTCAAATCTCTAGCAATTATGACGGTAATTTATCATCACCCTCAAGAAATGCATACTCGAGATGAGGAGGTAAGTCCTTAAGCTCAACCTCGTGAAATTCTTCGCTTTCTCAACCGACTTGACTTCCTTGTTATGAAGCTTGAAGGGAGGAGAGGAGGAGAAGTGTCCCGATTTAACAACTTCTTTAGAAGAATATCTCCTCCGATTAATCTCATTTTGATTAATCTCATCGTGAATTGAATCACTAGGGTGAGGGTTGATGATGGATCATCATTGAGCAACTTCTCAATAAGTATGTCCCCTCAATATCAATTGAGCGTGATCAATTTCCCATGGAACGTAATCACTAGCCAAGTATGCTTCAATCTCATCTAAGATGAAGTCGCCTCAAACGGAGTGAGAGAAGGAGTAGAATTGGCTATGATAGGTTGAGAAGATGTGGTGGGATCCCACTCACGTAATTATGAGAATAACCAAGAACTTCTTGAGTACTCTTCGAAGCAACATCAATGATATCTATTCGTTAACCGATTCGTAATTATAGTTTGCGGAGTACCTCAAGTTTGATCAAGGTTAAAGGTGACAACTTCATTACCAACACGTAATGTGATTTCTTGCTCAAATACATCAATGAGAGCACGCCCGCTCTCGTGAATCCTCGACCAACAATGAGAGGAACCCGATGATCGGCATCAAAATCAACAACCACGAAGTCACCGGAAAATGGAACTTTCCTACTTACAATACGCCCTCGGCAATGCCAAGAGGACGGATATGGAACGATCTGCAAGCTCGAGAGTCATGCATGTAGGAGTAAGTTAAGAGAAAGTTTCTTCCATACTTGAATAAGGCATAAGATTAATGCTTGCACCAAGAACTCGCTAAGGAAAAGATTTAACCATTCCTGAAATATACAAGGTAAGAGAAATTTCCCGGGATCTCCAAGCTTTTCTCGAAGCTTCTTCAGATAACCGCAGAGCAATTCTCGCTCAAAGGAGTCTTTGCCATTTCAAACAACTTTTCCTTGTTGCTCAACATGTGTTTGAGAGTCGATGCAAACTTGGGCATCAAGATGATAGCATCCGCAGCTTATGTCAAAGTGTAACTCTTGGAAAATTTGGAAAAATTTGTCCATTTGATGACCGGCTTTCTCGGAGCTTTGCTCATTCAAACGTGATGGGTAAGGAATAGAAGATTTGGATTGGTTTTCAACGGAGCTACAAGAGGTTCAAAACAACTCCTGGATTTGACTTGGGTTTCGGACAACTTGAGGTTGACTACCAAGGTAGGGCGTGTCTTACTTCGGGCTTGAATAATGCACCTTGTCCGTTGTATCCTTGGTAACTTGACTCATTGCCACAGTGGAGGGGCATTGGAGTCGAGGTCCATTGTGTGTCCTAGGTTCACTTTCCATTACCTTTGGGAGAGAAGAAGAAGGTAGTAGAATAGCAGTCCATCATATGAAACACCACTTGGTTGTGATCGCTTTTGCATCGCCCCTCGGGTTAGCGATCGTGTTGCTCGGAAGTTTTCCGAGCCCGAGGGTTGATCATTTAAAGACTTCTTAAGATCGCCGATCCGACCGACCAACAACTGCTCATTTCATCTTGGGATTTCATGAATTGCTTCAACAACTCATCGATGATGGTCCAGTTGGAACAATGGCGGGAGGTGGATTAGGAAAATTCGCCTCTAATATTAGGATTAGGGCCTTGGTTTTGAAAATTTCCTTGATTAGGATTCATATTCCCATGAAATTGATTCCCTCGATTGAAGTTGTTTTGATTAAGGTTCCTTGATGTTGGAAACCTTGATTTGGTGCGTGATAGAAATTACCTTGGTTTTGATAACCTTGGTTCATTCTAGGTTGGTTCGATTCGGTTTTGCATGTTATGATTCTCGTTAAAACCGGTGGTGCTCGATTAGTATTAGCACGGTAGTGTGGTTCATTTTGAGGACGATATTGATTACCTCCTTGCGTGAACTACCGGCTAGAGCATTGGCTTCAAATGGACTACCATCGGTGGCGAGACAATTGTAGTATGCATGAGGACCACCACAAGTAACACAACTCTCGACTTTCTTCACTTCACCATGTGTTGGTGTCTCGAGTGAAGTTCACTTTCTTTGGTTAGCAAGAACCAAAGCTCGAACAATATCTCGTGAGTTTGTCAATCTTAGCATCGGTGCTAGATGTACTCGCGGGAGATGAAGAAGAGGAAGGTCCAAGATGAGACCGATATGTCTTTGCTCGGAAAGAGGCGGACACGAGATTTGTTCTCAATGATTTGCAAGGTTTCTTTGGTAGTCTTGCTCAGAAATTACCTCCGCGAGGCATTTAAAGAGTCTTGATTAGTCCGTTGAGACCATTATAGAAAGTATCCATTTTCATTAATTCGGTAAAACCATGATGCGGACATCATGGTTAACTCTTTGTAACGATCCCATGCCTCCCGAATTATTCATCAAATCTCGAGAAAATTTCATTATCTCATTCTTAAGACTTGTGGTTCGGGATGGAGGATAGAACTCGTTAACAAACTTGGTGACTAGATCTTCCCATGTCTCAATAGAACGAGGGGTTGTTTCTCGCCAATTCCGGCTTGTCCTCTGTAGAAAATGGGAATGTAAGAAGCTTGATAGCTTCATGTGGGACATTCTTGTACTTGATGGTAGATGCAATCTTGTTAAACCATCGAATGTGTGCATGAGGATCATCCCGCCAAAACCATAGAATTGGCTTTGGGTTACTAGATTAAGCAACCCGGTTTTGAGCTCAAGGTGTCGACCACGATGGTTGGGACAACAATGGCATCTCCGTAACCCTCGATGGGTGCTTGGAGAAGCTCATTCATCGGCTTATCTTCCGCCATTACGACGGTGGTGGTGGTGGTAGACGCCTCGATCACGGTGAAGGAGCGAACGTCCTCACGCTCACGAGGAATGTTTCCAAGCTCGAAAAGTGGACTTGTAGAATCGAAGAACGAGTGCGCATGCACTATGTATAAAATCAATTTTCAAAACAAATGTGAGGCAAAGCGACAAGTGAACTTAACCAATAATCACAAATGAAATGGCTTCTTTGAAAAAGGTACACCAAATCACAAGTGACACAAAGGCAAGTTTTAAATCGATGTTCGGAACTTATTATGGTCACACCCCGCTAGTAGGTGTCTTGCCTTGATTTGCGGTGGTTGATTTTATGTATATATTAAGTACCACCGAAAAGACGAGGTAATGATTTGTGCAAATGGGTTTAAAACTTTTGGACAAATTTTTTTGGTATCGTCTCGCTTAACCAAATCGTATCTCTTTAAGAATCACCTCAAAGAAAATACAAGATAGAAAACGTTCCGATTGTTTTGTTGTTTTATATTGTTTTTGGGTTTGTTAACACTTTAGGAAAAGTGCTAATGAACTTTTTGATTTATATAACTTTACAAAAAAAGCGTTTACAACGATGGTATATGTGCAAGAATGGGTCTCGAAAATGGCTTAACACACGCTAAAGCCTCCCCAGTAATGGCGCCAAAATTTGATCTCGCTAAACCGCAAGCTACCTCACACAAGCTAGCCACTTGTGAATGGCTAACCGTAAGAAGCTTAAAACCGCTTAAAACACAAATACAATGAAGTCCGGAGAATAGAATGAATTCCGGTCGTTAAGTCCCACTTGAGACTCAATGGTGTATCAAAACTTATTCAGATGATAGAATGATCACTAAGGATAGTGATCGATAAAGGATTTAGATTGAATTATTACACTACCGATTGATTGGAATGTATTTGGACACGTAATTGGAAAGCACAACAATCGATAAAAGAAACGTAAAAGTACGTTTAAAAACTACGATATCGCACAAAATAAAAAGTGAAATCTAAGAAATAAAAGACCTAAAATATGAAAATAACATTTTGGAATCCTAAAATAAAAGAAAATTATTAGAAAAAGAAAATTATTTTTACCACTATTTATTTAATTATTATTAATTAAAACTATTTTAACTATTTAATAAATACTCTAAAATAGAAGAAAATACAAAATAAGGCTAGAAAAATAAAATTATGATTGAGAAAATCTAAAATATTATAAAACTAATTTTAAAACTAAAAATATATTTTTTACACTTTTATCTAATTATTACTAATTAATTATTATTTAAAATACACTTAAATACTAGAAAATATAAAATAAACTGGAAAATGAAATTTCAACTTGGAAAATCTAAAATATTATAAAACTAATTTTAAAACTGAAAAGATATTTTTTATACTTTTTAATTATTTATTACTAATTATTTAATACTTTTAACTATTTAAAATTCTAATAAATACTAAAAAGATTAGGAAAATTATGAAACTTTTTCTAAAAATAACTTAAGGTGACAGAAAACTAAGAAAAATATAAAAACAAGATTTGCTTAATAATAAGCTAGAAAGAAAAATCAAAAAGCTAAAACCTATTAAATAAATGCTATCACTGAATTTAAATTGATATTTTTCTGGATTTTCTTTTTGAAAACTACTTAACTACTGGTTATATGAAACTTTAATGAACACAAAAATTTTACCAACTACAAATAAGCTGTTTTACAAGCTGATTGGTTTAACAGTTATGATAATGAGCTTATTTGATGAATTAAGCTTAAACAAGCTCACAAACTGAAACAGAAGCTAGAATAAGATAAAATTAGCTACAAGCTATTTATATGAAGCTAAAAGACACAAAGATTAACACTGAAAAGCTAGGAAAAAGCTAATAAGCACTTAGCTTAAACCGAGAATCGACGAAATGGGACAAGGTTGAGGCTTATCATGACCTCTACCAAACAAGCTAGAAAATGAAAAACCAAGCTTGAGACTTCAAGATGGCTTGGTTGGCTTTCCAAAGAACCAAGGATCACAAGATTTGAGCAACTAATAAGCTCTATGTGAGCTTATCAATTTGGACCACCCAACTGTGAACAGGGCACCCTTTTCAGTCAAGGTATCAAAAGAAACCAGAAAATAAGCACTTAAAAAACTGATTAAAGGAAAGCTAGTATTTTTCTAATTTTGTTTAGCAACTAAACTTTGATATCCCAAAAGCTTATATCCTAAATCTCAATATTAAACACACAATGAAATCCTAAAGTTTATTCAAAAACGACCCAATGAAAATTTTGACTTTTTGCTTACTATACTAAGTTGACTTATATGAACTTTAAGCTGATTTTAATCACTGAATATGTTGTTATAAGGTGAGCTAAAACTGATTTGAGCAATATGAACAACTTGTAAACACAAAACAATGATCATAGATCATGAAACTTCAACAGTGGACACACAAGATGTGATCAAATGAGATTTTGACTTTTAACCAAAAGACCACCGGTTTTCTTATTGCAGTGAGTTATTATGACCAAATTGAACTCGTAACAACCAAAAGTACAAGCTCTAACACGTTGAATCAAGTTAAACCAAACACCACTTATTATGACCGTTATGGAATTTTTCAAAGCAAATTACAAATTTAAACCATGAAACCGATTCAAGACCATGTATTATCATATATTAGGACTAATGAAGCATGAAACAACAACATTAACAACAAGAAACCTAGAAAAGACAAGTTATGCACTATTGATCGTTAAAAGTAAGTTTTATAAACTATAAATTAAGAAGAGCAACCAACTGATTTTAATACTTAAATACACTTAACTAGGACTAATTAACACAAAGAAACAGAAATTACAACTACTAATCAACTACAACAATGAAATGCAAAAATGAATAAAAAGGCTTACAAAAGCTTCCAAGCTCAAAACTGAGAACAAGGACCAATAATCACCCCTATTAGCTTACCACTAAGCTTCTAACCCAAGGCCATCCAAGATTTACCCTGCTCCAGCTGTGAACACCATTTCCATATGATTTTTGATTTTTCACTAATTATTTGGTATTTTTGTGATTTTTCTGTTTTTACTTCTAAACTGGATTTTAAGATATCTAATAGCTTTTATAAGCTATCTAGGAGCTTACATGTGCTTATTCACCCATGATAACAACTATTAACAACATTACCATAATATGAGATTTTTAAAGGAAAATTGCATAAACCGAATTTGATCTCGAAAACTTGAAATTGATTATTAAAAAGGATTCAAATACACTTAAGAAACTTAAACAAAGCACATGGAAGTGAAAACATACACTGGAAAGCTTAGATAAAAAAAACGACTAAAGAAAATATAATTTACACTAGATGGATAGATACATTGCTTCTTCTCACTCCTTTATAGACTTTTGAGACTCTCTTGATATCTCGAATCTTTCCCACTTCATCTCGAGCCCTGAATCATTGAATTACATCAAACCGCCCACTTGTAGTTTTGGCGCCAAAATTCTTCATGAAAGGTGTTTAAAACATTAATGGGTTGGTTTCAATCAATTAAGAGTCTTTGGGTGTTAGTGGAGGTGGAGGGACAAGTTAAGGGGGGGGGAGGAGAATCATGGAAAACCATGACCGGTTTTGGGATTCAGTGTTTAAAGAGAGAGTGAGCAGTGCACTGGCGGTTTTTATCTGTTGACTTTCGTTGACCGAAGGGTATTAATACGGGTCCAAGGTTCAAGCCAAAGGGTCAAGGTCATGATGCGTTGGGCTTGATATGCAATTTGGGCCAGCCGGATGTGGATTGGATTTGGGCTTGATATATTAAAAAGGATCCGTTTGGTTAAGTATACACAAGGACTAGATTTGCAAATCTGCCAAACATGAGGGACCAATCTTGCAGTTTTTCCAAAGCTCTCACAAGGACCAAACTTGCCATAAATGAATAGTACATGGACCACTTTTGCATAAAATTCCATTTTAAAATGTCCAAGGACTATTTTTGCAACTTTTCAAAGTTGAAGGACCTTTTCCGCCATTTGACCAAAGAATCATTCAAGGATCATTTTTGACAATTTAGAATATTTCAGGGACCTTGAATGACAAAACTTCACATTTTGAATTCCGTGGACTAGATTTGACAACTTTTAAAACTTGGGAGACTAAAGCGCCAATTTTGCAAACTTGAATCATTTTTCATCCGATTTTGATATTTTTGCATTTAAAACACATAAAACACGATTTGTGATATTTTCATCATTTTGATGCATTTTTAAGTGTTTTCAGATGATTTTGCAGTTTAGATTGTACAAAAATGATGAGTATTTAGACACTCATCATGTACTCGCATAATTTTATGCGAGTTGATGTATAGCATCTATGCGACTTGTCATGCTACTTGACACACTTATGCGAGTTGGCTAAACTTGTTTTCTTTAAAGCGAGTTAATAACAATTTATACAAGTAAGTTGGACAAAGCGTGTTCTGAACCAGACTAGGGTATGCGAGTTGTGATGAAAAGAAATGAAGTGAGTTGTGTTAACAGATAATACGACTTGTTGACCACTTGAACTCAAATACCAAAATGACTCATAGACTTCAATATATCCCATCATCAGTCCTATGAAATAGTCCATATGACTCGATCCAAAACCAAAAACAAACTCAACTCTCAATCAAATTCAAGACTCAAACGAAACAAAACATGAATGATCTCGCACGGTTGTGTTCTATTAAGTTTTCATCTAAGACCGTCATGGGGTCTATCACACACTACCATATCATCACGGATCCAAGTCTTTGACATATCCGAACTAAATGGAAAAGACTTATAACAAACTTGTTATTATCTATTCCTGGTTCGATCTCTTACTCAAAAACAAATAAACAAACTCGGTGGGTCATTAATCCTCACTTGATAATATTCGAAATAAAGGAATGAGTGTAACAATTATGTTAACTCATGTCCTTGGCTCGATTAAGACTCATTAACAACAATGGAATAAGATTACACCTACCTGGTTTATCCTTGATCTTAAAGCCTTCTCCATGCCTCTAACCATCCTTGTGGCTAAGACGTACCATGTCAAGTCCTCGAGCCATCCCTGTGGCGAGGAGTGAAGGAGGCGTTTGTTATTGAGATTAGGTTTAGGATGAGTGGAATTTTGGAGAAGTGTGTTATCTGTGTTGATGGGGGCGGATTATAACTGGAGTGATACTAGGGTTAGGATATGTGAGATTTTTTAGGATGCAAATGGGATAAAGGATGTGTTAAATACCCCGTATAATTAGGTTAACACGTGTGTGGACCAGACTCTCCTGAGTGGGCCGTGTATCTCCTCTAAGGCCCGAATCTAATGATATCTTAATGGGCCATGATCTTAACGTGTATACTGAGAAGCTGATATCTCTTAAACGTGGGTCTTAGATTATGGACCGGGTTATTTTGGTTCATGATGCTTTTTAACGTTGCATGTCCTTAGATAATGTCAAACAACGTTTACATGTTTCTTAAAGTGGGTCTTAAGTAATATTTTGTATGTGTTGATTATTAGACCGGGTGTTGGAATTGATTATAGGCTGTAATGTTACCGGGATTTGGATTGAATTGGACTTGGATAAAGGCTTGCTCAATATCCGATGAGCGATTTAAGTTTTTGAATGGGAATATATATGATGTGATTGGGTGATTTAACAATAAGATCTAACGATGAGATTTGACGATGATATTTGATGTGAGTTGGGGATTTGATGAGACTTGGATGATTGAATTAATTTTCATGGACCGGGCCTCGATAATTACAAGTAACTGAGGTTGGGTACTTTGGTGTATACACCTTCACGATGAGTAGTATAACACGGCTTGAATTGTTTGTTGGAAAATGTTGACAACGGGATTGTTTATACGATATTTCTTATTTGGATTTGAAGTGAGGTTTTCCGGGCACGCGTTCACTTATTTCGTCTTCTTTCTTTCTACCATTCCGCGAAGATGACTTGTTTGGGCTTTTAAAGAGTGTGATAAAGACTTGGCTATTTAGTTACTTTTGTGATTCTTTCTCGACCCAAATTGTAACTATCACTTCGGTGTCTCACACAGTTGAGGATACGTCAAGAGGATTTGTACATTGGGTACACCGTTTCTTTTTCACGAGGATGAGTACAAGTTTAAGTAACAAATCTGGGGAATTCTACTTCATGATCAAGTTTGGTATCGGGTTTACTTCTCCATGTGGTCACTACAATAGCCGACAAAATGCGTGATTGATGTATTCATCAAAGTGTTTATTAGATGGTTGGTGTTTTTGATGATGTTGAATATTGAACCGTTGATGAACCGCTGCATGTTCCCCTAAAATAGATATTCACCGAAACCAAGGTTGTCATAACTCATTCAAGTCGATATTGTTTACGGTTTTGTCTTGATTTTGTAAAATCCCGCGAAGAACCTATTTCTCGGTTTAAATCATAGACTTGTAAAATCCCGTGACATTGGAAACATCCCGTAAAAGTAAAGTGCATTTCGGATCTTTCTTACGGTTTACTCTTGGTTTTGTAAAATCCCGAAAGAAACTATTTCTGGTTTAAACCATTGAGGTGTAAAATCCGTAATGATGGAACCATCTTGGAGAAAGGAAAGTGTATTTCGAGATCTCTTTGATGCCGGTGCTACGTTTTACTTTTCAAAGAAGGGATAAAGGGAGTACTTCATGAATTGGATGTGTGTTTGGATTTTCGTCATGGTAGTTTGGTTATTACATGGTTTTACGGGTTACGTGCTTTTAACCATGGTCGGGATGAAACCATTATCAAAGTTCGCTTTCTTGTCAAAGAAGGCTAGATTTGAGTCGTTAATCGAAGATGTGACAACGGAGTTAATCCACTATTATTTATTTGAGGTTGAAGTGAATTATCACGGCGAGTGTACTTAGTATCCAAGGTATCGGGGATGGATGGATGAAGATTCTTCGAGATCCTTGTTCGAGCTTATTATAAAAAACGAAGACTGGAAATCTAGTTATTGTTGGGTGTCTTTACCGTTTCTTTTACCACTGGGGAATTGGGCTTTTATCACCACAAAATAACTATCACTTAAAGGAGTTACGTTGTAGTGCTCAAGGTCACATTCAATTGTGGATTTTCAAGAGGTGATATACGCCTAATACTCGATGGTTGGTTGGTTGAAGAGTATAGAGTACTTAGAGATTCAAATGGGCATGAAGTCTCGCACCGGTCTTTGTTACATATGTGCAAGTTTAAGTCACGAGTTCGGGTATTTTACTTGTGGTCAAATTCATCATATTGGGTTTTCCATCACCGTCACTACAAAAGCCCACCGAATGATAATGGGGTTGATTACAAGTTTGCCAAGAGTAGATGAAAAGAGAGATTTATGACGTTTGAACACAACAGTTCAAGCCTCGTTCTCTAAAGAAAAGAAAAGTGTACGTTTCAGTGCGCTTTATCTTCAAGAAGAAGAGAAATCTTCTTATGACGTATGAACACTTCAGTTCATGCCTCGTACTCTAAAGAAAAGAAATGTATACGTTTCAGTGCGCATTATCTTCCGAAGAAGAGAAATCTTCTTATGACGTTTGAATACTTCAGTTCAAACCTCGTTCTCTAAAGAAAAGAAAAGTGTACGTTTCAGTGCGATTTATCTTGGAAAGAAGAGAAATCTTCTTATGACGTATGAACACAACAGCTCATGCCTCGCTCTTAAAGAAAAGAAAAGTGTGCGTGTCAAGGCGCTTTATCTTCCAGAAGAGAAATCTTCTATTATGACCATTCTCATCAACATGCTTCATGCTTTTCCATGTGCTTTCGATTATCAAGTGAACCGGCTCTCATTGATTGTTTTCGATTCCACTTTCTCAACTATAATGACGATGGCGACATCATGTGCTAATTTTATGGGGAGAAGTGAATAGACTACATTTGGATGATTTCACTTATTTAATCAAGAATGACATCTCCGTATGCAATTCTTGAGGGGGAGAAGAAGTGTGATAACTCTGCATGGTTGATTGATATATGAGAATATATGGTCATACGGATCCTAACTCATGTAAGAACCGAGCTTCTTCTTATCGGGTCATCTTTACATGGTGTTTTTCTTCTAAGAGCCGTTAGTTGACATCTTCACAAGTCGATATGAGTTTATTGACAAAGTGCTTCCGGTTAATGCTTCACGTGCATCAACATGATGATTCCGAACAACCTTCATTCTTGTTTGATGTGATTGTTTGCTTGGTGTTACCATTTCGTGTGTTCGTTCGGCCGATTGCCGATTTACTTGATGAACATCTTTCTCGTTCTTGTTTGATTGGGAGATATTTTAGTTAAGGGATTTGCAAGATGTAAGTTAATTGGGATGCTATTTGGTGATGTTCTTATTTTTTGGTGAGTTGAAGATGTTAACTATCTATTCCCAACCGGACAATCTTGAAGAAGGTCGAGTCTACAGTCATTCTACATTTTCTCACGCATGTTAGAAGACTAAAGACTAATTGCATTTAACGATCTAAAGACTTCTTCTTAATCGGTCATTATCAAACAGATTGTCGGTTTAGGGAGAGCACTAATTGGGGAGAGTGAAAAGTCGATTTAATCCCCAATTAGACTTGCTCATTCTGCTCTTGACAAGTTGATTCCCACAAAGACTTCAAGCGATCTTCTCAATGATTTCAAGTATTTGGTGATAAAGTGTTGCTTGATTATGAAGTGTCAAAACCAAGAAGGGAAGGAGACACGATCTAAACGCGAGTAAACATTGATGAGCTTAATACTTCTAAGTAATTGAAAATATCCCGGGAAGACAAATGTTATTACCGCAGAGAAACTCAAGGTTTGACTCATGGCAAGTAAACTTGATGAACTTAATTCTTCTAAGTGATTGAAGATATCCCGGGAAGACATTTGTCATGACCGCAGAGAAACTCAAGGTTTACTCATCAAGGCGTTTAGTGTTCTTATTCCAACTACGTGGGGGAAGAGATGTAAGAGTTAGTTTCTGATGATAAAAAGTGGTACACAAGTGTGTGATGATTTTGATGTTATCACAATCATCAGGGGAGAGAGATTGTGTACATTGGGGATGCTCAATTTGTTTCACTTGAGTGCTTAATCGATGATTCGTAGATTTAATCACTTATTCGGAGTTGAAATCCGAGATAGTCCTCCGCAGAGATAATCGGTGATTCGCCCGCTTCTTCAATGTTATCGGTTATTCTCTCTTTGGGCATTCGGTACTTCGGTTCTTGAGCTTCATGCATTGTCTTCGTGGGAGAGAAAAGTATACATCGGGTTATTCTTTGGCTATTGGACTTAATCTGCTACTTGATGGTATAAGTTTCTTTGTCTTCTGCATGTGTATTTGGGTTTGTGAGCTCTAGTCTAAGAGACCGATCGCATCAATTCATCTACTTGGGGAAGTGGTCTCTTGACAACTCGTTGGGGATGCATAGCTCGGACTTGATGGGTTATGAAATTGGAGAAGAGTTATTTATGTGTGGATGATACGTTGTCGTTCTTGTTGATGATATAACCTCGAACGAAGAATCACGGTGATTATTCTTGAAAGGAGCAATGGATTTATGATAATGGTGTGCTTCTCCAGGCACCTGCTAAGGCAAGCTTGAAATAGAGCTTGAATCGCTTCGCCTAAAGGATTTTCGGTTTGGGGAAGTCGCCAAAGTCTCACTTTCGATGGTTCAATTTCTTTCTTTGATTCAAAAGCCCCGGAAGCTTTGGTGGTGAATGTTTAAGAGTTGATGACTTCATCTTCTACGACGTCTTCGCTCGATATCCTTATCTCGGTACTCGTATCATCATCTTCTTTAACTATATCATCTAATCTATCTTTGTATATATTTTTCGTAAAAACAAAATACAAAAATATAAAACCAACTAAAACAAAATAGAAAATATAAAATCAACAAAACCCATAAAATCGAAAAATTTCAAAATACCAAAAATATGTTTTCTTATGACATGTCTTCGGTATCGATAACATCTACGGTCTTAGAAATGTCATTCAATAATGGCACGGACTTTAGATGAAGTTCGAACAGAGGTGTAAATATTTTTCTAAACATGTCTAAAAAATAAAAAATGGCTTACGCTTATTTGATCGTAACCAAGCTTCAAATAATGGCTTACGATTATTTCGATCAGAACCCAAGCTTCAAAAATGGCTTACAGCTATTTCGCATCAGAACCCGTGCTTTAAATGATGGCTTGCGCTTATTTGAGAATGTAACCCGCTAAACCATGGCTTGCTATTATTTGAGATAGCAACCGTTATTCAAGAAAGGAAAGTGCCGCTAAACCATTTTTCAAAATTCGTGCACTTATCCTAAAACAAAACAAGGAAAGCATGTCGTCAAAAGATCGTTGCTCTACACAAATGTTTTTCCTTCTAAAATTCTTCAAAAATATTTGTTGTGTTTTCAAAAATGGTGAAAATGAGTTGCTTAAAATCAATCAGCCGTAGTTTTGTGAAAATTGAAAACTCAATCAATGACTTCAAGCTTTTAAACTTTTTAGAAAATAAGTGATTGATTGAGGGAGAATGTTTTCAATTCTATATCATCTAACGGGCTTTCTTAATTATCCTAATATGCTTAATTAAAATGATGTTAACCTATGTTGAAGGACTAGGTGCCTAGGATATGATTGCTAGGATTAGATGATTATAGATTGCTTAACACATTATTCCATACCTTATATGATCCGATTGACATGTTGAATTGATCATATTAGTCGATTGTCGTTTGGGTGATGTCGACCACCATATATCTGTTTGTGTTCACTAACGATGCACGTATTTTGGTATAAGAATGTTCCCGATCCGGATCCCACATAATATGATGATTGGATGTCGAAGGAAAGGGTAACTATATCTTGGGTTGACAAATGAAGAAACGAAGCTTAATTAGACTTCCAAGGAGAGTTGGCATAAATGCAACGTAAGAGGTCTCACCGCATCGCAGATGGTTTTCTTCTAAGTGATTGAAGAAACAGAGCTTAATTTGACCTCGCTTGGCATTCAAATGCAACGTAAGAAGAAGTCTCATCGCATCTGCAGACGGTTTTCTTCCAAACCCTCAAAGAACAACAATGAAGCTTCTCAACCACCTAACGATCTTAGTGCAGATACCATTTTTAAACAATTTTGAATAATTTGATTAAATTGTTTTGAAAATGGAAAATATTGTTTTGAAAATGTATTGACTAATTTTTGAAAATCACCGGACTTCATGTTATCAAAACCTAAGTCACTCAACTATTTACTCATCATGGATTGAGGGAGAGTGATTTAAAATAAAATATTTTCAAATGATGTTTCTTCACAAAAGTTCCGTCTTGTACGATAATAAGTGGTGATCTAAAGATTTAATGTTATGTCATGGTATGATTTTTCTTTAGAATCAAGGTCTTTCAAAATGAAATTTTTTCTGTTCTTGTTTGATTGTGAAATTGTTTTGTTTTACTTAAAAGATCTCTTAAAACTATCATACCGACACTAACAATCTTTAATGTCTTAAATGATCCTTATCTCGTCATCTTTCAAAATTGAATCTTACCGCCTTTCCCCAAATTTTTCTAAATGATTTAATCGGTTGGGATCACAAATCTCAAATGGTTTGATATTTCGATCGGGGTAGAGATCGTGATTTAAATCTCAAACTGTTTTAAATGGATTTGGTTTTAGTCCTTAAAGGCACTCCCGCCTCCATGTGCCAAACGATTTCAATATACATAATGCACATGTTGAGGAGGAGGATTTATCCAAAACCGATGAGTATTTAAACAAGGCCACATTTTCTCCCATGTTTTCCAAACCTAATTAAATCACTTGGGATCCAAAATCTCAAAGGGTTTGATATTTTGATCGGGGAGAATTTGTGATTTAATAATGAAATTTGATAAAAGGTGATCATTTTGATTTAATTGTGCAGGCTGCTCTCTCATATGTGCTAAATACTTTCGAATCTCGAAGCATATATTGAGGGGGAGCATTTTAAAAGAAAATAAACTATCGAGGTGCAAATGCTTTTATGTTTTTACATAAAGTACCTTGATTGAGTTTTAAATGGTTTCTTAATGGCTTGTGTGTTCGTGGATGTGCTTCAAAAGAACTCTTGCCACTATGTGTTAAAATGATTTCTCTTATCCTATGCACATATTGAGGGGGAGAGTTTTACCAAGAAAATCAAATGGCTTTTTTGATGAAAATAGTGATCAAAGAAAATATTTCAAAGTCCTCTTGCCTCCATGTTCCAAACGATTTCTAATATATAATGCACATGTTGAGGGGGAGGTTTTCTAAATGATCAAAACTATTAAGGTACAAAATGTTTTGATCTCGTATCACAAGTACCTTGATTGTTTTTCCAAATGATTTTTCAATTGGTTTCATGGAAGAATGAACTGTACCAAAAGACCGACCATTTTACTTTATGTATGGAGTTATAAGGATGGTGAGGTTAGGTATTAGTTCCCACGACCCGCCAGAACGGAGGGATCTACCGAGGACAATCCACTAGATAGTGTAGAGTCCTTAGGTATATTGAAAAAAGGAGAAAAGTGAGATACGGGAAGAGTGCGGATCGAGACGTAGCTAGTAATCGAATAAACCCAACAAGGTTCTAGTTATGAAGTCTCGGTAAGCAATCAAGGGGTTGAAGAATGAAAAGAATTAATGTGAAAAGGGTGAAAAGAAATAGCCTCCAATAATTCAACCTTAGGCGTAAACCGGTTCAATACATATACTACTTGGTGGTTACTAAGGTAACACCGGTATTGAAGACAAGACGTCATGGACCCAAAGGACGATCGCACTAAACTTCCCAAGCTACTCAAGTTCCTCTTAAAAGGGCTTGTTTCATTCTCACGGGAACCAACATAATCTATCGACGTTCTCTTAGAGATTGTTGATATTGAAGAAGGAGACCCTCTCCCTAGTCTCCCAGACAGAACCAAAATGCACAATTGAGTCTAGAGCCAAGAGATCATCCACAATATCTCGTTAGGACACTAAATTCATGAAGACTTGTTGCTTTCACACAATGTGGAAAGTAAGTATATATTAAGAGTCCCACGATTATCCTTGTGGTATTGCCGTAACATCCGAGTGGTATGTAAAAGTATTCACGATGAAGATGGAAATCCTTCTAGAGCCAACATCAAACAAGCTCTTGGTGGGTGACATGTGAGATCTTCTCGTAAGATCAAGCTTGTGACAACCGGATAGAAACGATGGGAGATTCATTCTTGAATCAACCTTGGTCCAGAATGGAATTGACGAATACTTTTGGAAAACCGCTCGATGTGCAAACCTTCTTTTCTCTAACACGTCGAATGTGTATTCATTTCAAATTCAAAAGTATCTCCGATTGAAAAATACTTTAGAAAACCGTTCGATGTGCAAATCTCTTCTTACATCGAATGTGTATTCATTTCAAATTCAAAAGTATCTCGATTGAAAAATACTTTTAGAAAACCGCTCGATGTGCGAATCTCTTCTTTTCGCTAGCACGTTGAATGTGTACTCATTCTCTAATACAAAAGTATTTTGATTGAAAATTGATCTTTCTCATAAAACCTTCGCCATATTGCAAAACTCTTTCTTCAAGCAATACGCGATTGTTTTTCAAATCATTTTTCATCAATCGCTGAATCTCAATTTGTCGGTTCACTCACTCCGTGTTGTCTTCATTAAGACGTTCCGGTTTGAGAACAATTAGAACAACATGCGAAACCCCGTCAAGGAGATTCTTAGGAATCCTACCGATCACAGGCGGTGATTGTACCGATCAACGGGAACCGTGGGCCGTGTACTCAATTCAACGAAGTGATCAAAGACACTTTCGTGCGCTTTATTGCTAATCGTCGATGCGGTACACCCCGACGATTGCGGTGATCGATCGAATTGAGGAGTCAATCCAAAGTCGCATGCTCACAAAGATCCACACTTAATTTGAAGAAATCATGACCGGTATATATCTACATAACCCGGTTCGATATTTTTATACTATGCTTCGCTACGCCGCAAATATCATGAACCAAGAAGGCTTCCGCTACTCGATGGAAAGATGTCATGATTCAAAAGTGTGAGCATGTCGGTCCTAAGTCACAACATCACATGATGGCATCACAATAAAGGGTGATCCGAGATTTACCGTGGTGATGATCTCAATGAAAGCTCAAGATCATCAAAGATGTGGATCGCTTAAAGGCCTCCACTAAAAGTACTAATCTATGCGGACTTTGAAGTTGCACTACTTAAGCACAAAGATTGCGAAAGTGAAGAATTAAAGTCTACGAGCTCAAGATCAAGATAAAATAGAATGCTAGGATTCAAATGTAAATCATGGGGTGACCTCCTAAGGGAGATTGTTAGAATTAGAAAATTCCATGTTAAAGTGTCGGTCACCCCAATTATGGTCTAGCATAAGTTAGCTCGTAGACGTGTCGTTATTTACGTTATATAGTAGTTAATTAGTTAATTTGTAGCGTAGAATAGTATAGTGCAACACCGTGGAGGAAGGACGGTCTTTACCATCGTATGCCCGATCCACGTGCCGATAGGAGGTCGTGTATTCTCGTAACTATAAATACCCTTCCATCCATGAAAGGGTGTGGCTTTGAATCTAACTCACATTTGTTTAAGCAACTCTCTTCAAGAACCTCCTCTCAACTCTCTTCATCTCTCTCAAATGGCTTTCTTATTTAATCATTGTCCTAGACCACCGAATCATCAAACAACATAATATTTAAGATCCACACATTGTGCAGATTCGAGGATTCAAATGGTTTGTTGATGATTCCGCGACATCAGTCAGCAGTGTCATTAGCAAGCGGGTTAAAGAACGATTTGGATCAAAATCTGCAGTGGGGTACTTCATTAAGAATATCATCACCGGTTCATCATTGTTGGAAGCGGTTTGTTCAATGTTGTGGTGGAGTCAGCAGTGGTGCTTCTTCAACAAGAGTTGTTGTAGCAGTGTATCGTATAGGAATATTATCGTTGAGCGGTGGAAACAATGGATACACCGAGCACGATCATCAATATCATCACCGAATGAGGAGCAAATAACCTTTCCATTTGTTGACGTAAGTCGGGGGCTTTGTTCACCGATGATGGGGTTGAGGAAGTTTAAGCGGTTGTGACCGGGTTCTAAGTTGTTATACTCGAAGCCATAGTGAAGAAGTTTTAGAATCGCTTCCCCCAAACCGACAACCTGCCTTTAGTAGATTTGAAACTTTGATGAAGTCTACATTTCTCTAACTTTTGAAGGTTTCAAGATGCGCTGAATTTGTAGATGAGCGAGAAACCACACAAAGAAAATCGACTAATTGCGGAAGATCCGCTCGAGGGTAACATGCCGAAATCAACAAGATCTTCTCACGTATGTAGACGATCACACCAAACAACCCACAAAATACGAAATGATACGACTTTCCCACAATGTTGTGGTCTTTCGAATACTAGTCACCGTGAATATGCAATAACTCGATGCCAAGACCGTGTGAGGCATCTTAACATCATATTTGGGTAACTTCACACAAGATCACCCGTGAAATTGAGACGATAACACCAAAGTGAGACGTTTGAGCCACATATCGCCTTATTTCTTCCCTTAATTGAAGGAATTCAAGAAGGCATTGGGTTTTCGCAAAGAAGCATGTAGAAGAACAAGGAAGCAATGACCACCTACACACTCTCCCCTCGATGTTTTCAATGATTCGTAATCATACACCACGATATTGATGATGAATTGAAGACAATGAAACCATGTATAAGGAGACAATAAACCATGTATGTCCAATTGATCGAACAAGTGTGAAGTACCAAAAAAATTTCGAGAGAGTCAACTCATCGATATAACTTCTCTGCTCATAATGTTGATCATCACCGTGACATTGTTGTTGGAAGCGCTTGATCTTCCGTTATAGAAGATTCGGTTGTTGTTGTAGATTCTGTGTATCCGAAATTAGAGTATTATCGGTTGTGCAATGAAACATTCGATACATCCGAAGCACGACTTTTGGCGTAATCTTTAACCGAGGAGCAAGCAATGTTTCCAATTCATGACGATTAAGTACAATGGTGGAACAAATGATGGATCATGATATTTTTGACGGTGAGAAACGGGTCCCATTGCTTTGTAGTAGGAGCCATTGTCATTGTACCGTGCATAGAAAAATAGAAGGGGGCAAGGAAGAGAAAACATGGATCCCAAGTGTAACGGGTTCCGGATGTTAGAAGCATAAAGATGTAGTGTCAATTATCTTCTTGACACCGAACATGCTTGTTTTGATGATTTCCTTCCCGCCTCGTGGATGGATGGTGTTGGTATCCCACTTGTATTGGTGCAACTACTTAGTATCTTGCTCGTAGGAATCCACCTAAGACTAACAGCTTTGAAAATCCTACCGTTGGTATCCATCTAAGGTTAGATCTAGGGATGTTGAAACTTCTTTTGGGAAGAGTCTCAGGTCCTATATGGATCCACCTATTAGGTTTCCTCGACGCTTTACATTTAGATCAACGGGTTTATTTCTAACTGCTTGTTGAGTTAACTTAGGTTTTGGTTTGCTACTACGGTGTAGTGTTCAAGAATACACTCGAAGGTGATACACTAGGTCGTGAACCTAAGATTCCATCCTTTTGAAGAAGTGCCATTTTCCTAGCCTTTTCTAGATCACGCTTCTTGTACGTGTCATTTGAATCATATGAATCTTTACTTTTAATGCTCGCTTTAGACACGGTGTTCGAACTAATCCTAGATTTGCCAGAGCAACCACATGTTGAGGTTTAATGTAAACAGTTTAACATAAACATGTTTAATGTAAATGTAAGCATTATTCTTAGGCCGTGAATGTGGAGTGACCGGTTTTATCAAATGATTATTCTCAACAACTTGGGAGGAAACCGTGGTTTTAAAGATTTTGAACGCTCATATTTAAATGCGGTTGGTTGTCTAACTATCGATTGTTTTCAAATGTTGTAGAGACGATTTCCCAAGATTGTTGGCTTTGCAAAATTAGTATCCACACTCTTGTCGTTGAATCTTCTCGCTTTGTTTTGTAAAGCAACACGTGCAAGCCCCTTTGCTTGAAGTTGAGCCTTTAAATGCTCATTTTCTTTAACTAATGTATCCACATGATTACTTTGTTCATTCAAAGATTTACTTTTTGGCTCGAGTTTAAAATATTGTTTTGCGCTTTAAGTTCAAGAGAGATGCAATGAGCCTCAAGTTTTGAAAAATCTTTTGAAACCGAGAAATTGTCTTTTGAGAAGAATGATTTCGATTCAAGAGTTTGATTTGACGCTTCAGCTTGAATTGTTAACAAGTAAGGGCTCGGACATGAGAAAGTTGTTCGACATTGTGCAACACATCGGTCAACCTCTCCTTCATTATCGAATTCGGTTGCTCGCTTTGTTGTATCGCATTTGCAGCGTAATATGATCAACGAAGGATTGTACCTCGACCATCCGCTCGTGTCGCTGTCATAGGTGGGTAAGATATCTTCCTCAAACATTTGTTCTTCGTCACGCTTGGGCTCGTGTCGTAGTTAAGAATGATATCTTCTCCAGATCCGCCGCCATCCCGCTTCCAATGCTATAACCTCATTGTCCGCATTACCGACGGATGCAAGAATCACAACATTCTCAACGCTCATTTGAGCATTCCTTTCATGTACATCAATTCTTTCACCTTGCACGATCATGGGATATCGGAATTTGATGATGTCCGACGCTCAATGCCGAGCCAGAGCCATGTATCCTTCTTTTCAATGCCACAAATGGATCTTTATGATCGTAATCCATTTCACCCCTGAGAAGAATCAAAGAGAAGAAAAGTGCAAAGTCGATATAGCACATGTAAGGTCGATATAGTAAATTTCAATTTCCTCCAAAAATAATTTTGAAAAAAAAAATTTGACTCTCAAAATTTGAAATTCACTATAAAATTCAATTCTAAGGTTGAAAGAAAATTTTGAGTTATGACAATTTTGACGCAAAATTTGACCCGATAAATTCGAATTTGGACAAAAAAATTTGAATTTTTGACCAAAATGAAGATCAAACCACGAAACAGTTATGCGTAGGACGAACCCTTCGAAAATGATATGCGTAGGACGAAACAGTTATGCGTAAACCACGAAAATGAAGATCAAACCACGGATAAAGTTACGCGTAAGATTAGGGTTTTGATACGCGTAATCTTACTCGTAAAAATGATTATGCCCAAAGATGTTTCTAAACCAGATTTTTGTGATGAGATAGCTTCAATATCACCAAAACAACACAAAAGTGTGAAACTTGATGAACCAAAACTCCTAAAATGCTTATGCGTGGGACGAACCCTTCGAACAAAAACTAGCTTAAAACGTATATCCACGCATAAAGTTTGAAACTTTTGCCAAAAACAAGTATTTTAACACCTTAAAACGTTGAAAGTACAAGAATCTTGGATTAAAAAGTGTAAAAAGCGAGTTTTTAGCGAACCAAAGTATCACGTTATTCTACGCAGGGACCAAAACCCACTTCAAGAAATAACGATTCACCCAACTAGTTAGGCGATTGATACCACTGTTAGGTCACTAGTTTTACAACACAAGCTTACTTAGAAAGAGAAGAGGCGGATGAACAATATACAAACACACATACGCGGTAGACAAAGGAAGAAAGGTTATGCGTGAGTATGTGAAAGAGAGTAATTGAACAACCAACCCTCAAGTGAGGGTTATTACATAGTATTTATAGGCAAGGAGCTAGGGCAACACTCTTACTCCTTCCCTTTTCCTTATTGGACATGGGCCTAAGCTTATGGGCCTTCTACATAAGCTAGACCTTAAACAAACATAAAGGCCATAATAAGCAACCTATTACATATGAGTAACTAACACTTGAATTAAGGTTTAGGAGTGATTCCAACAATATGACAAGCGGGTTTCATATACCAATGATGCTTGCTTAAACTTAATAAAAGGAATGAAAAAGTGTGTGTGTTAGAATGTTAATGAATTGGATCTAATGTTAAATGTGAAAGGTTAAAGGTAGCTATCATATAACCAATGAATTAATGATAGTTAATGATGGTATCCTTTTGGGATGACCAAACTAATAATGTTAATGATGGTATCCTTTGGGATGGCCGAGCTAATGTTAATGATGGTATCCTTTTGGGATGACCAAGCTAATAATGTTAATGATGGTATCCTTTGGGATGGCCGAGCTAATGTTAATGGTGGTATCCTTCGGGAGACCAAGCTAATGATGTTAATGAAGGAATGTATTGCCTTCACCGGCAAAGGGTTGCCTATATCTTTGGCATATAAAAATCCCCAAAGTAAATGTGATAATGGTATGGATCCAAGTCTAAAAATTAAAAGTAATGTGAAGTGTAAAAGAACGAAGAGAAAGAAAGTAAAGTGAAAACTAGTAATAAGTACGAATGTTATGTCGAAAGTGTATAAGTAGGACGATTTATGATTTCCTTGATTAAATGGATTGGGACACCTTTTCATTTAATTAAAGAAATTGTGAATCTCCGAACCATGAGTTTATGTTTCTTGATTTACATAGACTGGGACGCCTTTCCATGTAAATGAGGAATATAAATGAGTGGGCTTATGTGTTCTCGACATGGCGTGAGTAAGGTAAAAAGGGTGGAAAACGAAAGCCTAGAATTAGTTAGAAGTCTTAAGAACTAAGATAGGTGGGATATAATTAGAATGCGACTTTAAATTGAGACATTAAGTGAAACCAATCATTTAAGTGTCTTAAGTATGACTTGGAAAGATTAAGAATTTGTAATGATATTATAATGTACCTTGAGGAGTGGTACAAAATGTGAATAATGATAGTAATGGATGCTAACCTTTATTAGCACCCTTATGTGTAAATGCGATGATGTAAGTTAAAGTTTGACCTTATGAAGTCAAAATATTGAAATTTCCTACGAGACTTGTAGTCTTTGACAAGGAAATTATAGAAAGAAGTAAAGGAAATAAGGCCCTATAATAAAAATGTTAATAAAATAATGGAATGACCATAATAGAATGTGAAGGTATTAGTCAATGTTGACTTGTGAAAGTCAAATACGACCTAAGATTTCCTAAGTGACTTATAATACTTAGCGTAAATCCTTAAAATGAAGTAAAGAAAGTAAGGTATTAAAAAAATGTTAAAAGGGTATTGAGATGATTACGGTAAATATGAGAATCTTAAGTTTTATTAGTTTATATTTTACTTATATAAAGTCAAATTGGCGCAAATTTTCTCAAGTGACATATAATCCTTGATTAAAAGTTAGAGTAAAGCAAGTAAGAATGTGGTGTAATAGTGATAAAGTGATCAAATGATATTTTGGTTATAATAAATGTGTCTCGTTTGACATAATAACCTTAGTAAGAGCCGTATGCTCTTAGATAAATCAACAAGAAGTAGAGCGAATTTAGGATTTTGGAATGTGTTAATTAGTGTTGCAGATCACTTAGATCATTGCAAAGAAATGTTTGAATGAAAGTGTGCTTAGTACTAAGAATGGGGTTAAGAAATGACCAAGTCATGGTTAGTAATAGACGAGAGATTTCGGGGACGAAATCTAAATAAGGGGGTAGAATAGTTAGACCTGTTTCCCGGATACAAATAGGCCCCACCTTAGATGAAATTGACCAAGGTTTAACGTGATTGGTTAGTCAACGAATGTTAAATTGACTAGTCAAACTAATAGTTAACACATGTTATGTTATAGTTATAGAGAGTAAGGGGACCTATGTTGCCAAGTGCTAAACATGTTATAAAGTATGGTGTGGCCAAATAGAAGGAATGAGACTTGAAGGACCTAATGTGTCAATTAGGCAAACTATAACAACTAATAGTTATCTTCTACCACATTCTCCATATTCCAGGAAGTGTGTAGCTGTGTGTTTGTGTCGTGAAGTGAAGAAGGAGGAAAGAGACCAAGTTTGATGGGCTAGTAATGAAGAGATTATGTTCCCAATTCAGTTGTAAAGCCCTAGTAATGATCCTCTCAAGTAAGTAATCCTTTGTCTTATGTTAATTGATGAAATTATAAGTTAAGGTTCATACCCAAATTGGGGAATTGGGTAAATGATGGTTTTTAGCTAATTAATGGATTATGATGATCATGGGTTAAGTTTTATTGAGGTAAGTTAATAATTTAATGGAATTAATTATCATATAATCATTCTATGATTATGTGGTAATTAGAAGTGATTAAAAGGAGCTATAGTTGTGGTAACCATAATATAGTTAATTGATTATGTGTTTATGCCTTTAGTGAAATAGCTTAGATTGCAAGAGTGGAGAATGATGATGTTGATAATGATGTGCTTAGTTTCATTAGCTTGGAATCAAGGTAAGTAAACCGTTATAAGATGATGTTATATTGAATTCATAATATTATGTGTTATGTATTATGTGTTAAGGTTATGAATGTATGTGCTTATGTGAAAGTGTGTTAGAGACTAGTTTGGTATAACTAGTCATGGAGAGTTTAGATAATGGTGAAATAGGTTTAAGGTATGTTGATGCTTTGACCTATAAGGCATGTTGGTGCTTAAGTGATTTAAGGTACGTGTTTTAATGATTAAAATGGACTAATGGTTGATGATATGTAATGTATGAATGATTTATGATATTATGTTATATCCGCCTACTTACTAAGCCTCGTGCTTATGGTTTTAAGATGTCAATGTTTTGTAGGTGCTTATGCTAAATGGTAAGCTTGGACTAAGGCTTAAGGATGATTAGTACGAAAGATTGAAGCATGGTAAGAAAGTAAAAGCTTAGGTAGATACCGAGCTCAAGTCAATGTGGTACCCCGCTGGTCTTAATGGTTTGTAAGTGTGTTGTCAAGTTTCAAGGTATATGTCATGGTTATTGAAGTGAGTGGGTCGTCAACGGTATGTCATAACATGATTTAAGTGTTTATGGTCAAAGATAAAAGGCGCTTTGGTATAACATGTAATTATACCCATTTTGGGTTTTAAATGGGTTAATGATTATGGACATGATTTAATATGTTAAGTTAATGCTTTTGAAAGGTTTGAAGTAATTCGAAGTGGTAAAGGTTGTATGTAATGTAACGGGTCAAAATGGGTATTTTACATAATACCCGCTGCTTTGTAAAGTACCATTCAAGGTCAATTGGTTAATGTTTATGCATGAAAATGATATATACGAGGTCTTAATAAATTCGAAATTTTGGTGTCTTTCCGAGTAATAGATGTCATTTTCGAAAATGGGTGAAAAGTATATAAAATGGATATGCGTAAAAGGGTGTTTGGGACAAGGTCTATTTTAACCCATTTTGGGTCAAACGGGTCAAGAATGTTTGTAAAACAAAGTATATGGATAAGCGTTTGTAAAGTGGTTAAAATAGTTGGAGAACTAGTGGAGAACTAGTTTGGAGAACTAATTTGGAGAACAAATTTGGAGAACAAATTTGGAGAACTAATTTGGAGAACTAATTTGGAGAACAAATTTGGAAAAATCATATCTTTTTAACCGTAAGTCGTCACGGGTCGAGCCACCCGTCATTTCGAAGGTAATTGAGTCTAGTTTCATTTTCAAATAGTTTCAAGGTTCAGATGTTTATAGATTTTTGTCAGTGGTCAAAAGAGTAACAGCAAGTCAGTTTCAGGACATGTATTTTCCGCGTAAAAGTCAAAGTTTTTGTGTTATCGGACACGGGGTGTAACACCTAATACTCGAACATCATATCCTTACAGATCTTGACTCAATCAAAAGAAATGAAAACAAAAAAACACAATAAAGATCTCAGTCTTTTTACTTTCGTGTTATTGTCGAGACCTAAGTCAACAAACGAAAGTAAACATGAATTATCAAAGATCTAACCGTAAAGACGCATCACATATCTCAAGACTTAAATGATAAAATCAAGGAATCTCTGATTATTGTTGTGACTATTTTATGAAAAATCTAACCTTGAAGGTCCCCATCACAACAAATACTCATCATAGATCCAATTGTTTAATAACCGACACATAAGACAAAAGAGATAACAATTATGTTATCCTTGTATCTTCGCTCGCTTATGGAAAACACAACAATATAACAGCCTACCTTAGACCCACCATGGATCTTGAAGCGCTTTAAAAGCTTTCTTGAATTGTGATAGAGCTACAAAAATTGAAGAACATCATGTATGGTTGGGGTTATGTTTGATTCGGATTATCATTGGATTGATATGGCAGATGAGGAATGAGATTTGGATGATGAGATGAATTGATAAGATATATTTTTTTTTTGATGCTGCATTTTTTTAGAGAAAAAGATTGATGGGGGCGGATGATTAGGATATTATGGTTAGTGGGTATGAGTAGTTTTAGGGTTAGGAGTGATTAGTTGTTTCATATACCCGATATTTAGGGCAAAGTTATGGATCGGGTCTCCTAATTTAGTGGACTGTGAACCGGATTACACTTTCTTGGAATTCGGCCTTATGGATCGGATGTAAGTCTCTAGACAGTGGGCCATGTTTTGCATATTGATAATGGATTTTGGTATAATTGTTTGATGATAAAATTGTTATTGGGTCGTGTGATATGTAGTATTAGCGGATCCCGATTGAAGATTATAGTAGTGATTGGATCGGGTTTGCAATGGATCGGGTTTATTTTAAACCGACTAATGGAGTTATATTTGTGATTGGATTTGAATTTTTCTTGGATTAAGCATTCAATTTGTTCATGGATCGGGTTATGGAATTGGATAGGATCTTTGCGATTTGAGATATTATTTGACTTGCACCGATCTTAAGACTTTTGGGCTAATTTGCAACACAAAGCGTGGACTTGGGCTATTTGTTTCAAAATGATATAATACAATTTTTTAATTCATATTTTATCAAATGTGTTAATCCAAATTTAATCTTTGGATAAATATGATTTGGTCAATTTTGGTTAAAAGGTGGTATTTTAGTCATTCTACTTCACGGGTAATACGTATTTAACAGCTAGACTCTACAAGTTGAATTTACATGACTATGGGGTTGTTTACGATATTTCTCATTTGGATTCGAAGTGAAGTTTTTCCGGGCACGTTTACTTATTTCGTCTTCTTTCTTTCTTCCCTTCCGCGAAGATGACTTGTTTGGGCATTTATTGAGTGAGATAACGACTTGGCTATCTAGTTACTTTTTTGATTCTTTCTCGCTTAACCCACAAAGTAGCTATCACTTTCGGTGTCTCAAGCAGTTGAGGATACGTCAAGAGGTTTTGTACATTGGGTACACCATTCTTTTCACAAGGATAGTACAAGCTTAAGTAACAAATCTGGGAAATTCTACTTCATGTTCAAGTTTGGTATATCGGGTTTAATTCATCAAGTTGTCACAGTAATAGCCGACATAATACGTGAATGATATGTTTGTTAATACAAATAAGACGTAAAAACATTTATTTATATTTGACAATCTTCTAATGTTTTGTCGATAACAAACGTAAAATAATTTTAACGAAACAAATAAAATACGTAAATGGTTTGAGCCAATAGTTTACTAACACACTTAAGTTTTCACATAAAACACTAAACATGCAAAAGTGATTTTATGATTTAGTAATACATATGTACAACAATTAGTGTTTACATATTGGGCAAATATATACATAACTAGTATGTATTATATGGGTAATACAATGGGTAGAACTTTAAGTATTTGACCCATTGACTAAATACATTGAATGTGGTTGGGTAAAACCCAAAGTCCATGACCCATACCCATGTAGCATAACCCATAACCTATTGCATGACATCATGCATAAGTAATAAACGGATGTTATCCATGACCCATGGATTTAACCCATGACCCATGGACTAGATGCATTGCATCTTGTAGATACATTGTATCTACTTGGATACCCATGATCCAAAGTCTAGGACCCATGACCCATGACCCAAAACCCATGGGCAAAGAGGAGCGTCCCACGGATCCCTAGGAATACACTGGACGAATCTCTCAAGTGAGGGATCCGTAGAACAATAGCTAAATTTCTTCTATAAATAGTGAGCCATTTCTTCATTTTGGGTTGCCACTCCCACACATAATTTCTCCTAGTATTGTAACCTTCTAACCTCAGATCCTAAGGATCTCTCGATGTAGTTTATGTTTTGTTTTTCTTTTGTGTGATTCTCTAGGTTCCTCTTAAAGGCGAGATCACCACCTCTTGAAGTCGAGCAAGCTCAAGTCCATGAGTTGCCATGCTTCGTCATCATCAAGACTACTGAGGTTTTCTTGTTGATACTTCTTTCTTCCTCTATAAGAAGTGTTATGTCAAAGGCATTAGTGAAGGATGCCGAATGAGTCAAGACGATAGAATTAGTGAAAGGTGCTTAACGTCCGTGTCAAAGGCATTAGTGAAGAATGCCAAAGAAGTCAAGACGAAGGCATTAGTGAAAGGTGCCTAACGTCCGTGTCAAGGGCATTAGTGAAGGATTCCTAGAAGTCAAGTCAAGTGGCATTAGTGAACGATGCCAAGGGTGTATAATTGATGAGGTGCATCAATGTACAAATAGAGATAGGTTGTATCCAAGGATATTGATATCCTTGATGATGTTGTAACAATGAGTGGGTCTCCTTTAGGATAGGTGTTGTGTTGTGTTGGGTAGTAGTTCCTCCATTTAAATGGAACTCGGTATCTTGCCTAGTACCGGATAAAGGGTAGGCGACGTTGTGGTAGGTGTGGTTCTACCTTGTGGAAGAACCCGGTGTCTAGCCTAGTACCGGAAAAAGAGTAGGCGACATTGTGAAGGCTTCTCCGCCATAAGAAGCTGGTGTCTTATAGTGATTACGAACTCTCGAGTAGGTGACTCGGGGAGTGGATTAGGGCAAGGAAGGTATCCTTGTAGCCGAACCACTATAAACACTCGTGTCGTGGTTATGTGTTTCTTACTCTTTATCTTTCATTACATATTTATATATCTATCTATCAATGTCCAACATACACATCCAAATAGATTGACATAAGTCGATCTAAATATTTTAAAACAAAGTTTTAATTGGTAAAACTATTCAACCCCCCCCCCCTTCTAGTTTTCCACAATTGGCGTCAGAGTTTCGTTACCAAGTTTCTTAGAGTATGTTGTACTTTAAAAACTTGATACGATCCGTGTATGTTTGAAAACTACAAAGAAGGAAATCTTTTAAAACAAATTGTTTCTTTTATGTTGGATATTGATAGATTATTCTAACGTTTTTCTTCTAAAGAAATCTTCATGCTAGGATCTCTCCAAAACCTTCATTTCTATTCGAAGAATAATGAAGTCAACTTTCAACGAAGAACCTAAAAGTAATCCCAACCTACTTACTCTAAGTACAACGGATTACTTTAAAAGCTCATGAAGTATTTTCGGTTTTATGGTCTCCATAAACTATACAAGAGCGTATAGGTATGTTTACTTATCATTAGCCAGTTTACATCTACATGAATATGTTGATACAATTTTTTTATTTAGACGTTAATAATTGCTAGTCTCTAAAAAGTCTCTTTTTGCCACTTTCCCGACTTACTCATCATCGGGAATAGCATTCCTCCTTGATCTCGTCAAACTAACGTCGCCATCACAAATAGATCCCTGATAATTAACTTATCAAATCCCGTTGACCAAACATCTATTCAATTAGAAACCTCAAAACTCTTTTCGTTCCATAAGCTAGTTTATAACTTATGACAAAAATAACACCAAACACCCTTTTTCTGTCCACAGTAGCCGGATCCCTCAAGTTGTACTAGTCGGATCCCAATTGCAAGGGATCCGGGGGAACCGTGTGACAGAAACCAGCTATACGCTTTTCAAAATCAATTTTGATCCTTTCCCTCTCCTCACAAAACATAAAAAACGACCCAAGTGCTGTTTTCATCTCCATAGGACTTCATATTCTCAAGCATCCTTCTCTAGAACATCATTGTGAGTAATTACACTAATATGTTCTAATCTTCATCATCTTCATCCTAGGGTTTATGGTTTTCAACTTTTCTTAATCAATTGATAAAATTAGGTTTTGTAAAATTGATCACAAGAAAAGGTTTTCTCATAACTAAGATTACATTGTGCTTACAACATTGTTAATACAAATCAAAACCATAAACCCATCTCAACAAATTTTACCTAATTGGAATATTTGTTTTTCTAGGACCAACCATGCCTAAAGCCACTCAACAAGACCACCATGATACCGTCCACTACCTCACCAAATACTATAAAAAAGAGGGCTTGTCAAAAACCGATCGTAAAGTCTTCAAAAGACTTGAAAAACGACTTATCCACGAAGGTCATGTGGTCAAGGAATGTTTTCTTGAAAATACCGACATTCGTCAAGTCTTCTCGGCAATCAACTTTAATTGTCTCCTTGATATCGATGAACAAATTTGTCCGGCTTTCATCTTTGAATTCTACAAAAGCGTTAGGATAATTCAAAATAGTGATGATAGCATTTCAATCGCTTTTATCATTAATAAACAAAACTTCACTCTACCCCTCAACACATTTGCTCAAATCCTTCGCATTCCTTGTGAAGGAATTTGTATGTACTCCCAAGATTGGGCAATATCCACCCAATCCATTGCACTTGATTCCAAACCAATCTACCGTAATCCTCTTGATGACCCCGCAATTGTTCGAGACACCATTTTCCAAATTAGAGCCGACCAATCTCGCTTCAACCGCAACAAAGAGCTCATTCACCGTGATCCCTTTCAAATGGAACTTTTCGAAATGCATTCCACCTATAGAAAATGGGAAGAAATATTTAGGGAAAATGTCATTAGTTTGGTCGGAATCAAAGACCATCGAAATGCATGTCTTGTCCAAATGATTTATTGCCTCGTTCACCAAAGGCCATTTAATCTCTCCTATTACATGGTGAAGAGAATGGTCAGGGTATTCAAAGTTGCCAACATGGTACTTCCCTATGGTATGCTCCTAACACGACTCCGTGAGTATGTTAGTGCAATGCAACCATCTCCAATCAATGATGATCATTTCCTCTCCGATCACGTCATGGTACCACTTACCAAACAACCCTCTAAACGGTTCATGGTCAATGGAAGAAAACCCAAGGCTCTTCTGGACTCCTCGGACGAAGAAGAAGTAAATTTCAACCCCGAAGCCAACGTCGACTTGGACCCCATTACCTACTTTCAACAACTTCCAACTCTTCCAAACGAGAGCGCGGAATTCAAACAATTGAAGGGTATGATCCAATGCCCAACTAACTACGTGGTGAAGTCAGGAAAGAGGAAGAGAAAGGATTGACAAAAGAGACATTAGGATTATGTTTGATTTTAGACATTTTGGTTATCTATTTACAATGAATGCTTATGTTTGTGAAGCACTTTAATTTGGTTGTTTCAATTTTGTCATTACTACTCTCATCTATGATATGGTTTTTGAGATATCATGCTTGTTTTGTTGTTCTTTAGAGTAGAGATTAATAAAAAGTAGTATACATAGTATAGTGCAAAATCTGCATCCCTTTCTGTGATGCTTCTGATCTGCAGTTGCCGGATCCCTAAGAATGTACTAGACGGATCCCTCCTTTTAGGGAACCGTGGGATCCGTGTTGACAGATATGCAATGCATAATCCTACACATCAAAACATCTCACTAGATCACTTCACACTAGCTAAACATAAAACCTTAGGACCACTTAAGTCTTCTTCAAGCTTAGGAAGCTTCACAATCACTCATAGCTCATTTAGGATCACACTCAAAGTGCCTTTTAATTTGTCATATAACCAAAACTCATCATCCTTCCGCTCTTATACTCACACATCATCCCTCACATGTCAACACATCTAGTTTTATAAATCTCTCAATTTTAGCAAATTGATTTTAGTCATCTCCACCTCAAAATGAGTCAAAAACTAGATTTTCAATTCTTATGATTCTTAAGGAATTTTCATATTTTATCCCAAGTTGTCATCTGATCTCTAGGATCATTTAACATGACTTGACACTATTAAAATTCCTAGTGTCATCCTTGATCACCCATTGGTGATCATAAAGTCCCATTTTCCTTCCATAAAAGGCAATCATTAGCTACCACCACTCATTACCCTTGATCATTTAAGTCACACCTCATTTAAAACACTTAAGAAGACTAAGACACTCAAGATGTATAGGTATTAGATTGTACCAACATCATTTTCTTCTTTTCTTGATCACGATAGTCGGATCCCTAGGATTAGCCTAGACGGATCCCTCATAGGAGGAACCATGGGAACCGTCATGATTCAATAAATCCCGCCAAAACAATCATTTCAAGCCCTTTTGGCTAACTTGAACACTCCATCCTGCTTTAATTAAACTCATAGATCAGTGCACATCTGTAGTTGACCCTTGTGCATGCAAATCATCACAATTCTAAGGATTTTAGTGGTTTAAGTCTTTAATGCACTTCTCAAATCCTTCCCTTTATAAGTCATCTTGTTAGAATCTCTTTGTCATCAACCACAACATAATTCCAAGCATTTAGAAACCTTCTCCTCAGTCATTTCATCATGAAGAAAGCTCCTAGTGCTAACTCATCCACTAAAGAACCACCCAAGAAACTTGCTCGTGTTGTACACGAATTTCCTCAACCGAATCATCTCCCGTCAAATCCACAAATGCTAGGATTTCTCCTCCACCAACTCAACCAATCAAACCAATCCCCAAAAGGATTGTTCTGACAAAAATATCATCACCAAACACCACAATTCCTACTAAACCAAACACACCCATTTCCACCCAACCATCATCTTTGGTTCCTAGAGCCATATCATTTACCACCTCACAATCATCTCCACCTCTCTACAATTTATAGGACTTGCTTCCTAAGCCATCTAATCCTCTACCATTTTCGACACTCTCTTCAATAAAGAAGAATGTGCAACAAACCCAAGGTGTTGAATCAACACTTGCACCGGTATCTTTTTCTCCATTTACCTCAAATGGTCCATTTTGGATTATGAGGAATCATCAAAGTCAACCACCCGACCACATGGAAGTTGACACCTCTCTACCTCCACCATCATCCTTTGTTGAGCCAGCATTGAATATGCCTCCACCAATCCCTCCTTCGTTTGAGGATCCTCTTGAACCTTCACATCAACCCACTCCAATTTTACCACCACCTTTTCCAAGCCATGACAAGGATTGTTATCATTGTAAACACGCTGAAGGCTTGATACATGAACTATGTGAAGAGCAACGTTTCATGTTTTATCACCTCCTCGAACGTTTCGATGAGGTCAAAAAACCTAAACAACCGTGAGCTTACGGATTAAAGTGGTTTCCTAGTCTTAAGCTTAACTTAGATCGTTTAGGAATCACATTTCATGTTTAATCATTCTCTTAGTTTTAGAGACTTGTAGATCATTTCTCGTAGTTTTATTGAATGAAGTTACATGTTTTATGCCATGTTGTTTTGAGTATATGATTGGTGATTTAATTACATATCTCATTTTTATTGTGACATCATTTGTTCACATCACCATTGTTGTCTTAAGCTTTAAGACAGACGGATCCCTCCATTTTGCCTAGACGGATCCCTCCAAGGAGGGAACCGTGGGATCCATGCAAGAGAAGACTTGTTTTCTACTAACTTGAGTCTTATTTGCAGGAAATTGTGCATTATATACTTGTTTTCTAACCTTTGTTTTGTATATTTTCAATATACACATGAAGACTTTGACACCCTAAGCTAGGGGGAGTTTTATATCAAAGCGATACATTGCAAAATCATTTGCAATATATTTTAGGATCACGTTACATAACGTCCATTTGCAAAGTTGCAATCATCAAGGGGAGCATTATCGTCACAAAGAAGAAACCATTTGCAAACATAGTTGCAATGCACTAACGTAGTAGCTTTCATACTTGATGCCCTCATAAAGGGATGGACTCGTCAAGGGGGAGTTAAGACGAGAACTCTTTCCGTCACTTGCTCTCTATATTTTTTTTATTACATGTTTTTCCAAAAACAATGTGTTAGTTTCTTTTTGACGCTTTTTTTGTTTCGAAAAAAAGGGGGAGAAGAGAGTAAAAACTCCAATTCAAACTTTTACGAATTTTAGTTTTTCCTTAAAATAATTTTATGTTTTGTCATCAACAAAAAGGGGGAGATTGTTAATACAAATAACCCGTAAAAATGTTTATTTATATTTGACGATCTTCTAATGTTTTGTCGATAACAAAAGCAAAATAATTTTAACAAAACAAATAATATACGTAAATGGTTTGAGCCAGTAGTTTACTAACACACTTACGTTTTCACATAAAACACTAAACAAGCAAGAGTGATTTTATGATTTAGTAATAAATATGTACAACAACTAGTGTTTACATATTGGTCAAATATATACATAACTAGTATGTATTATAATGGGTAATACAATGGGTAGAAGTTTAAGTATTTGACCCATTGACTAAATACGTTGAATGTGGTTGGGTAAAACCCAAAGTCCATGACCCATACCCATGGAGCATAACCCATAACCCATTGCATGACATCATGCATAAGTCATAAATGGATATTATCCATGACCCATGGATTTAACCCATGACCTATGGACTAGATGCATTACATCTTGTAGATACATTGTATCTACTTGGATACCCATGATCCAAAGTCTAGGACCCATGACCCATAACCCATGACCCATGACCCAAAACCCATGGGCAAAAAGGAGTGTCCCACGGATCCCCAAGAATACACTGGACAGATCCCTCAAGTGAGGGATCCGTGGGATCCGTGGAACAGTAGCTAAATTTCTTCTATAAATAGTGAGCCATTTCTTCATTTTGGGTTGCCAGTCCCACACATACTTTCTCCTAGTATTGTAAACCTTCTAACCTCAGATCCTAAGGATCTCTCGATGTAGTTTTTGTTTTGTTTTTTTTGTGTGATTCTCTAGGTTCCTCTTAAAGGCGAATTCACGACCTCTTGAAGTCGATCAAGCTCAAGTCCATGAGTTTCCATGCTTCGTCATCATCAAGACTACTGATGTTTTCTTATTGATACTTCTTTCTTCCTCTATAAGAAGTGTTGTGTCAAAGGTATTAGTGAAGGATGCCGAAAGGGTCAAGACAAAAGCATTAGTGAAAGGTGCTTAACGTCTGTGTCAAAGGCATTAGTGGAGAATGCCAAAGAAGTCAAGACGAATGCATTAGTGAAAGGTGCCTAACATCCGTGTCAAGGGCATTAGTGAAGGATGCCTAGAAGTCAAGTCAAGTGGCATTAGTGAACGATGCCAAGGGTGTATAATCGATGAGGTACATCGATGTACAAATAAAGATAGGTTGTATCCAAGGATATTGATATCCTTGATGATGTTGTAACAAGGAGTGGGTCTCCTTTGGGATAGGTGTTGTGTAGTGTTGGGTAGTAGTTCCTCAATTGTAATGGAACTCAGTATCTAGCCTAGTACCGGATAAAGGGTAGGCGACGTTGTGGTAGGTGTGGTTCTACCTTGTGGAAGAACCCGGTGTCTAGCCTAGTACCGCAAAAGAGTAGACGACATTGTGAAGGCTTCTCTGCCATAAGGAGTTGGTGTCGTGTAGTGATTACGAACTCTCGAGTAGGTGACTCAGGGAGTGAAGTAGGGCAAGGAATGTGTCCTTGTAGCCGAACCACTATAAACACTCGTGTCATGGTTATGTGTTTCTAACTCTTTATCTTTCATTACACATTTATATATCTATCTATCAATGTCCAACATACACATCCAAATAGATTGACATAAGTCGATCTAAATATTTTAAAATGAAGTTTTAATTGGTAAAACTATTCAATACCCCCTTCTAGTTTTCCACAATGTTTACCAAAGAGTTTAAAGGTTGAGATGTGATCAACAATTCTCATGGGTATTCGACGCCACAGAATGTCAATGATACTTCATAGTCTAAGCAAAATCTTCAAGAATCTTCAATGTCATTCATGATTTTTCAAGATGTTTGCTTATGACAAGAACTTCTCGTGTAAATGGTTGTACACGTCATTGATGCTTTCGAAAGTTCAAAACCATCATGGGGGAGAAATGTGTACTTTGATGTTATAAGGTCAACCTCAAGGGGGAAAGTAGTGCATACTAATTTAATTAGTATGGTTTGTGAAGTATTCTACATTCGGGAGAAGAATTGTTGATGATCCGTTGCATGTTCGTCTAAAACATATATTCACCAAAACCAAAGTTGTCATAACACATTCCATCTGTCATTGTTTATGGTTTAGTCTTGATTTTGTAAAATCCCGTGGAAGATCTATTTCTCGGTTTAAATCATAGATTTATAAAATCCCGTGACGATGGAACCATCCCGGTAAAAGAAAGGTGCATTTCCGGATCTATCTCTCGGTTTATTTTTGGTTTTATAAAATCCCGCGAAAGAAACTATTTCTCTGTTTTAACCATAGAATTGTAAAATCCCGTGATGATGGAATCATTCTGGAGAAAGGAAAGTGTATTTTTGGATCTTATTTGATTCTGGTGCTACGATTTCAAATTCGAAGAAGGGATAAAGTGTGTACTTCTTGTCTTGGATGATTGTTTGGATATACTTCATGACATTTTGGTTATCATTAAGTTTTACGAGGTTATGTACTTTTGACTAAGGTCGGGATAAAACCATTATCAATCTGGGCACTTAAAACAGAAGATGTGACTATGGCGATAATTCATTATTATTTATTTGAGGTTTAAGTGAAATTTCTCGAGTGTGTGTACTTAGTATCTGAAGGTATCGGGGATGGTTGTATGAAGATTCTTCGACATCCTTGTTTGAGCTTTTAACCTATACAATAACGAAGACTTGGAAATCTAGTTATTTTTTGGTGATTCTTCCTTTATACTACCACACAATAACTATCACTTTAAGGAGTTACGTTGTAGTGCTCAGTGTCACACGAAGTTATGGATTTTCAAGAGGTGATGTATGTCTTATACTTGATGGTTGGTTGGGTGAAGAGTATAGAGTACTTAGAGATTCGAATTTGCACGAGCTCTCTGCACCGCTCTTAGTTACACATTTGTACAAGTTTAAGTCACGAGTTCGGGTTAGTTTACTTCAGTGTCAAATTTATCATATTGGACGTTCTCCATCAGTAGTCACGACAAAGAGCTGAATGAATGATAATGGGGTTGGTAACAAGTTAGCTAAGAGAAGTAGAAAAGAGAGAGATGACGTTTGAATACTTCAGTTCAAGCCTCGTTCCTTAAAGAAAAGAAAAGTGTACACTTCAGTGCGCTTTATCTTCGAAAGAAGAGAAACCTTCTTGTTTATGACCATTCTCATCAACAAGCTTCACGCATCAAGTGGATCTATTTACCATTGATTATATTCTTATTTCACTTACTCAATCAAAATTAGCAATGGTGACATCATATGCAATTTTTGCAGGGGAGAAGTGTGAATAAACTACATTGTGATGATTTCTTTTGTTCAATCACGAATGGCAACTTTGTATGCAATTCTTGAGGGGGAGAAGTGTGAAAATACTTCATGATTTATTGACATCTGAGAATAAATGGTCATACAGCTCCAAACTCATGTAAGAACCGAGCTTCTTCTTAATCGGGTTATCTTCACATGGAGTTTCTTCTAAGAGCCGTTGGTTGACATCTTCTCACAAGTTGATATGATTAATGATTAAGTGCTTCCAGTTAATGCTTCACGTACACATCATCATGATGATTCTGATCAATCAGAATCATCAGGGAGAGAGAGAATGTGTACACCAAGGACTCTCAACAAGTTCACGTGATTTGGTTTAATGACTTATGAAATAATTTGTGTCGAAGATTGGTTGATCCTGTATCTCTTTATGTCTTATTCTTCGTACTTCTACCTTATCCACCTTCACCTATCTTGGGCAACAAATTCAAGAATATCAGTGTTCCAACTTGTTAGTTTGGTGTTACCATTTCATGTGTTCGTTACTGCCTGATTTGTTATATGTAAGTTAATTGGAATGCATTTGGTGAGATGAAGATGTTGATATTTTGTTCCCCAAATGGAAAATCTTGAAGAAGGTCGAGTCTACAGTTTGTTCTACATTTTCCACTGCATGTTAGAAGACTAAAGATGTCATGCATTTGATTATCCAAAGACTTCTTCTTATTTCGTATTCATCGAAAGATTGTCGATTGGGAGAGCACTAATTGGGGAGAGTGAAAAGTCGGATTTCATCCCCGATTAGATTTGCTCACTTTTTTCAAAGAAGTTGATTCTCACATATACATTGATTATTGTTCTTCTCAAAAGATTTCAAGTATATGGGCTTATAATGTGTTGTCGATTCAAGTATCAAAACCAAAGCAAGGGGAAGGAGACATACATCTAAAAGCTCAACAAGTACACATGATGAACTTAATACTTCTACTTGATTGAAGTTATTCCGGGAAAGACAAAGGTCATAACCACAGAGAAACTCAGTGTGTAACTCGTGGCTTTTAGTGTTATTATTCCAACTACGTTGGGGAAGAGATGTAAGAGACAGTTTCTGATGATAAAAGAGGTACACAAGTATGTGATGGTATTTTTGTACTTCGGGTTCTTGAGCTTTATAAACAATCATCAGGGAAGATAAATGTGTACATCGGGGCGCACAACAGATTCATGTGATCGAGCTTAATTATACATTCCGGAGTTGATATCCGCAAAGATGATCAGTGATTCAATCTGCTACTTCGATGTTAGCGGTGATTCTTTGTTTCGGTATATGTGTATTCGAGTTCTTGAGCTTTGTTGATCCCAGTTGAGCAATTGATCAAGTTGATTAAGTTAGATAAATCTAACACAAACAACAATATAGTAAACTGTCTTGAATCTAAGATTAAACAATATGCGGAATCTAATGTTTAACGATTAAGAGAATACTTGAACACAACTTGTTTCTCACAAAACACCTCAATATATTAATACGAATATTCAAAAGTGTTAGGATTACAAGAACCTTGAAGTGATTGACTCTAGAATAACTTGTACTCTAAATCTAACCTAGGACCTCCTTTTATAGGCTAAGGAGTCCTTCTAGGGTTACAATAACTTTCTACACAAGATACATATTATAGAAACTATTCTATAATTTTCTAACCGACTATACAAATCGATAAGCAAGATTAACTAATTGTACTAGCAGTTTGTACTGCTAGTTATATTCTTCGTGGTCCACATTCTAAGCTAACAATACTAACTATTAAGTCTCGGCAAGATAAACTGCCTTTGCTAAATTCCCAACAATCCTCCCTAAACTTGTGATTTCATTATGCAAATCAACAAGTTTCATCAATACATCTTTTCCTTCATACTGGGAATTTTGCAAACACTTTACTTTGTCGGCTTGCTTGGTCTTTGTGCTTGAGGAAGATCTTGTTCACTAAGTATCAATATTTCATTATCTTCTTCAAGATTTAACCTTGAAGATAACATTGCAATTAGTGTCTTTATTCGGCGTATATTCTTTCTATCAAGATAAACCACCATGAATACTTATGTAGACATGATGTACACCAAATGACCCATACAAAATCCAAGTAGTTTCTGGAACTGCAGAATCTTGACTCCATAATCATCATAAGGATCGTGCTTAAATAATCTCTCCAATTCTACCTAAAGCTCCTGCTCCTTTTCATCAGGGTCTTCCTTATGATTAAGCTTTTGCTATACCAGTTCCCATAATTTCACTAAGTCACTCTATCAAACGATTTGCACATGTCTGCAAATGTTTTGTACATCTGATGAGTGTCTAAATACTCATCATTTTTGTACTATCTAAACTGCAAAATCATCTGAAAACACTCGTAAACACATCAAAATGATCAAAATATCACGAATCGTTGTTTTATGTGTTTTAAATGCAAAATATCAAAATCGATGAAAATGTATCAAGTTTGCAAATTGGCGCTTTAGTCCCCAAGTTTTAAAAGTTGTCAAATCTAGTCCTCGAATTCAAAATGTGAAGTTTTGTCATTCAAGGTCCCTAAAATCTTCTAAGTTATTAAAATGATCTTTGAATGATTCTTTGGTCTATTGGCAAGAAAGGTCCCTAAACTTTGAAAATTTGCAAAAATGGTCCTTGGATTTCTAAAAAAGGGATTTTATGCAAAAAGGGCCCTTGCACTATCAATGTTTGTCATGTTTGGTCCTTGTGAGAAGTTTGGAAAAGTTGGCATTTTCAGTCCTCAGCTTTGGCAGATATGCATTATTGGTCCTTGTATACTACTTATACCAAACGGATCCTATATTAATCCAAAGCCCAAATCCAATCCAGCTAACCCAACCCTAGCCCAATCTCCACTTGACCCCCAAGCATGACCCTTGAGCTAGGTCAAAACCAAAAAGACCCCAGCCAAAGCCAATTGTGAACCCCCTGGTATTATTAATCCAACGGTCAACGAAAGTCAAACCAACAGAAATACCGCCAACACTGTAGCTTCACCTCTCCCACTCGAACACCAAAACCAGTATGGTTTTCCAACTTTTCAACCCTCCCTTACCTTGTCCCTCCACTTCCACTAACACCCAAATTCCTTTAATTATCTCAAACCACTCCAATTAATACCAAAACCCGCTTTGAAGAATTTGGCGCAAAAATCCAAGTGTATGGTTCTCGATGAATTAGAGTGATCCAAGGGCTCGATATGGTGGGAAAGATTCGTGAGGTCAAGGAGGAGTGCAAAAGTCTATAAAGAGGAGCTTAGATGCATTGATGAGATCATCTAGAGTAAAATTAATTTTCTTATGTCGCTTTTAGTTAACTTTCCATTTTCAGGTATGATTTAGCTTTTAAGCTCTTTATTTCAAGTATTCAAGTATTATTAAACTTTTGTAACCATCAATTTCGCTTTTAAACTTCATTATCAAGTTTGTGAAATTTCAAGTTAAAATCGTATATGCTTCAAATGTTGTTTTAGTTATTTGTATGGACCGAGTTAGCTCATATAAGCTCCTATAAAGCTTCTTCAAGCTTTTAGAAACTCTAAAATACGCTTAGCATCAAAAGTCAAAATCACCAAAATACAAATTAAATAGGTGAAAATCAAAATCCATTGAAATGGTGTACACAATGGGCGGAGTGGTAAATCATGGATGGCCTCGTTAGAAGCTTAGTGGTAAGCTAATAGGGTGTTCATTGGTCCTTGATCTCGCTTTTAGTTGGATAGCCATTTGTAAGCCTTTTACTCATTTTTGCATTACAATCTGCTTTGATTATTCAAGAGCCTTAATTCTTGTGTTTTATTGTTTATTAGTTATAATTAAGTGTATTTAAACATTAAAATCAAGTGGTTGTTCTTTTAAAGTTGTAGTTTATAAAAACTTAGTCTTGACAGTTAAAATTGCTTCATGGTCATTTCTGAGTTTTATGTTGTAATGGGTGTTGTTTAATGATTAATTAGTCCTAATAAGTAGTTATATAAGGTTTGACATCTAGTTCATGCTTTAAATCTTTGATAAGCTTTGAAAAAGTTCAATAACAGTCATATAAGGGTGTTTGGATTTGCCTGCTCAAACCATAACAGTTTTGTTGGTGTTATTGGTGTGTGCTTGTTCTCAGGTCTTATACACACCGATAACTCATATCACCATCTAAACCAGCTCTTGTTCTTGAAAAGTCAAAATAATCTATGATCTAATCTTTTGTGCTCATTGTTGGATTTTAAAAGTCGATCATGATTTTGTGTTAGTGTTGATCAAATCGCCTTATATCACCTTTAACAACATAATCGCAGCTTAGGATTAGTTTAAATTTCATTTTAGTCAAATCTCTTGGTTTTTACAAAAAGTCAAAATTTTCATTTGGTCGTTTTTGATTAAACTAGATAATTTCACTGAGTTTTTATTAATGAGATTCAGCTTATAAGCTCTTGGGATATTAAAGATCAGTTGCTAAACAAAATTAGAAAAATGTTAGTTCACTTCTGTCTAGCTTATTAAGTGCTTTTTAATTGGCTTATTTGTGGTACCTGTTTGAAAACACTGCCCTGTGCACCAGTTACATAAGCTCAATCATAAGCTTGCACAGAGCTCATTTGTTGTTCAAATCTTGTGATCTTTGTTTCTTTGGAAAGCCAACCTGGTCATCTTGAAGTCTCAAGTTTAAGTTTTCATTTTGAAGCTTGTTGGCTAGGGCTGCAAGTAGCTTAAAGCTTGTCCCATTTATGTGTTTAGCATAAGTGCTTATTTGTTTGTTCTTGGCTTTTCAGTGTGCTTCTTTTGATCTTTTAGCTTCATTTGAGTAGTTTTTAGCTTATTGTATCTTATTCAATCTTTTGTTTTAGCTTGTGACCTTGTTTGAGCTTATTTCTCCAAAATAAGCTCATTAAGCCACTGTTGGACTTATAAGCTTGTAAAACTGCTTATTTGTAGTTTGTAAAATTTTTGTGTTCATGAAAGTTTCATAATATCAGTAGTAAAGTAGTTTTCAAAAAGAAAATCCAGAAAAAGATCAATTTAAAATCAGTGATAGTGTTTATTTAATAGGTTTTAGCTTTTTGATTTTTCTTTTAGCTTATTAATAAGCAAATCTTGTTTTTCTATTTTTCTTAGTTTTCGTCATCATATAGTATTTTTAGAAAAGTTTCATATTTTTCTCTATCTTTTAGTATTTATTATAATTTTAATTAGTTAAAATAGTAATTAATTAGTAATAAATAATTAAAAGCATAAAAATATCTTTTGAGTTTTAAAATTAGTTTTATCATATTTTAGATTTTTCCAAGTTAAAATTTTATTTTTCCGGTTTATTTTATATTTTCTAGAATTTAAGTGTATTTTAAATAGTTATTAATTAGTAATAATTAGATAAAAAGTGTGAAAAATATATTTTTAATTTTAAAATTAGTTTTATCATATTTTAGATTTTTCTATATCATAATTTTATTTTTCTAGCCTTATTTTGTATTTTCTTCTATTTTAGAGTATTTATTAAATAGTTAAAATAGTTTTTAATTAATAATAATTAAATAAATAGTGTTAAAAATAATTTTCTTTTTTAATAATTTTCTTTATTTTTAGGATTCCAAAATGTTATTTTCATATTTTTAGGTCTTTTATTTCTTAGATTTTACTTTTTATTTTGTACGATATCGTAGTTTTTAAACTTACGCTTACGCTTCTTTTATCCGATTGTTGTTCTTTCCAATTCTCGTATTCCATTCCATGCCAATCAATCAAGAGTGTAATTTCTCATCAAAACCTTTACCGATCACTATCCTTAGTGATCACTCTATCATCCGAGTTTGTGTTTACACACCATCGAGTCTCTGGACTAAACGACCGGAATTCATTCTATTCTCCGTGACTTCATTGTATTTGTGTTTAAGCGCTTTTAAGTCTCATTACGGTTAGCCATTCCAGCCTACAAGTCCACTTTCGAACTTGGAAAGATTCCTCGAGACGTGAGGACGCTCAGCTCCTTCACCGCGATCGAGGAACGCCTACCACCACCACCTCCGCCGAAATGGCGTAAGACAAACCCATGAATGAGCTTCTCCAAGCACCCATCGAGGGTTACGGAGATGCCATTGTTGTCCCACCATCGTGGGTCGACACTTTCGAGCTCAAACCGGGTTGCTTAATCTAGTAACCCAAAGCCAATTCTATGGTTTTCGAGCGGATGATCCTCATGCACACATTCGATGGTTTAACAAGATAGCATCTACCATCAAGTACAAGAATGTCCCACATGAAGCTATCAAGCTTCTTCCGCTCCCATTTTCTAGAGGACAAGCCCGGAATTGGCTTGAGAAACAACCCCTCGCTCTATCGAGACATGGGAAGATCTAGTCACCAAGTTCGTTAATCTAGTTCTATCCTCCATCCCGAACCACAAGTCTTAAGAATGAGATAATGAAATTTTCTCGAGATTTGATGAATCATTCGGGAGGCATGGGATCGTTATAAAGAGTTGCTTCAAGTGTCCGCATCACGGTTTTACCGAGTTAATGCAAATGGATACTTTCTACAATGGTCTCAATCGCACCAATCAAGAATCTTTGAATGCCTCCGCTGGAGGTATTTCTAGCAAGACCACAAAAGAGGCCTTGCAAATCATTGAGAACAAATCTCGTGTCCGTCCTTTCGTAGCAAAGACATATCGCCTCATGTCGGACCTTCTTCTTCATCCCCGTGAGTACATCTAGCACCGATGCTAAGATTGACAAACTCACGACATTATTCGTGCTTTGGTTCTTGCTAACCAAAGAAAGTGACCTTCACTCGACACCAACACATGCCAAGTGAAGAAAGTTGAGAGTTGTGTCACTTGTGGTGGTCCTCATGCTTACTACAATTGTAATCGCCACCGATGGTAGTCCTTTGAAGCCAATGCTCTAGCCGGTAGTTCACAAAGAAGGAGGTAATCAATACCGTCCTCAAAATGAACCACACTACCGTGCTAACACTAATCGTGCACCACCCGTTTTAACCAAATCATAACATGCAAACCGAATCGAACCAACCAAGAATGAACCAAGGTTATCAAAACCAAGGTAATTTCTATCCTCGACCCAATCAAGGTTTCCAACATCAAGGAAACCCTAATCAAAACAATTTCAATCGAGGGAATCAATTTCATGGGAATATGAATCCTAATCAAGGAATTTTGGCTATAATCAAAACATACGGCCTCAAATTATCCCTCCAGCCTCCCCGTCATTATTCCTCCAGACCATCATCCGATGAGTTATCAAACAATTCATGAAGTCCCAAGATGAAATGAACAGGTTGTTGGTCAGTCCACTATATTACCAACTCTGATGATTCTCCAAGCTTTTCTAAATCTGTCAGTATGAATTTCCCAATCAATGATAGGATGCTTGGTCTGCAAAGATTCTACATGCATTCCCTCATCAGGTTGTATTATCATCAACTCCTTCAAAGCTTCATCTTCCAAATCTTCCTTTGCTGTAGATGAACTTCCTTCTATCCTCTGCTTCTTGAATATCTATGATTCCAGTACCAACCTAGCTCTTTTTGTTCTGACATTTGGTTCTTCTGTACCAATAGGTCTGAAATCTTCATGTATTCTTTTGTAAGCTCTTACATACATCTCCTGAATCTCCTCAAAAGTCTTGCCCTTCAACTAAACATCTTTCTTGTAATCCTGATGCTTCAGATAAATCTTCATATTCCTCATCAGTTGAGCTTTTGTTGGAGGCTTGACTCTTTTCTTTGGCTTTTATCTTTCTCTTATCTGATTAAGTAATGCTTGTATGGCATCCTCTTTCTCTTCTTCAGGAACTGCTACAGTTTCTTCTTCTTGCAATATATGTGCAAGTAGTTTGTCTGATTCTTCCTGAGATAGTTCAACAATCTTCTTTAACTTTTGCTCTTCCAAGAATTTAACCACTTCAAGTTCCTGCTCTTCTTTAGCCCTTTCTTCATCAAATACCATCTGTGCAGTGATCTTAGGCTTCTTTTGAACATGTTCTTCTTTAATTATAATTCTTTGTCCCTTGTCCACTCTAGCAGTACCTTTGTCTCGAACCAGTTCCAGCTTCACCGCTTGGTACCGTAGCGATTTAATATCTCCGTATTCTTCAATCACTTCTGTTGGGGCTTCAAGATCAACATCTTCTTCTGCAAATGGTTCTGTTTCCTATTCATAATCATCTTGATTCCCACTTCCAAAACTCAAAGTCCTCCCCTTAGTTTCTGCATCTGTTTTCCTCCCCTGTTTATGAAATACCCCAAAGTCTTCAGGATCAATGGAGCTTGTAGAATCCACAATATTTGTTCTTCTGGGATCTTGCAGAGCTCTAACTTTCAGCTTCAATCTTTTCACCTTCTGAACTAAAGTTGAGTAGACTCTGGCATATAGCTTCTTTGTTTCTTTTAAATCCTTCTCCAAAGCTCCAACTTTAGTTGTCAATTATGTACATGTAGCCGCCGCCATGAAGTGATTGTCTTCCTCAAGACTTCCAGATGTGTTACCTTCCGGGAGAGGTGCATCATAAGGCAAAGACTCGCTTTCCCTAGTCGGACTAGGAGGATCACCAAGCCACCCATATCTTCCAATTGGCTTGGGATTCCAGAGTTGTATCCGCCTCGAGGACTAGAAACATCCACCGCTGCCATGGTTGGGGTCTTATTGATGTTACCACCGCCTGCGTCTTGCATCTAAGCTAGACACGTGAGTGGTAGCCCTTCCACTCGCCAGAGCCACCCTCATTAACACTGGGTCCGAGTAGGAATACTAGGATGAGAGGCCATAGTACCCTATCTGTGTTTTCTCCTATATGTTTGTGTAGCAGGTGGTGTGTAACGAATATTGGGAACAACAATGGGTGTGTGTTGGGACTCACTGGGAGGCCGATCCTTCACCCAGACTGCACAATCATGTTAGCAAACAAAGGAACTACCACCCCATTAAACAACCTTGATGCCATAGACATATTTTCAAAAGGTTTTTGTTGCAAATAAGGTGTTGGAAAAATTTCAAGATGGGTAGTATCTTGCTTTTCTTTAAAATTATTGCTAAAATCTTGGATGCATGAGAAATTTTGTTTTGAATCCACTTTCTTCACCATATTTTCAAAAATCGCTTTAGAAAAATTGTAGACCTCGCTGTGGATAAACAAATGAGAGCAATAGCAATATTTCTATCGAATTGCTCCCAAGAGGTTTTCTTAGGGCTCATACAAAGAAGAAGGGTGTGTATGAAAACCTCCATTGAGGGAGAAATAACCTTTTGAAAAGTCAATTTTTGATTTGCTGTATCATACCCCATCCTGGATAGATGTTCAAAAATTTCAGTATTTGGTAAATAAAACATGCCACCTTCATCATTCAAGTGGAGATTTCTCCTCAAGGATGATTCAAATATCCTAATTGTCTTACCATCTACCTTAGCTTTTATTTGTGTGTCCCCCTGTTCCAATGTTTTGACAGTTGCAGTCTGCCAAAATTGTTGGATATGGGAGACATATATAGTGGGGTTTGTTATGAGTGCATACATGATGTATGATTGATTTAGAAAATCCACTATCTGATGAAACTTTTCACTACCCTCTGATTTTTCCAAGAAAGCAACTTGATTGTGAGCTTTTACAAATTCCATGATAAAAGATTTGAGATACTGCTGAGTTTTGATTAGAATATGTTTAATTAGCAGTAGGTACTTGCAATTGAAAGTGCGTTAGGGTTTGAGAGTTGTATTTGTGAAAATAGTTTGTACAAAGAAAATCAGATAAAGATTAAGGAAAGTAAATAATTTTCATAAATAATAACCCTATAAATATGGCTAGACAGATTAAAATCCCCAACGGCTAGTAAAACGGTTTTTACTACACAGTACCAATGGCTATTCAGCAGTGTTGGGAATTATAATTGAGTTGATAAGACAAAACGTCTGAAAGATGAAGGACTAAAGATGACAAATGATGAAGATTGAAACACAAGGGACCTACTTGTTAAAGAAGAAATTATTATTTAGTCCCTAGTAGTCAATTTAACCCTAGACTCTCTAGTATATAAAGAGGCGCAGGGAATTAGGTTTTAGTGTGTCAAGATGTGAACACCATTAGTAAAGATGTGTGTGTGTAACCTAGGCGTAGTGTATAAACGCCTAGGGATAGTTAGTTAGTAGTCGAGTAGTATTATAGTGTTTAGTGGTAGAGATGATGGCGAAAAACCTTTAGCAATGATATTGATGTTCTTATTATTCCGCTGTGCATTCTTCTTATTTATCATTGTTATTGTTATCCCTAGATGAGCTTTTAAACGATCTTCACAATTGGTATCAGAGCGGGGAGCTCTTGATATAGGGATCTACAAGGTTTTTCGAAGAAAAAGGAAGAAAAAAAATTGAATCTCAAAATTTTCGTAATACTTCTGCAGCACTGTTTTCAAGAGGGCATAACTTTTTCTTGAACGGTTGGATCGAGCTACAATTTTTTCTGGTGCATCTCCGTATATCCGTCTAATGTTTCACCGGAGAGATTGTCAATTAGAGCTCTCAATCAAAAGTTATAAGTTGTCGAAGTCTGTTGCAGAAACTGAAACGATCATAAATTTTTCGTTAACCGTTGGATCGTGATTTAAATATTTGGTGGACGCTTCTATATAGCCATCTAACTTTCCACCGGAGGATCGCCGATCCGACTTTTTATGCAAAAGTTACAGTCATCGAATATGGTCACGACAAAGGTACTGCTCCTTGTCAAAGTACTGCTCCTTGTCAAGTGCTGCTCGTTGTAATCGTTTATGTTGTGACGAAAGTACTGCTACTTATTACTTAGTACTGCTCGTTGGATTTTAGTATTGCCCACAAGGGTTTTGTCTCAATTTGTACTGCTCGATTCATGGTTTTTATAATGATGCTGATCAGTTTACTTTTGCGAAGGAGAAATTGGTCTAATGATTATTATAGGAGTACAGATTACGAGATATTGTTGCTTGTTCATCCTCCTAAACTGCTTTTTACAACTGCATTCATAGTGTCGACTGGAATTTTTTGTTGCTGCCAAGATTGTAATTTTGGAGCACATAATAATAAATTGTTTTAAAACTATGAGTTCATGTTTGACTATGATATCTTTATGGTTCAAGGATGATACAAGATTATGAGACAAGAATTTAAGCAGATTTATTAGACGTGGTACAGGTTTTTAGTTAGCTATGTTTGGGCTTATTTACTATACATGGGCATGGATGTTTTGAATATTTTTTATGCCTAACTTGAGCAGCCTATTGGACGAGAAACATAATGAATCATGGATATATGGATTCGGACTTTGGCTTCATGGTATTTGTTGATACTTGTAACATTTATGGGCATGAGTTACAAAAAGTGAGGGGAAGCTCGTATGATTTTTAGCATTGATTCGATCTCAACTGAGTTTGTGAATGGTCAGAAAACACACACATGGGATATTTGGTTGTTATACACACACGAAAGTTTGGTTGATTTCAAAGTTCAAGATCTCGATATTGTTATACTTATTCGACTTTGACGATGATTGGAAAAATTGGTAAACCTTTGAACTATTCTTCATGTTACTACTACTTGGTTTCAAATGCGATTATAGTCATCTTTATTAGTATTTTAGGAGGTACTATGTTCTTCATGGCTGGAACTACAACGTATTTGTGATCACGGTGGTTAGTTATTCGACAAGTTCTTATGGTTATTTACATGCATCATTCGAGGGGAAGATTTTTACTACTACTTGTTGGTATTTATACTCCCGGTTCAAATTTCTTTTGCCTTAATTTCATTTTTAGCAAGCATTTTGGTGATCTTCATGGCGGGTATCTTGAGGCATTAGAAGGATGGATTAGTCGTATGATATTGGTTTGTGGTGGTTGGAATCAAAGTTGCTTCTACTTAGCGTCTCCTAGTGGATTATGACAAAAAGGGGAAGAAGGCATTACATAGAAGATTTGCAACTTGAAGATGATGCTCTAGAAGAAATTGACATAAGATGGCAAGTCGCCTTGATCACAGCAAGGATCAAGAAGTTCAAGAAGGATCAATACTCTTGGTGATTGCATGTTTAAGGGGAAGTTCGCTTATCTTTCATGACATATTAACTTCAGAGGGAGTTCGTGCTTATTGGTTTTGTCATTATCAACTAGGGGAAGATTGTTGGGAATTATAATTGAGTTGATAAGACAAAACGTCTGAAAGATGAAGGACTAAAGATGACAAATGATGAAGATTGAAACACAAGGGACCTGCTTGTTAAAGAAGAAATTATTATTGAGTCCCTAGTAGTCAATTGTAACCCTAGACTCTCTAGTATATAAAGAGAGGCAGGGAATTAGGTTTTAGTGTGTCAAGATGTGAACACCATTAGTAAAGGTGTGTGTGTGTAACGCCTAGGGATAGTTAGTTAGTAGTCGATTAGTATTATAGTGTTTAGTGGTAGAGATGATGGCGAAAAACCTTTAGCAATGACATTGATGTTCTTATTATTTCGCTGTGCATTCATGTTATTTATCATTGTTATTGTTATCCCCAGATGAGCTTTTAAACGATCTTCATAAGCAGTACAAAAATTTTATGCTAGCAGTACAAACTTTACACTAGCAGTACATAATTTTTGACAAAAATTTTATCCGACAGTACAAACATGATATATTTGAAAAACATATTGTCCACCACATTTTGAGAAAACTAAGTGTTAAGGAAAACACTTATCATAGTTTTTAGCAAACTACCAGCTATCAACGGATTTGAGATGTCTTTACCAATAGCCATTTGCTTTGGACTAGTTAACTCTTCACTGTGAAGTATGGTGAGTTAAGAACCATATAGTTTTTGGTAAACTATCAACCATAAACGGATTTGATTAGTCTTTACCAGGAACCGTTTACTCTTGGACTAGCCAGTTCTTCAATTTATGGTGAACTGATTACCATTGCACTCCTCAGTGCACAACTCCAGTCCAAGGAGTCCATCATTAGATATTTGTGGTTGTTTTGTCATCATCAAATAGGGGAAGTTTTCTTAACCTGCAAATGTTAGTAAACACCAAGAAAAATACAATCCAAGATGTTTTCACATAATAACGTATCAGGTTATAAAAGCAGTACCAAAATTTCATCTTGACAAGACAAACCGCTTTTATGAGAAAACTTAAGATAGCGAGAAACATACTTTGACCTCAATAACAAGACAAATCCTTTACAAAACTTTACAAAACACAAAGAGATAAATTTTTGATTAGAGATTCATCATACCAATACTTGCAATCAAAAACTGAAATCTACCCACATCAAAACCTTTTGTGAGCAAATCTGCAACATTAATTTGAATTAATTTCTTTTCATAACAATCTCTTATAAAATGATGTCTTATCTCAATATGTTTTGTTTTTTTTAATGAAAACATGATTTTTAATTATGCACATTGTACTGCTATTGTCAATATAAAGCTTAGTGTTTATGAAATTGTACCCATAGTCCAGTAATTGATTCTGAATCCATAACACTTGACCAAGAATCGAAGCGACAATGTACTCGCTCAGTAGTTGACTTAGCCACCATAGTTTGTTTCTTACACTGCCATGAAATCAACCTATGTCCAAGATACTGACATCCTCCAGTAGTTGATTTCCTATCCAAACATGCTGTAGCGTAATCACTATCTGAGTATGCAACCAGATCAAAAGGTGAATCCTTAGGATACCAAAGGCCCAACCTAGGTTGACTCTTTAAGTACCTAAAAATCCTTTTTACAACATTCAAGTGAGACATTTTGGGAGACACTTGAAATCTGGCACAGGCACATACAACAAACATAATATCTGGTCTTGAGGCAGTTAAATACATCAAAGACACAATCATGGACCTGTAAAGATGCACATAAACCTCTTCACCATCTTCATCTTTGACTAGAGGCTTGTTTGGATCCATAGTAGTCTTAGCAGGCTTCACATCATTAAATCCAAATTTCTTCAAAATATCAGTCACATACTTCTCTTAATTGATGAAAATGCCTTCATTTTTCTGCTTGACTTGAAGGCCTAAGAAGAAAGTCAGTTCACTCATGGAACTCATTTGGAACCTGTTGTGCATTAACTTCTCAAACTCATCACATAACACCTTATTTGTTGATCCAAAAATAATGTCATCTACATAAACTTGAACGAGTAGGATGTAACTTTTTGTCCTTTTTATGAACAAGGTTTTGTCAGTTGTGCCTCTAAGAAACCCATTAGTCAACAAATACTTGGATAAGGTGTCATACCAAGCTCTTGGAGCCTGATGTAGTCCATACAGTGCCTTCTCCACCTTGTAAACTTTATCTGGATACTTAGGATCTTCAAAACCAGGTGGTTGAGAGATATATACTTCTTCTTCAATTGTCCCATATAAGAAAGCACTTTTTACATCCATCTGATACACTGTGAAGTTCTTGTATGAAGCATAAGCCAAGAACAGTCTGATATCCTCTATTCGTGCCACTGGTGTAAACACTTCTTCATAGCCAAGCCAATGCCTTCTTCTTGAGTGTATCCCTGAGCCACTAACCTTGCCCTGTTTCTGACAACTATTCCTCTTTCATCTCTTTTGCATTTGAATACCCATTTTGTTCCTATTGCCTTCTTCCCATTAGGTAAATCAACCAAGGTCCAAACCTTCTGAAACTTGAATTGTAACAACTCCTCCTGCATAGCTTCTACCCAGCTTGAATCTTGTAATGCCTTATAAGCATTCTTGGGTTCTATTTGTGAAAGAAAAAAAGCAAACATGCAATTTTGCAAATCTTTGTGGCTATTCCTCTGATGAAGGGTTTGAGCAAATAATCATTGATTCTTCAATCCTTTAAGTTTACTTCTTGTTTGAACAGCAAACTGAGAATCTCCAAGAATTTGATCTTTAGGATGATCTTTGTGAATTCTTGTAGTGTGTGTAGGAATGGTGACATAAGAAGACTCCATATTATGCAGATCAGCCTCCATGGTAAAGCTATCCACAACTTCATCATCAGTATCTTTATAAATATGCTCCAAACCAGACATATTTGGATCATCTAGATAATCAGCATCAGCATAGGACTTCCCATATGTGTCCACTGTGGGAAACCTTGGATATGGAGAACTGTTAGGCTGAGCAGTAGAGACTGTTGGCCTAAAGATTGGAGTATCAATAGCAACTGGTGAGCTAATGATAAACGTATCAGTAGGAATTGGTGGACTAATGCCAATTTTCCTTTCTCCCTTTGCAAAATTTGTTGACGGACTTTCCTGAACTTCATCATCAAATTGTGGTCCTTCAGTAACCACCTTATGCACATCAATAGGTTTAGTCCCACCTTTTGTATCACCTTTTTCCACACTTTCCAATGGATCAACTTATGGGCTCTTTTTCTTCAACTCTTTGGGCTTGAGAAGCTTGTCTAGCTTCCACTTATCAACCAGTACAAACTCCTCTGTAGATCTATCCTTCTTGTCTTGTGCACCTGCATTTGAATCTCCTTGTATACCTGCAGACTTATTAGTTGTACATGTAGACACTGGTTCATAATTCATGGTTCTGGTTAAGGAATCAATGTCAAACAACCAGTCAGGCCCACTTCCTGCAACATTAGGTGAACTCTCACTAGACCTAACATGCAAGTTTTCTTTCACATGCTAGTTCTACTATTAAACACCCTAAAATCCTTGCTATTTGTAGAGTACCCAACAAATAACCCTTTGTCTACCTTTTCATCAAATTTGCCTAGATGGTCTATGGTATTTAAGATAGTAATAGGACACCCAAATGGATCTAAGAAGTCTATCATGGGCTTCCTACCATGCAAAAGTTTATAAGGGGTATTGTTATGAGGCTTAACTACTTTACTCCTATTTTGCACAAAGCAAGCAGTACTAACTGCTTCAGCCCAAAAAGTAGTAGGTAATTTGGATTCAGATAACATAGTCCTTGCAGCCTCAATTAATGTCCTATTCCTCCTCTCAGCCACTCCATTTTGTTGAGGAGTTCTAGCTACACTAAACTGTATTATAATACCTTTATCCACACAGAACTGATTCATCACACTATTCTTAAATTTCACTCCCATTGTCACATCTAATTATTTTTACCTTGTGATTAACTAAGTTTTCTATCCTAACAATAAATGCCTTAAGGATTTCTGATGTTTCATCCTTAGTTTCTAGGAAGAAAACCCAAGTGAATCTAGTGTAATCATCAATGACCACTAAGCAGTACATTTTCTTATTCAAACTTCTCACAAAGGTTGGCCCAAATAGATCCATATGCAACATATAAAGGGGCTTAGAAATAGTATTTACAACTTTGGTCTTACAAGAAGCTCTGTGTTGTTTCCCATCCGACATGCAACACGAGTTTCGGGATTTTCAAAACTTTTGAAGGTAACCTCTTACAAGATTACTTTTACCAATTTATGCATTGTTTTGAAATTTAAGTGACCAAGTCTCCTATGCCAAAGCTTGGATTCATCAACAGTGGCTTTTGCAAATAGACAAGTTAAAGCTCTTTTAGGAATTATGTTCTTTATGTCAACACTGTATATATTGTCTGTTCTAGGAATTCTAAGAAGCACAAATTTATCATCAGGCATCTTATAATCAGGAGAAAGGACAAGACATTCAGTGTTGGTAAAAAGGACAAAATTCTTTTTGTCACACATTTGTGAGACACTAAAGAGATTGAACTTAAGTCCATTTACAAGATACACATTTTCAAAATCTAATTTTCTTGTTTTAATTGTACCTCTACCAACAATCTTTCCTCCTTTGGGGTCATTCCCAAAAGCAACATATCCACCATCTATAGCTTCAAAATCTTCCAGTTGAAATGTCACCATCATATGTCCGAGCAACCACTATAAAAATTGCTTTATCTTTTAGCTCCACATGTAAGTTGCTCGCACATAAAAGAATATCGGTTTCTCTTGGGACCCAAGCCATTATTGACTTGGTCCGCCTTGTTCATCAACATAGTCAAAGCGTTTTAAGTCCATTGATGCATCTTCTTTGTTTACGAAACATGATCTAAAACCTTTATTTTGGTTTCGGACCCGACAAGTTGAGGCCTTCTGACATAAAAATGATTGCCCATTACAATGTCTCATATCACTTTTGGCTCAAGAAGAAAACCGCTTTTGCCTTAGCAAGACAAACATCTGTGCGCTTTAGAAAAGACCTTTGCTTATTTGGAAGAACAGAGTAATGGTTCTAGTAGCACCGGATCTCATTAACACGGTCCTTGGAACCATCTTCTTGTTATCATGAGGGTAAGAGTGTTTTAAAAACTTTTATGATTCACCCTTCATTATGGTTCCATGAGGTTTTCTTGTGATAAAAACAATTTTTCTGTAAATGCTCAAAGCTACCACAATTATAACAATCCTTTTTAACCAATTTAAAATCATTACCTAATCTTTGAGATATTAGGTAGTTCCAGTTTCTTTGGTGTCCTCTTGGCCTATTATTTTGCCTTTTAGGCATCTCTCTAGATTTCTCATCATACTCAGCTACCTTCCTAGAGATTCTTGCACCTAACACTGGTTTTTCAAACCTAACATGTTTAACTGTTTTAGGTTTTTCTATTTTAATCTGCTTAGGTGTTGACTCATCTTTTTCCACATCACTGTCTCATGTCCATTCCTTAATAATATGGGCATCAGATGACTGTGACCTAACCTTGGGTGTGTCCTGGCTGCTCTCACTAGACTCTCCTACAAATGTGCTTCCTACTTCTAGGAGATTTCTTTCTTGGGGGGGGGCATAAGCACTCAAAAGTGGAGGAGATACTTCAGTGTATCCTAAGCCATTACCTTTTCTCATCAAATGACTCTCAATAGATTTGTTCACAAGATCAGATGAAAACTAAAGTTTATCTACTTTAACTATATGTTTTTCTTTTCATTAAAGCGATATCTTTTCTGTGAAGCTTCTTCAAGTTTTTGATTGAGAAAATTAATTTCACAGTCTTTCTTAAAAATATGACCCTCTAGAACAGCTATCTTATCAACATATTCTAGTTCATTCTGTTTAAGATATTCTAGCTTTTCTTCAACTTATTTTAGACCAACTTTATAACCTAAGTTATCTAATTTCAGTTTCTCTACTTCATCTCTTAAACACTCATTCCTAGCCTTAAGTTCTTCTAATGTATCTACACATGATTTATAAGAACAACTAGATTCATTAGATACCTCAAAGTCAGAACCAGATGATGAAGAAGCATAGGCCATCAAAGCAAAGTTGGGTTCATCTTCAGTTTGATCACTCCAGTCATACTCACCTAGACCATCACATGACACCAAAGTTGTAGTGGTCTTAGCATCTTCAATAGTAATTCTCCTTGGAGTGTCACCAATCTTCTTAGGAGCCCTACACTGGCAAAGTGTCCCTTCGTTTGACAGTTGTAGCACTCAATCTTTGACTTGTCGAACCCTGCAGTGTTCTGTGGCTTGAACTTGAGCTCTCTTTCAGTCTTCTTCAAAAATCACTCTTCCCTCATAGTAAACATAGCCATCTACCACTTGATATCAATTTCTTCCAGATCATCAGGGTCGATTTGTTCCAAATCCTAATTTACTACATGTGTACTAGTAGTAAGTTCAGCCAAGAAAGCACAATTAGCAACATCACTAATGTTATCACTAGTAGTAGAAACTATTGTGATAGCAGTAGAAACTCCACAAGCAGTAGAATGAGTTTCCTGATGACTGTCTTATCCTTTGAGGACACAAATGCTAGGTTTTGTGTACATGGGGTTGAACTGGATGTACCCTTCACTTCTGATTCATACACTTTGAGATTATTGTATAAATTATCCAAGGTCAGCTTATCAAGACCGTCTTTGTTCCTCCAGACCACAGTATGCATGCTCCATTCAGGTGCTAGACTTCTTAGAAACCTGAGATTCACATATTCTTGAGGAATTAAAGCTTTCATGAGTGCCAGTTGACTCACAAGTTTCTACAATCTGTCACGCGTCTGATCAATACCTTCATTGCTTAGAGCATCAAAGTTTTCAAACTGATGCTTCAAAATATTCTTCCTTGATTTCTTTGTTGCATCATTCCCACCAAACCTTTGTTCAATAGCTTCCCACAAAGACTTGACATCTTCATTCTCACAGAAGCTCAATTGATACTCAATAGGTAATCCCATCAGAAGAATACTATGAGTCTTGATCTCAAATCTTCTCTGAGCTTTGTCTTCATTAGTTTTGATGGGTAGATCCTTCCCATCAACACCCTTAGCAGGTAGAGAATCACCCTTTAGAATGATTTCCTACATAGAGAAATCCAACATCTTGAGGTATTGTTGCATCCTTAACCTCCAGAGTTCATACTCTCCTATCTTCAGCATAGGCACCTTAGATGCATTAACCATGTGTGTTGAATCTTCCATAACTTCAACAATAGTTTTGAACATGAATTCTCTTTATATCACAGCTTCTAGATCACAAGCTCTGATACCACTTGTTGATCCCAGTTGAGCAATTGATCAAGTTGATTAAGGTAGATAAATCTAACACAGACAATAATATAGTAAACTATCTTGAATCTAAGATTAAAAAATGCGGAATCTAATGTTTAACGATTAAGAGAATACTTGAACACAACTTGTTTCTCACAAAACACCTCAATATATTAATACGAATACTCAAAAGTATTAGGGTTACAAGAACCTTGAAGTGATCGACTCTAGAATAACTCGTACTCTAAATTTAACCTAGGACTTCCTTTTATAGGTTGGGTCCTTCTAGGGTTACAATAACTTTCTACACAAGATACATATTATAGAAACTTTTCTATAATTATCTAACCGACTATACAAATCTGATAAGTAGTACCAACTAATTGTACTAGCAGTTTGTACTGCTAGTTATATTCTTCGTAGTCCACATTCTAAGCTAACAGTACTAACTATTAAGCCTGGCAGTACACATTGTCTTTGCTAAATTCTCAACAAGCTTTATCCAAGGAGACTGATTTCATCACTTCAACTACTTGGGGGAAGTGGTCTCTTATCACTTTTGGTATGCATCGCTTCAGACTTCAGTGGAAAGAAACATGAGAAGAGTTATTCAAGCGTGGGATGATACGTTGATGTTCTATTTGATTATCTAACCCTGAACAGAGAATCATGATAATCATTCTTAAAAGGAGTAGTAAGATTTATGATATGGTGTGCTCCGTTGTGCAACTGGCTAAGGCAAGCTTGAAAGAAAGCTTTGAAACTTCTCAATAAGAAGATTTTCGGTTTAGGGGGATGCTACCAAAGTCTCTCTTTTAGAAGGTTCAATTTCTGACGACGATTCAGGAGCCTCGAAAGCTTTGTGGTGAAAGTTTAAGAGATGATGATTTCTATCTTCTACAACGTGCTATTCGATATCCTTATCTCGGTACTCCTATCATCATCTTCTTAAATTATATCATCTTCTTTGTAAATATTTTTCAAAAACCAAAATACAAAATTATAAAACAAGCAAAAAGAAAATAGAAAATTATAAAATCAACAAAAATCCATAAAAATCAGAAAATTTGAAAATACCAAAAATATTGTTTTCTCAAGACATGTCTTCTGGTATCATTAACATCTACGATCTTAGAAATGTCATTCAATAATGGCACGGGACTTTAGATGAAGTTCGGGCAGAAGGTGTAAATATTTTCAAAACATGTCTCGAACAATGGCTTGCAGTTATTTCAGACTATAACCCGCGCTTAAACAATGGTTTGCTATTATTTCTGATATGCAACCCGGTTTTCAAAAAGGGAAAGTGCTACGCTTAATAGATTTTCATAAATTTCGTGCACTTATCCCAAAACAAAATGAGGAAAGCACGTCGACAAAGAGACGGCTATTCCTACACAAATGTTTTTCTTTCTAAAATTCTTCAAAAAAATATTTGTTGTGTTTCAAAAATGGTGGAAAATGAGTTGTTTGAAAAATCAATCAGAATTGGAGTTTTCATAAAATTTTGAAACTCAATCAATGACTACAGCGTTTTAATCATCCTATACTTAACAGAAAAAGGTGTTTGCCAACTTTGTATGGCTAGGAATCTAGGATATGATTGTTAGATTTAGATGAATCAAGTTTGATGTTCAAACATAATTCCTATGCCTTTTATGATCTGATTGAATGATTTTCTATGTTGGATTTACTTTTATTAGTCGATTGTTGTTTAGTTATTGTTGACCACCATATATTTGTATGTATGTCTGTTTGTGTTGACTAACGTATGCAGATAAGATGGTATATGAGAATGTTCCCATTCTGGCTCCCACAAAATTGGATGATCAGATTTTTACAGTGTATGATTGGGTGCCCGATTGGAAATGGAAACTATATCTTGGGTCGACAAAAGAAGAAACAAAACTTAATCAAGACTCCGTGGATATTTTGCATGATATATACAACTTCAGAGGTCTCACTGCATCAGCAGATGGTTTCTTCCATCCTTACAAAGAACAAGCAAGCGACTTTTGTTTTCCAACCATCTAACGTATCTTTGTGCAGGACAAGTAGTGGATGATACCATGTTTGTATCTCTCATGGTGGAAAAATATTGTTTGAAAATAAGTCGGACTCATATTTTTGAAAATCAACCGGACTCCATTTTGTCAAAACATATGTCACTCAATCAACGACTACGGTCATCGATTGAGAGGGAGAGTGATTTCAAATTAAATATTTTCAAACGATATTTCATCAAAAGAGTCCATTTGTACAATATGAATTGGTGATTTAAAGATTTAATGTTATGTGTCAAGGTATGATTTTTTTTCGTTAAACTCAATGATCTTTCAAAATGAATTTTTTTATTTTACTTAAAGATCTCTTAAAATTATCATACCTGACACTAACAATCTTTAATGTCAATAATTGTTCCTTATCAGTTAATTTCAAAATCAAGGCAAATCTTTCCCCAAAATTTTCTAAATTATTTAAATCAATTGGGATCACAAATCTCAAAAGGTTTGAAACTTTTGATCGGGAGAGAGATTGTGATTTAAATCTCAAATCTGATAATATGGTAATTGTTTAAACTCAAACAAGCACTCCTTCCTCCATGTGCCAAACTATTTCAAATACATGATGCACATATTAAGAGGGAGAATTTATCCAAAAAAAATCCAAAAGAGTATTTAATGTGGCATGATTAAGAACCACATTTTCTCCCATGTTTTCTAAACCTATTTAAATTACTTGGGATCCAAAACCTCAAAGGGTTTGATATTTTTGATTGGGGGAGAGAATGTGATTTAAATATGAAATCTGATAAAAGGTGATCTTTTACGACTCAAAGTACAGGCTGCTCTCCCATATGTGCTAAACGTTTTCATTAATTGATGCACATATTGAGGGGGAGCATTTCAAAAGATAATAAACTATAGAGGTACAAAGGATTCAATATCTTAAGTACCTTGATTGATTTTGAAATGGTTTCTCTATGACAAGTTTGAATGTGGAAGTACTTCAAAGACCTCCTTCCTCTATGTGCTAAATGATTTCAAGTAAATAACACACATATTGAGGGGGAGCAATTCCAAAAAATCAAATGGTTTTTCTATGGAAATTGTGACCAAGGAAATACTTCAAAGTCCTATTTCCTCCATGTGCTAAACAATTTCAAAATCACATAGCACATGTTGAGGGGGAGCATATATAAAATTGATCAAAACAATTAAGGTACAAAATGCTTTGATATTATATCACAAGTACCTTGATTGATTTTCCTAATTATTTTTCAATTGATTTCAAGGAGGAAAGAACTATACCACAAGACCGACCATTTTACTTTATGCATTGGAGTTATAAGGATGGTAAGGTTAGGTATTCATTCCCACGATCCCGCCAGAGCCGGATGGATATACCCATGGACAATCCACTAGATAGTGTAGAAGTCCTTAGGTATGATGAAAAAAAAGAGAAAAAGTGAGAATATGGGAAGAGTGCCGACTGAGATAGAGCTAGAACTGGAACAAATCCAACAAGGTTCTAGTAATGAAGTCTCGTCAAGCACTAAAGGGGTTGAAGAATGAAAAATAATTGAAAGGTGAAAAGGGTGAAAAGAAATAGCCTCCAATAATTCAACCTTAGGCGTAAACCGGGTTCAATACATATGCTATTGGTGGTTACTAAGGTAACACCGTCTTGAAGACAAGGCGTCATGGACCCGAAGGACGTCTTGCACCAAACTTCCTAAGCTACTCAAGTTCTCTTAAAAGGACTTGTTTCATTCTCACGGGGAACCTACATAATCTATCGACTTTCTCTTAGAGATTGTTGATATTGAAAAGGAGACCCTCTCCCTAGTCTCCGAATAGGAAACCAAAGTGCATAATTGAGTCTAAAGCCAAGATATCATCACAATAAATCTCATTAGGACACACAATTTATGAAGACTTGTTGTTTCACACAATGTGAAAAGTAAGAATATATATATATTGAGAGTCTTACGCATTATCCTTGTGGTATTGCCAGAACATCTGAGTGATATGTAAACTATTCACGATGAAGATGGAAATCCTTCTAGAGTCAACATCAAACAAGATCTTAGTGGGTGACATGTGAGATCCAACATGGATCAAGCTTGTGACAACTGGATAGAAACAATGGGGCGATTCACTCTTGAATCAACCTTGGTCCAGAAAATGAATTGACGAATACTTTAAAAAACCTTTCGATGTACAAATCTATTCTTTTCTCTAGCACATCGATTGTGTATTAATTTTTCAAATCCAAAAGAGTATTTATAATTGAAAACTGATCTTTCTCATAAAACCTTCGTCGTATTGCAGAACTCTTTCTCTTAAGCAAGATTGTTTTTCACATCAATTTATCATCAATCAGTGAATCTCAATTGGCTGGTTCACTCACTCCGTGTTGTCTACTTTGGGACGCTCCGGTTTGAGAACGGCTAGATCAAGTGCGAAACCACATCAAGGAGATTCATAGAATTCTACTTGATCACAGCGATTTATCTTGATCAACGGGGCACCGTGGTTCTTGCAACCCTATTCAACAAAAGTGAACAAAGATACTTTCATGTGTTTTATTGCTAATCGTTGTTTGCGGGAACATTTGACGGTTGCAACTGATCGATATTGAGAAGTCAATTCATAACCGCATGCTCACAACACACGCTCATAATTGAAGAAAATCATGAAAATCAAAGATATACAACAATGCTTCCGCAACTCTGATGCAAGATGTCATGATCCAGAAAGTGTGAGCATGTTGGTCCAAAAGTCACAACATCACATGAAGGCGATACAACAATGGATTATCCAGAGATTTACTTTGGCTGATGATCTCGAAGAAAGCTCAAAGATCATCAAGTCGTGGATCAGTTCAAAGACCTCCACTGAAAGTACAAAGTATGTGGACTTTGAAGAAATCACTGCTAAAGCACAAAGATTGCGGAAATTTGAAGAATTAAAGTCTACGAGCTGGAGTATGAAGTTAAAGATAGAATGCTAGGATTCAAAATGTAACTCATGGGGTGACCTCCCTTAGGGGGAGATTGTTAGGATTTAGAGAATCCATGTTGAAGTATCGGTCACCCCAACAATAGTCTAGCATATATTAGCTCGTAGATATTACATTATTTATTAGTTATTTAGTTAGTTTAGTAATACCGTGGAGGACGGACAGATCTTTATCCACTATATGCCTGATCCACAGCCCGTAGGTGGCGTTTAGTATTTTGTATAAATATCCCTTCCCATTAAGGGAAGGGTTGGTGGTTTTCATTTTAATAAACACACACTAGGTGTTTCTCTCTCTAGAATACTACCATCTCTACTCTTTCTCTCTCTAAAATGGCTAATTTGTTCTTCCATCTTCTTAGACCACCCGAATCATATGAACAACATAATAATGATCCTACATAAATGAATTTGAACCATATACATATTCTTGTGCATCCGTTTGATGTAATTCAGGGTATCGGTTTATATCATAGTAGGGCATCCGTTTGAGGTACTCTATTGCATCAGTTATATAGTAATGTTCTTATTATTATGTCAAAAATGTTCTAAATTTATATATTTATAATGAGATTGTATATGGTTAGTAGCAAGTATTCTTTGTTCCATTTGTAGTTTTTTTTTACTTCAATTACTCATAGCAACCTTTAATCCATAAATAAAGTAATGCATCCTTGTATTCGGTTGCTCAAATGACTAGATTCACATTATAGCAACCTTTAATCCATGAGCCTAGGTTTATGCTCTACCATACGTACAATATGCAAATATTGTTGCAAAATATATTTAAAATTTAAAACAATAATGACAGTTATGGTATTCATTATTTAATCATCTTCCACTTGCAACGCTTATTAAAAATAAAATTCTTTGTATGCACGGTGGTATAGGGAGATTAGTAATCTGTAATCCTAATGCATGTATTTTAGTTTCAGTACGAAACACATTTGAACCAGAAATATATTCTAGTGCACCCGTTTGTATTTCAGTGCATTTGTTTGGTGTACTTTAGTGCATCGGTTTGTATCACATTAGAGCATTCATTTAATGTTTTTGGGGTAAGTTGAGTTTTGTAGCCTAATCTTATATGAAATTGTTGGAATCACTCCTAAACCTTATTCAAGTGTTAGTGATTTATATGTAATAGTTAGCTTAATATGGCCTTTATGTTTGTTATTAAGCTAAGGCTTATGTAGAAGGCCCATAAGCCTTGGCCCATGTCCAATAAGGAAATGAAGGGACTAGGAGTGTTGCCCTAGCTCCCTCTCCTATAAATACCTTGTAATAACCCTCACTTGAGGGTTGGTTGTTCAATTCACTCTTTCACTCCTACGCATAATTCTTCAATATTCTTATACGTGTGTTTGTGTGGTTGTTCATCCAATCTCTCTCTTTCTATTTCTTCTACTGATGCTTGTGTTACTAATATGGTGACCTAACAAAGGTATCATTCGCCAAATAGTTGGGTGAACACATTTTTGTTGTTTTGAAGGTTTTGGTCTTCACGCGTAAACGAGGTTCTAACTTTGTCACGCTTAAAACGTATTTTTACACTTTTTAATCCAAGATTCTTGTCCTTTCAACGCTTTTAAGGTGTTAAAATATCTTTTTTGGCAAAAGTTTCAAACTTTACGTGTGGATCATTGTTTTAAGCTAGGTTTTTACGTGGGTATTGTTCTCGCGAATCGCTTTTCTAAGCTTTGGATCATCAAGTTTCACACTTTTGTGTTATTTTGGTGATATTGAAGCTATTTCATCACAAAAATCTAGTTTGGAAACATCGGTTGGCGAGATCACTTTTGGCTAATTTCACGCCGTAAGTGACCCTAATCTTACGCGTAACTTTTCCGTGGTTTGATCTTCGCCAGTGGATTACTCGGTGTTTTTCTTGCTTGGATAAGCCCGAAAACACTTCGACTTTGGATATCTTTTGCACCGAGATAGTGTAAAGATCTTTGGTAAAACCCTAAATTTACGCATAAGCTTGCTTACGCGTAGAACTCCACGCATAAGATTCATCTTACGCCTAAGCTTTGTCTTCGCATAAGTTAATCCTACGCCTAAGTTTTCTACGCTTAACTTTCGCTTACGCATAACTTTAGTGTTTTCTCATTTCTTCGCGTTAGCTAATCCTATCGTAACTAGTGTCATACGCGTATCTTTGGTGTTTTACGCATAAGTGGTACTTTGATTTTCCGTGATTTCACGCCTAAGGATACTTCATCAACAATGGTTCATTCGACTACAAAGATCCATTTAACAACACAAGTTTTCAACATGTCACAACCACCATACTCTAACTATTTTCCTTACACTTATCATCAACAACAACAACAACAACTAAGTCCACAACATCAACAATTTAATCATCAACAACAAATTTATCAACAACAATTTAATCAACAACATACTCTACAACTTGGAGCAATTCCACCACCACAAATGGTTCAACCACCATCTAGTCTTCAAGTACAACCTTACACAAACTTCTACAATCAACATCCATCCAGGAATACTATGAAGGAACCGACATGGTTTGGCAAGATGTGTGAAGCCTTAAGTAGCCAACAATCAATTCATGAAGTGGCTCACTTGATAGACCTCCAATGCTCACTCCGAAAATTATGATCAATGGGTGATAAGGTTCTTTAGGTTTTGTGATCTAAAGAAGCCACATGGAAATTTTTAAAGAAGGTCATTATGGAAGGTCCATTTCGATGCTCATCATTATCACACCCGCAGATCCGTATGCCAATCCACCAAGAGATGCGATCACTAACATTGCAACTATCTCCGACCTCACCGGTGATGAACTTTACACTTTGAAGCCGATGAACTAGCAATGCAATACATCCTTTTAGGACAACCCAATCCGATCCTTCAAGTGTTGATGCTCAAAAGACAGCTAAAGCAATGTGGGAACATATTCATCTTCTAATGGAAGGCACAACACTCAATCGGAAGACATGGAATCCAAAATCTACTTGGCTTATGAACACTTCATGATTGAACCAGAGAGACATTAGAGTCATATCATCATCGCTTTTGACATCATTAATGATTTGGACAAACAACATCATCATGCCTCGAATTGTTGTCAACACTAAGTTCCTAAGTAGTCTTGGTCCGGTATGGGAAGTATGTCATTTTCTCCGTCAAGCTAAGAACCTTCATCATGCTACATACGGATTTTTGTACGACTATTTGAAGCCTCACCAAAAGAAGTTGACAAAGAAAGGACTATCCGTGGACTCGACTTCACAATCAATTCGATAATTAACAACTTGCTTTGTGGGCTCAAACTAATCTTCCTCCTCAAACAACAAAGAACTTGACTCCTCAACCAACTCGCAACGAGGACACCATATGATCGATCACAAGAACAACCTCAACAAACTCAATTGGTTCCATACAACAACAACAATGCTCAAGCACTTTACAAAGGAAGTCGATGAGGACTCTGCTGCTTTCGATGAATTGCAACAAGGATTTGTTATGATTGCTAAAGCCTTCGGTCGGTATACGAACAAATCCAACAATCGCATTCGTTCCTCATCCAATACAAGGAATCAAGCTGTTGTGAACAATGGACGCGTTGAAGTTCAGAATCGTGGTTATGGTCGTCAGATGGGAGGTGGTCAAGGGTTTAATGCTATAGGAAGGAATAACCAGGGTGCTCCACAACAACAGAGAGCTCAAGTGGTTGAACAGGGGAATGCTTAGAATGGGGTTAATGGTCTTCGTTGTTATAACTGCAATGAAAAGGGTCATCTGGCTAATGCATGTCCTAAGCCGAGGACAAGAGGCGATCTTATCACAAAGAGGCGTTGTTTTGGCTCTTAAGGATGAAGTCAGGTGGAACTCTTACAAACAAGGAATAGAGCTTTATGGCGGATGCGATTCTTATGATGATATGGAGGACTTGCGTGCTAATGCAAAGATGATGTTGATGGCACAAATGCAAGCTCTACACATGAGTGACACAGGCCCGTGTATGACATCGATGGCTTGTCTCGTGTACCGAACAAAATATACTCATCCTCGATCGATATCTCCGCCAATTTCTCCATCCGACCAGATCGAGTGTTCAACATGAGCAATCCACATCTTATTCCGATGATTATCAAATAGATCCCGTAGTTATATTTGACGATCAAGATGACCTTATGGTTAATATTGATAATCAAGTTGACTCGTGATTATATTTGAGGATCTAAATAATGATCATGTTGAGACTCACGTTGAACAAAATGAGCTTTGGTCTAATAGAAATTGAGCTCCGACCTTAATTAAAGACCAACACTCTCGGTTGGTAATTTGCACGAAATTAAAAGAAAAATGCATCATTAATTAGGGATAATGAATGCTTAATTCAACAAATCAATTTTTTCAAAACTCAAGAAAAAGTGAAGAAGGTTTTGAAGTCGCTTTGCAAATCTCATCAAACGAAAAATCATTAGAGCAACGGACACGTGATCTAGCCGTTTCCAAGAATGCTTTGTTGTCTCAAATAGAACAATGAAACATGAACATAAACAACAACTTAACGCCTTACTTTGGAAACTCAAAAGCCAAATTTGAGTTGTTAACTTGTCAAAAAGCAGTTCTCGAGTACAAACAAAGATTCTACTGAAACGAATAGATAACTATCTTGAAGAAATTGTCGACTTACAACACAAAATCAAAGAGTTTCAAATGTTGTTTATAAACATGGTGAGTCAATCACAACTATTCAAAGTTTACTTTTAAACCAAATCCAAATGGATATGGACCAATTCTTGCGATTACAAACCTAAGTTTTCAAACAGTATTCAAACCAAATCAAGTTTACAAAGGCGAACATAGAATTGATGATTCAATTATGATTGTTGTTGAATATAATCGTATGGATGAATTAGATGCGTATGACGAGTCGGTCAAAATGGAAAATGTCGTTTATAACAAACCATTTAACTATTCAAAAGCCGTTAGTTTTGTCAAACAACAAGATACTTCTAATAAACCTTTTATTATCACACCGCCTCTCAAGTTAGTCCCAAACACAATGGTGCACAAATTAATGGTCCTTTACCTTCACTTAGTGAAGTTAAAACAAAAGCCGAAAGTTTCGCGTTATAAAATAATTTGACACTTTCTTATCGACCTCAAAATTTTGGACGTGAGATTGAATTTCATTACAAATAAAAGTTGAACATTTTCAATCGCCAATGGCGCGAGAACAAAGAGATATTCTTCGAAAACCACTTTTACCCCATGTCAAAATTTTAAAAACTTGTGCACTATATTGGGAAAGGATTTTCACAAGGAACTTGGTCTTATGAAAACAGTTTTCAAGAAAATGTAAACATCGATTTCAAATACTAAACGAAAAGAAATTGTTGAGAAAGATGTTGATCGACTCTTGGAAGATGTTATCTTTCTTGATATCAATAATCTTGTTTTATTACAATGCTACATATGCATCCGATCATATCTCTGATTCTCGTTGATTCTGCTGATATTGTTGAGAATATTGATAATGTGCATCGATCGAATCTTTAAAAGTTGAAAATGAACGATTGATAAATGAACTTTCAAATTCAAAACGTCGCCTTCAATGGTGTCAAAAGATTGTCAAAATCGTGAACTTGCTTTGCAAAACAAAATCCACCAGTTGAAATAAAAAACGTTTAATCCAAAACTTGAGAAACTGGATGATCAAAACGTGTCTTTTAAGTGTCAAATCTCAAAATATGAACATGAACTTTCAAAAGTTAAACAAGAATATGGTGTCATATTTGATTTACTCAAACAGACTCGTGATGAAGCATCAAACGAACTTGATCATTATCTTGCACACACTAAAGAAGTCATGAATTTTGCTGGATATCTTCGTTCTGAAAATCAAGATTTGGTGCACACTATCATTAAGTTAAAGGAAATGTTAGGAAAGTATGAACAAGTTCAGCCTAGCATCATTAAGAGAATTGCATCTGTAACAATTAGCAAACGTGAACCCAGATTGCCTACTAACAAAACACAAGTTACTAATGTGCTTCCCTCTCTTTTAGCAGGACTAGTTGCTTCTTTTCCAAACGTCCGCACTTCACGCCCCTAGGAGCAATTCAAGGAAGAATAGGAAGTTGCGACCTAAGAAAAGAATAATAAGGAATCTCAAGTAGAAGAACACCCTAGGACTTTGAATAAGACTCACGTTGCATCTACTTTAGATATTGCGTCGACAAATGTAATGGAAAAAGTGTTGTAACGAATGCTAAACCTTTAAGTACTTTTGATACTCGATCGATGCTTCTTGTGTTATTTGTCGAAAAGTATGCTTTCCGATTGTCATGACAAATGTGTTGCTAGAGATATCTTGTCTCTTTAAGGAATCCTAAGAATCGGTATACCTCTAGGCCCACTAATGCTTCTAAGTCCGTGCTTGGTAGACCGCCTCCTTAGATTCTAAGAAACGCATTGATGTCCTGTGGTTCGATGATCACCTCCAAAGAATGTAGTACCACCTAGTGCATTCACTAAGACTAAAGCTAAGACTAGTTGGAGATGGCGAAATGGATACATAATACATTAGGATTTAAATGGATGCCTAAAATCATTGATGTGTGTATTTACTATATAGCTGTGAGGAACCCTCTAACTCATCGGGTTCCACATCTACCTCTATTCCATCCGTGTCGCCTGCGTGTGTAATGGGTGATACTGATCATCCTTTGGATTGTTGATAGCGGATGTTCCCGACACATGACAGCAATCTTAAATGTTATCAAACTTTATTGCAAAGTTCATTGGCACCGTCGATTCGGAATGATCACTTGCGACTATCATGGGCTACAGAGATTATATCAATGGCAATATCGAAATTAGCAGGGTTTACTATATGGAAGGCCTCGGTCACAATCTCTTTTTAGTCGGTCAATTCTGTGATGGAGATTTGGAAGTTGCTTTTCGGGAGAAAAAGTGTTTCATTCGTGATCTACAAGGAAACGATCTAATGTCTGGCTCTCGCAATTCTAGTCTATACGCAATCTCAATGCAAGACATGGTTGCTTCATCTCCCATCTGTCTACTTTCAAAAGCAACATAACCTAAATCCTGGCTATGGCATCGTCGTCTCTCACATTTAAACTTTCAAACAATCACCAACCTTGCTCGACACAAACTTGTTGAAGGTCTCCCGAGATTCCGATATTCCAAAGATCACCTATGCTTAGCTTGTGAACAATGGAAAAGCACTCGTGCACATTTTCCTTCAAAGGTGGAACACAGGTCTCAACATGTGCTTCATCTTCTTCACATGGATTTGTGTGGCCCGATCGCGTGCAAACGATTAATGGCAAACGCTACATCTTGGTAATTGTCGATGACTATTCACGATGGACTTGGGTCTACTTTCTTGAAGTAAAGATCAAGCTCCACAGATGATCATCACCTTTCTCACAAAATTCAAGTTCACTCGAACACCGTCCGCCAAATCGAGCGCATAAAGGAACTGAATTTGTTAACCAAACTCTTCGAGAATTTTATGAGAAAGTGGGAATTGAGCATCAAACATCTATTGCACGTACACGAAACAAAACGGAGTTGTTAAAAGACGAAACCGAACATTAGTGGAAGTCGCAAGAACAATGTTAATCAATGCTAAACTTCCGGATTACTTGTGGGCGTAAGTCAGATCAACGCATGCTATACTCAAAATCGCTCAATGATTACTAAACGCCACAACAAAACACCTTTTGAGCTTATCCATAACCATAAACCGAATCTCAAACACTTTCATGTATTTGGATCCTTTGCTATCCGAATAATGATCGTGATGACTTTAGTAAGCTCAAAGCCAAAGTCGACATTGGAGTATTTATAGGATATTGTGAAAATTCTAAGGGTTTCGGATCCGAATCGCCGTACAAAGCGAAGTTATGGAAACGATTCATGCTAATTTTGATGAGCTTATCGAAATGGCTTATGAGCATAACGACTTGGAACCCGGTCACAACCGCTTAAACTTCCTCAAACCCCATCATCACCGAACTAAGCCCCGACTTACTCGTCAACAAATGGAAACGCTATTTGCTCCGTTGTTTAGTGATGACATTGATGAACGTGCTCGGTGTATCGATGTTTCACCGCTCAACCCGATCATACTCTTATACCGATACACTGCTACAACAACTCATTGAAGAAGCACCACCGATTGACTCTACAACAACAGTTGAACAAAGCTGCTTCCAACGACGTCGAACCAATTTCGCGATGTTCTTAATGAAGTACCCTCACCGCAGATTTTGATCCAAATGCGTTCTTTAACCCGTTTCAATGAAACTTCCGCACCGATGTCGCGGAATCATCAACAACCCATTTGAATCCTCAAAATCGCAAAATGTATACCAACATTAACCCTACACACATCGTTGGTCAAAAGACCATCCTCTTGAGAACATTATTGGCAACCCGAATCAACCGATCGTAATAAGACAACGTCTTCACAAAGATGGTGAACATTGCATTTATGCACTCACCGTCTCGCCAATCGAGCCTAAAAACATTAAAGACGCAATGACAAAAGACAACCGGATTGAATCCATGCAAGAAGAACTCAACCAATTCAAACGTCTTGAAGAATGGGAATCTGGTTGAAAGACAACGAGGGTCTACGCCATTGGTCTCAAATGGATTTGGAAGAACAAATTGATCTTGAACGAATGTAAACAAGTCACGTCTGGTGGCTAAGGGTTATAAACGGGAAGAGGTATTGACTTTGAAGAATCATTCGCTCGGTTGTTCGCCTTAAGGTCGCTCGATCTTTCTTGCGTTCGCTCATATGAATATAACGGTCTTTCGGATGGACGTCAAAACCGCTTTTTGAATGGACAACCGAAAAAATAGTCTATGTCACCACCGTAAGGATTCGTTGATCCAGAGTTCCCGAACCACGTCTACAAACTGAACAAAGCTCTGTAGGGCCTCAAACAAGCTCCTCGGGCGTGGTACGATAAGTTATCATCCTTCCTCATTGCTAATAATTCCTCGGGCGTCAAAACTGCTTTTCGGTCGATCCTACACTCTTCATACAATATCACGGGGATCACATCTTAATTGTTCAAATTTATGTGGATGACATCATTTTTGGGTCAACACACTTAAAATACTCAAATGCTTTTGCAAAATTAATGACAAAACATTTTGAAATTTCAATGATGGGTGAACTCACATTCTTTCTTGGAATGCAAGTTCACCAATCCCCCCATGGTATTTTCTTGAGTCAGTCTAAATATGCCCTTGAACTATTAAACAAATTTGGAATGCAAAACTGTGACACCTATGCCACACCAATGGCTCATACCAAGAAGCTAGACGCTGATTTACATGGAAATTGGTGGACCCTACCAAATACCGTAGTATTATTGGGTCTCTCATGTATCTAATAGCTAGCAGTCACGATATTGTGTTTGCCGATATCTTTGCTCCCGTTATCACGAGACCAATTGAAACCCACCTCTCCGAGGCTAAAAGAATCCTCCGATACATCAAGGAACCATTAACTTGGGAACGGTATCCAAGGATTCGGTTTTGAACTAATCGCTTTTTCAGACGCCGATCACGCGGGATGCTTAGATTCACGAAAAGTACTTCGGAGCATTACAATTTCTTGGTGATAAACTAGTGTCATGGCAATCGAAGCGAGGATTGTACATCGCCTCCTCAACAGAAGCGAATATGTAGCCATGTCGGCGTGTTGTGCTCAAGTCATTTGGATGAGAACTCAACTCAAAGACTATGGTTATGTGTTTGACAAAATCCCGATGTCTTCATGACAATCGAGTGCTATTGCGATCTCGCAACTCGCTTCAACATTCAAATCAAAGCACATCGATCTTCGATATCATTTCATCAAGGACCATGTGGAACAGGTAATGTTGAATTATACTTTGTGGGTACGAATACCAATTGGCGAGATCTTCTCACCAAAGCCTTAGCTCCTGCTAGGTTTAATGAGTTGGTCCACCGGATTGGCATGCGGTGTTTGACTCAAGAGGAACTGGATGAACTCTTAAAACATTCTTAAAACCTATCAAACACCAAAACCTCTTTTGTAAATATTTTTCAAAAACAAAATACAAAAATATAAAATCTGAAAATCTCAAAAATATTCTTCTATCTAAATTCTTTCAAACATCGCAAGTACAAATCTTTAGTCAACACTTTGTTCTATCAAATCTTTCACTATTTTTCCCGAACAAGTGTTGAGGGGGAGAAAGTAAATATTTTTCGGTTTCATAAAACCTTGTACTTCCATGTTTTCAAAAATATGTTGTTTCTTCCAAAATGGTGGATACGTTTCTTGTCAAATACTCTCCTCGGTCTCAAATGTCTTCAAAATTCATTATTTCAAAAGTCGAGGGGGAGTATCGTTAAGCTTCTTGCCTTACATATGTTTTGTCTAACCTAAACGGAAGTTAAAGGATCTTGGTTGGAACCTCTTTAAGGTTGAGGGACTGAATATGTCAACTTGGCAAATTAATTTTAACAAAATCATTTACTCCTAAACCACAAAGATCAAACGGCCCAAATTAAATCTTCTAAATCTGTTCAAGCTATTCATAATCTGTAAGTTCTAAATTGTTTTGATAAAGATTCTAAACAAGGATTTCAAAAATATTTCAAATCCAACGGTTAAAACTCTTTAAACTGATTTTGGAAAATTGTTCACTCGAACGAATTGGGTGTTTATGCATAAAAGTGTTTGGATTGAAATGAGTTATGTTAAAACCTTTCTTAGTGTCTATTAAACTTGTTTCAATCGTCCAAAACCATCCTGAATCTTAAATTTCATTAATTTGAATTCTAGGGTTCTTGCGCTCATCTAGGGTTTTTCTATTATGTGATATGTTATTAGTAGTCAAGAAAGTGTTAGAATAAGTTTATATGCATGTTTTGAACCTTTAAATTAGCCAAGAAACATCTAAACTGTTAGAATTTAAGTTTTAGGTTGTTTAGGGTTCATCCCCATGAATCTTCCGATTACGTGGTGGAAATGTGTTAAATCTTGTTCCATTGCACTCATATGACATCTATGACACCCGTAAACATTCTTGTTTGATTTGTGTAGCTATATCCCTTACACGTAGATTAAGGGTTTAGGGTTTAAGTAATTTTACGCCTAAGTCTTTCTGTGTGTATCTGATATGTTCTTATGCTTGTTTTGTGATCTAAAAGATGTTTGGAATTAAGTGCAATCAAGTTTTCATGTTTATAATTAACAGGTTAATTATTCGTAATGTCAGAATCTTCAGGTGTTCAAACCGTTACGCTTGAAGAATACTTTTATGCGTAAAGGTAACGCCTAAGAGAAATCTTACGTGTAACTCTTACGCATAAGAGGTCTACAGTGGATTACGCGTATCTTGGAAAGATATTCGTAAAAAAGGCTTGCTACGCATAAGCTTTACTCTTACGAGTAAACTTTACTGTAATATCTTGCTTATTCCTACGGGTAAGCCTAAAGCCTTTGAACTTGTCTTACGCCAGAAGAAACTCTTACGCATAAGCTTGGTCTTACGCTTTAGCTTACTCCTACGCATAAGCTCCTTTATTACGCATAAGGATCCTTGTTACTCATAACCCACTGTTCACTACATTTTGGCCTATTACGCATATGTTACTTGTTAAATGCTACGCATGAGTCACAAATACCTGATGTTTCGTATAAGCTTACAAAAGTTAATATGTTGTGTGTTAAGTGAAATATTTGACTTTGAAATTTCAAAATTAACATGTTCACGTAACTTATCACATCAACTTCAATCAATTGGAATAATGTGACTTAGGACTTGTAACTAACATAAACATGTTACCATCAAACAAGGAATTAGATAATAACCGACTAAAACAAACACATTGTGTTTCCATATGTCCGTCTTTTTGTCTAATGTCTTCGGATCACAAAATGGTGCAAATCAAGCAATCATCAATGCCCCACAGAACTCTTGATGGTAAACACATTCCCATTGGATACGACAAAACAATTGGCAAGAACAATCTCCGTGTCATCTTCAACAACTTCATATGCTCATAATCATCTTGCGTAATTGCTGTGGACATCCTTCGCAACATCCATTCAAATTCATGCTCACAAAGTCATCCCGATGATGAGTATGATTCAATGGAAGAGGAAATAAAATTTCATAAGACATTAAAGCGAAAAGGATGGAATACCATGCTTCAACCTTTCCGGTTAATCAACCCGATGGGGCGGGAGGGTCAAATAGTAGTCCTCCACTTATGGAAGATCCATTGCAAACATCTCTTACCCCATCCGATCCGGTTAATCAACCCGTAAGGATCGGGTGTCATCGCTACTACTATTGTTGAAATGAAGCAACCGCAACAACAACTAAAACAACCGCAAGAAGAAAAGCATGGTGAAGATGGGAAATATATGACGAAGGAGATTACGATCATGATAAGGATGAAAGAGTCCTGATGATGATAATTTGGCGGTCAAGAGGAAATGATTCGAAAAGAGGCAAAAGAAGTCGCTAGAGTCGAGGAGGAAAAGTTTAAGAATGAATCGACAACCACATAGTTGACAATCCAATACACAAACCTCAACGGTCTTCTCGAACCACCTATTGACACTTCCACCAAGCCCAAATCATCATCTCATCATCACCTCCATCCACAAAAAAAACAACTATGTCAACAACAAAATCATTGAAGGCAACTCCATCCAATGATTCATCAAATGGTTAAGGTGTTATCACCACTACACAACAAGCTACACAACCACCACCATCCGATCAACCAAGGGTTTGAAACCACACCACCAATGGAGAAACCGTAATCACTCTACATACATCGGTGGTGAGGATCACGACATACCTGAGCCCCAACCTGAACCTCAACCGAAATTCAGATCAAGTACATTAATGCACTCCTTGTTTTTCATACGCATCAAATCAAAGAGCGTGTTGAAGATCTCCACCTCGGGATCGAATCTTACCTAAATTCTACACTTCATCGGAATCAATCAAGAACCTCGGTACAAAATCGTTCATAAACCAAAGTTTGGGGTTGTCTACTGAAGTGAAAATCATCATACTTGCTTCATGGCTTTCGATGAAATTCAGAAAGTTCTATGACGCCACCCTGGAGATGGTTCGAGATGGATTGGAATATCGATTGAAGGACATTGAGTTTGGTATAATTCGAGGCGAAGAGATGGAATTCAAAGGATTGCAAGGATGTTCGTTGATTTATCACTAGGATTGATGAACGTTTGATTCATCGGATCGATGCAACGGTTGGAGAGCTATGTGGGAGGATGACCAAACTTTCCGATTCTCGACTTTCCAACGTCCTCGTAAAGTAGGCGATCGTCTGTAATCATTGGGTACTCTCTTGATTGTGATTTTGTTTGTTTGATTATCGGACGATGGTTTGTGCACACATAAAAGGTGTACAACCCGTTATTGTAATGAAAGGACCACGTGGTGCGCCTGCCACAATCCTATAAAAGGAGCGAAACTTCTTACTTTTGAGTAAAACCTATCAAACCTTTCATTTTTCAAGATTTTGCTCAAAAGAACAAGTACTTCCCCTTACGTTTTCAAAACCACAAAAGTTAGTATTACTTGTTGAGGGGGAGTATTTGCTAAAAACTTTGTTCACAAAATTGTTCTTCGTGATAATCTTCCCACAAAAACTCGAAATAGTCATATTTATTATCAAAACGTTATCAAAAATAACATTTATATATGCCATTTTTGAGGGGGAGAAAATTATCGTGATAAGAAATATGTTGTGTTTTGCTAATGAATCCTCGTGTGAAAAGACTTCAACCCATGAATTGACGGATCCGAATAGCCTTACATTGAAAAGATTTGTCTTCCAAGACTTATCCAAGTAAATTGTACCTATTCGGAAGCTCTTGATAGACATGAATCTGTGTGGGTTTGACAACCTCTCGGGTTGTCCACATCTTCAAGGTAGTTATTAGAGCTAGTTGTCACCTAAAAGTCGACAATGTATCTCTTTAACTATGCAACGTAATCGTGTCTCGTAAGGAATTGTCTATCTTGAGTCGATCAATTCAAAAGTGCGCTCTTCTCTCTCTCACTGCGATTCATCAAAACTCTTAAGCATATGTCTAGGGAGTATTTCAGCATATGATCAAACTCTTACGGTGGTACAAAATGTTTTCAATCATAACCACTTTGAGAGATTTTCAAGGAAATGGTTTTATGGCAACTTAGGTTAGTCATGGAGTTATAAGGTGACTAAGGTTAGGAATAACTGTCCTATGATCCGCCAGAGTCGGAGGGATCTACCCAAGGACATCACAAATAGTTAGTACTTAGAAGTCCTTAGGTATGATTATAAAAGGAGAAAATGAGAATCGGAGAAAGAAGGAGTTGAAGAATTAAAAGAAAAGCAAAGAAAAGGGTGAAAAGAAATAGCCTCAGTTATTCAACTTAGGATGACACCGCGCTCAATTCATATACTCTTGGTTGTCACTTAGTGACACCGGTATTGAAGATTAAAGTCGTCATGGACCCATGGACGCATGCACTAAACCTTCTAAACCACTCAAGTTTCTCCCAATGTGCTTGTTTCATTCTCACAGGAACCCTACGTAAACTATTGGCTTTCTCTTGAGATTGCCGGTATTGAAGAAGGAGACTCTCTCCTAGTCTCCGTCAGAAAACCAAAGTGCACTATTGAGTCTAGAGCCACGAGATTCATCAAAAGATCTCATAGGTACACTTGACATTTCATCACTTGTTGTTCAACAATAAGAACAACAATGGTACGTTATCGAGTCCTTCACGCATCTTAGCAATCTGTCGAGAACATTTATGAGAGGTTCACATCCGTGATCCTCGGTGATTGAATGGAAACTCCGCCGGTCAACATCAAATGCCTCGACGGCGAGTCGCCTTGGTAACTCCCCCGTGGATTATGCTTAGTGGTCTCAAACGGTCTCGATCGTGAGGTGATGCTTGGTGTACCTCGACGACTCATCCGAACCGTGGGTGTACTTGAAGACATCGCGTTATCTCACTTGTGGGCTCCGGTTCAGAACGACCTTTGTGAGAATTAGAGTTGTGTTTTCACACTATGTCATAACACTCTCGAAGTTCAAACTTGTAAGTGCCTAATCGCTTATTACTAACCTTTCCTATGTTTACTTCTTATGGAAGCTCGAGCGGACCGATCGTCTGATTCTCCACATGCTCATACCAACAACATCACTTATGAAAGTTCTCTCATAATCAAAGGCAACACAAAGTCGAATGATTCTTCGTCAACAAAGAATCTACAAAGTTTAAAGACTTAAAGAACTTCATCAACTGTAATCCAACGTTAAAGAGCTTGAGCATGTTGGAGAAAGACGTGGAGATACGGAGCAACAAGGCACTGATGCAGATTACCACAACATACTATCACTTTCAAAGAACAAAGAACTAAAGAACAAAGAAAATGAAGACGTCAAAGCGGATAACTTCAAAAGAAACAATTTCTCTACACCGGGAGATTGTTCGAATCAAGACACTTCTTCTCACAAGAAAGAAGAATGTCGAGGACGTCAAAGCTACTATTACATCAGCACCTACAACGTTTATCACTCATTCATTCATCACTAACACTTAGGGGGAGATTGTTGGAATCACTCCTAAACCTTATTCAAGTGTTAGTGATTTATATGTAATAGTTAGCTTAATATGGCCTTTATGTTTGTTATTAAGCTAAGGCTTATGTAGAAGGCCCATAAGCCTTGGCCCATGTCCAATAAGGAAAGGAAGGGACTAGGAGTGTTGCCCTAGCTCCCTCTCCTATAAATACCTTGTAATAACCCTCACTTGAGGGTTGGTTGTTCAATTCACTCTTTCATTCCTACGCATAACTCTTCAATATTCTTATACGTGTGTTTGTGTGGTTGTTCATCCGATCTCTCTCTTTCTATTTCTTCTATTGATGCTTGTGTTACTAATATGGTGACCTAACAGAAATCATATTACTTTTGTTTTACTATTTTTCCCTACGAGCTCTACTCTAATCTTTGTGCAAGTTGTTACTTTGTTGATCCACATATCAAGGATTTTTTAACATGTATAATTATACCCTCATAGCTCATTTTTAACTTCATAGCTTTTTTGACATGGGTCATTAGTGAGAAATTTGATTGAACCACATGGGTAATTTAAACAATTAACCCATTCAATATTTCAGTAATGATGTAAGTATTTAACAATTGTTGTAATTACAAGATTTTTGTTCCTCTTGAGTACTCATGATATATGATAAGTAACTAGATAGTACTCATGATATATGATAAGTAACTAGATAAGTAAGGATATGTGGTTAACTAATATTCTTCATTTCTGGATTTTTTTTTTATACGTGTTCCTCTTTTTTGGCAAATTGATTTTCCCAAATTACAGTAGACAATCCTCCGGTAATCACTTGCATTTTCTCTGCCAATAATTTCAGTTGCATCCGGCAAAAAATAATCAACATCATCAAACTTAACGAAAATCGAGCATAGCTCTCTTATAAGAACTTCTTAAAACTCCAAATAGCTTACCTTTGACGCAGGTTCCAAACTTCCGAGATCCTTGGAAAAATTTGAGGTACTATTTTAGTACATCCGTTTGAGGTACTTTAGCGCATCCGTTTATAGTTTGGGTCTTATAATCAATGACTTCAGGTAATTTGTTAGCAATAACCTATTGGCATTAAGCAGCGACTATCATGTAAATAAGGCAAAATAAAGAAATCATATGTTGCTCGAGATATCAAAGTGTTACATTGATGACCTAGGACACTAATATAGATGAAATCAAAAGAAATGAGTACCTTATTAAGATAATGCATAAGACTCATTCTACGATTACTTGTACGAGTATCTGTGAGTTTTAGAATGGTGACCAACGAATCCAACGAAACCACCTAAAACAAAACCAAATTAACTTTTATGTAAGGCCATTTTTTTTAAATGAATCATAAAGTTTTACGTAAGTACCATCGTATCATATACTACACTAATGCAAATGATCCGCCACTAACATGTGGTTTGAAATTCTTGTTATTTAAAGTTTTAGGCATTGTTTGTTTTTTCAAAGAAGCTCTTATTTCTTTTTTTGTCTGCGCAGGTAGACAATTTCGTTGAAGACCGTTTGTTTTTGTAAGACATAAGAAATTAAAATCATTTCTTTCCTCTTTACTACGCAGACATAAATTTCATTTTTTTTTTCTTCTTTGAATTTCCTCTTTTTCCATCTCTTTTTAAAAAGAAAAACAAAAGAAAAAAAAAGAAGATTCAATAATAGACAAAAACAAACGATTCTTTTGTAGATGAAGAGCTTAAATGTACATCTTTTTTTTTCAGACATGTTTTGCAGATGAAGAGGTAAAAGCTCTGAAAAAACAAATGAAACTTTAAACGATTGTAATTTAGACGCTTAGCCCACATGGCGTATAACCAACAAAGTCCGAAAAGAAAGTACATATCCATGTTTGTTCCATACACCTTCAATTTTCGTTATCATCCCCTTTCACCATTCTTGACCACATCTCCTATTTTCCAACCCCACAAGTAAAAAACACTCTCTTCTCCTTCTTCATTTCTTTCTAAATGTAACAAACACTACTACAAAAGTTGAAAGAAATATTTCCCAAAATAGAATGTTAATCAGATATGTTCCTAAACCTTCTTCATTTCTATGTTTCATAACTACTAATCGTTCCTTCTTACGTCTTAGGCCAAATTTGCTACCCATTGAAGGTCAGTTTGTTTTGTTTTGTTTTTTTTTTTTTTTTTCACCTTTTTGCTATCAGTTGTTGGAAATTTGATGTTTTGTTTATGTGGGTTGTTATTAATTTGTGTTATTTAATGAACCCAGTTGTAAAAATTGAATCTTTAGTCGTTTGGTTTGATTATGGGACCTTAATTTAGGTTCTTTTTTATGTAGGTAGTGTTTGGATTTTTAGATAAGGTATATTCAAGAATCATAATAAGATGAAACTGGTTACATAAGACAATGTATGAATTTGACTGCTTATTCCAAAATGCTTATCTTGTGTAAAATAGTTGTGTGTATTGCCTTAATAAGAAGAAGGGAGAAAACTGCGTATCTGAATTTTTCAAAAATCAAAAGCAGTTTTAGTACGCAATTCCAAGAACTAGAAAACTGTAAAATTGGTCCAGAGTACTATTTAATGAGTTAACACCATCAGTTTTATTGTAGCTACCGCTAAATTGATTATTTGAACCCTATAGATAATTACGAGTAAGTGAATTAGTGACCAAAACACTAGAAACTAACTGGTTATTTACTACTCGCCAACTTCAACATCAAATAGTCGGATACTCTCTTTCAATATTCAATATCAGGCACCTCGTGACTTCTATCGTTGCTCATATAACTTTGGACTATTTAATTTTGGGAGATTTTTTTTAGATGTGTTTTATTTGTAATTCAGGCAAATTTAAGAATACATTTAGGATCAGTTTGAGTGTACGGTCCATGTCAGCTTCGGCGAGTTCTTCATCTCCGTCACCTGTATTGCCGGATAAACAATTACAACAAGTTGATAATGTTTTAAGTGGCACAGAGGATGAACATGGAGGTGTTATTGTGGAAATGTCCAGGGAACCCATGGATCCAGTTATATTTACTTCTCTACTTAAAACGTCAATGCTACATTGGAAACAACAGGTCATTCCCAGCTTCACTTCTTGTTACCTGTTACTTTTTTTTTATATTAATGTATTGGTTGGCCCTTGTTTCTTATCCTAAATATGATTTCAGAATTAAATAGGTTAGTATTTGTTGTGTGAAATGAGCTTATGCAGTTCCTTGATGAATGTGTGAGCAATATTGAGTACTTGGTACCTAAAAATGCTGCATTAGTGCAGCATATTGAATAGAGCCTTGTCTGGTTATATATTTGCATATGGTATTCTTTGCGATAGTCAAATCGTTTATTACAAACTGTGACTATTTTATACTGAAGCTAATTAAAACAACCCAACTGCATAACTGAGAACCTAATAACTATCAGCCATATGAGAAAATATGCGCATTGTTATATCACTATAAGGCTAGCTGCTGCAATAAAGTAACTTAGCAGTCCAACGTGTATTTCTATGTTTTTATTGATAATTTCCTATTATGTTCTGCTATTAAGCAGTTATGTAATTTAGGTAGTTAATTACTGCGGGCCTTGAAGTTGTAACTGGTAAGCAGTTGTACTTGTAGTTATCTTATATATATGTAATAATAAGAAAAGGGACAGACAAGTTGGCTTTTCCAGAAATCTGTTTTTAAGAGATTGGAGAGTTCTCTCTAATGAGCTCTCAAAGTTCATGAATAAATCAAACCAAAAAGGCAGATCATTTGATTTTACCCTACAAAGACCCGTAACCAGATCCATAATTCAGCACTATTATAACACACATCTTGACTCTTGTCAGAAAATTGTGTCTTAACTAATGCCATGTCTAAGCGGGCAAAACTAATGCACATGCCAATAAAACAAAATACAAACTAAAAACAATACTACAAATAACAAGTAGATTTGGCATGGACACCATGTTATCACTTGTGAGTACCAAAAATATTCCTCTGTGGTCATAATTACATTTGTGAGTATTGTTGTTTGGATTACGGATGATTACGGATCGTAAATCTTTTTGTTGGCTAATTATGCAGTTATACACGACCCTCCGAGCTTCTTTTTGTTGGTATTCTATGAATTTATTTTGTTGCAGTAATATTTATTGAATTACATATGCATTGAACACAAGGTCGACATTTGTGCAGGGTAAAAGGGGTATTTGGATCAAACTCCCAATCGAGCTTGTAAGTCTCATCGAGCCTGTGGTTAAAGTAAGTTGGAGGTTACATTTTAGATGAAAATTTTTCACAGCAACTTTTTGTGGATTATACTTTCTTACTTATGTAAGCTGAATTTATCTCAAATTCTTTTATGTTGGTCATAGGAAGGTTTCTCATATCATCATGCGGAACCAAAACACTTGATGCTGGTGCGTTGGATTCCTGAAACAACAAATACATTGCCAGCAAATGCAAGTCATCGAGTGGGTATTGGTGCTTTTGTCATGAATGAAAAGGGAGAGGTACGCTGCTTATGTAGTTGCGGCCTGTGTCAGTGTTGTCTTTTTTTTATTGGCTTATGATGTGGATTGTGTGAAACTGCGGAAATAATTTGATATAGTAAATTATGTGAATTTGTGTCTTTAGGTTTTGGTGGTGCAAGAGAAGAGTGGAAAATTCCAAGGATCTGGGGTATGGAAGTTTCCTACTGGAGTTGTTGATGAGGTATGCCCATTTGGTAAATTTACTCATACATGTCCAAAAGTATCTCACCTTCGGGAGTTGGGACATAAAATGTTTTGAAATCTTAACAGGGTGAAGATATTTGTGATGCGGCGGTTAGGGAGGTGAAAGAAGAGACAGGAGTAAGTTTCAAAATCCTGTCAATATCCTATTAAGTTTTAATTTAAAAAATAGAGCGTTGACCTCAAAAGTCAAAATTCATTTTTTTTTTGGCAATTAGAAAGTCACGTTTGAACTTGGAAATAATTCTGGTGAACTAATTGGATCTTTTTTATCCTTCAGATTGACACCAAATTCGTGGAAATTTTGGCATTCAGGTAAAGTGACATGCAACATATTTGGAAATGATTAGATTCTCTTGGTTGTTTTTTTGAACATGGAAAACAATTTATTGCAAAACAAAATTTCAACAATGATCATATTCATGTACTCTGCATATGATATGGAAGTATATATCCAACTATCCGACTCTCAATGAATTTGGCTATGCTCATTTATAAATCAATCTGTGGTGTCCTATTCTCATTATGCAGACAAAGTCATAAGTCATTCTTTGAAAAGTCGGATTTATTCTTCATGTGCATGTTGAAACCCGTGTCCTTCAACATCCAGAAGCAAGAAAGAGAAATAGAGGCAGCCGAGGTATAAAAAATGGCTAATAAGGATACATACGTTACTGCCATTTCTTGTTAAATAATTCTGGTAATTTAATGTGTAGTGGATGGCGTTCGAGGAATATGCAGCTCAAGAATTTGTGAAAAAGCATGATCTTCTCAAGTATATGGCGAAGATATGCATAGCAAAGAGAGAAGAAAAGTATAGTGGCTTCTCTGCTGTGCCTACAATCACAAGTTTCTCCAAGAAACAAAGCAACCTCTACTTCAACACTAACGATCTTAACTCTTCTTAACATCTCATTATTCCACATCTTCTTTGTATTTGGCACCTAACATGATACGGTATAATAATTCTTTGTGAGAAATGTGAGTAGAGATGCACAAAAGACCGTTCTTATGATAAAGCGCTGTGGTAATAAATAATGCAAGCGCGGTTTTATTAACAAGAAGGTTATGGAAAAGTCCTACAGGTCTGGTCCAATCTTTCTAATAAGTTAAGGTTTTAGAGAAAGAGGCATGTTCATGCAGCTGCGCCATTCATACGTGGCAGCCACAATGGCGCCGCCATTAACACCACAGACCCACGGCGCCATTGCATGCGTGAGTATACTCGCGCAGCGCCATTACGGGATTCTTTCAAATTTGTGACTGTCTGTGTGTTGATTTTGAGTGCAACGACTAGTTTTGTATTTAAAGCTTTTTGTGGTTAAAGCTTTTTCTTTCCTTTTCTTTTTTTTTTTTTTTTTTTTTTTTTTTACAAAAGGAAAAAAATCAAACTAAAAACTCTATAAATATACATTATCTAAACTAAAACTACACACACAATTACTTAATTTTCTCTCTACCACAACACAAATTCTCTAAACCAAATATGATTTCCAACAAAGAAAATGTTAGCTTCTCAGACATCGACGCTGATATTTTATTTATGACGCAAGCATATCAGTATTAGCAGTCGTTGGAAACGCAAGGCCAAACTTCAAGCCGTGTCGGAATATACCGGGAACGTGAAGTTGCTGAGGAACGTTTGTGGGACGACTATTTTGTAAATCCTCCAAAATATCCAAGAGTACTTTTTAGACGGCTCTATCGTATGAGCATGAAACTATTTTTAAAAATAATAAAAGGTATTGAAACTTATATTGACACGCATGATGAAGTTCATGATCATTTTGATTTCTTCGTACAAAGACCAGAAGAAGAAAACTAGGTAATTAATTTTTTATATATTTATATATTTTCGTAATTTGTTTCCTTTTCGTACTTTGTTTATTTCTCGTATTGTAATTTGTATTTTTAATTTTATAACGAAAATGTAGTTTATTTGAAAAAGAAAAAGAGAAAAAGGTGGTAGGGCCCAAAAAAGTGAGAAATAGCACGCAAACGACATGTGAGACGAGGGATGGTTGTTTTTGGTGTGTGAATGTAAAATGTAAAATGGTGATGTGACGCTGATTTGACACAACAGCATGCCATGACACCCTTTCCTCTTACGCTCTGTTCTCGAGTTTTATTTTTAAGTAATGGAAGGGGAGGGGGAAGGGAAATCAAAAAAAAAGGAGGCTTTCTTGAGTTTTTTTAAAATGAAAAGGTAGGGGACGGGAAGGTGGGAGGGAGGGAAGGGATGGGCTTTTGAGTGTTATTTTGTTCTGTTCAATTTTGGACGAATTGGAAAGGGAAACGGATATTAAACATTACATGCCTTTATAAACTTTCAATATTATCCTCAATTTTCATGCACGATCTATATATTTTTTGGGTCCATGAGTAGGCTTAGTTTATGGAGGTTGCAGATAAAAACCGATTATTCATACTATTGTAACATTGCCTAACAATTCATAGCTTTGACATGTAATTATGTGATGTTGATTCTTTCGAGACTTAAGTTGTTTCTTTCAAGACATAGCTTTGACATGTAATTTTGTGATGTTGCAGATTGAAATTATTGTTTCAAGTATGATTATGAATATCAATGGGACTTGCTACGCAGGCACCCCATAGGAAGGGAAATAGGGGGTGTTTGGGTTTTCTCTCTTCTAGCCAATCATTGGGGGTGCATGGGATTCCGTGCCAAAATTTGGGGTGTTTTGTGTTGTGTTTGCACGAGTTTTTTTTACAACTTATTTTCTTACAAGTTTTTTTTTGTTGTACAAGTTTTTTATAACTTTTTTTAGTTTTACAAGTTTTTTACAAGTTTTTTTTTGTGTGAATCAGTTTTATAACTTTAAAAAAAAACGTAGTCGGAAAATTTCGGAAAATTTTTGAGGCTCAGATTCGAAGGTTGCAAAGTGAGATTTTATCTCACCAGTTTCGGTTATCATCATCGCCTCGGAAAATTTTAATGCTCAAAACTCATCATCGCCTCAGAAAATTTTTAGGCTCAAACCCGAAGGTTGCAAAGTCACAAGTTCACAGGAATTGCACAAGTCTCGGAACTGCACAAAATTCGGTTTCGGTTTCGGTTATCATCATCGCCTCGGAAAAATTTAAGTCACAAGTGCACAAAGTCACAAGTTCACAGGAACTGCACAAAGTCACAAGTTCACAGGAATTGCACAAGTCTCACAAGTCCAAAACTGCACAAGTCTCACAACTGCACAAGTCTCACAACTACACAAGTCTTACAAGTCTCAAAATGCACAAAGTCTCACAAGTCTCAAACTGCACAAGGACACAAGCCTCACAAGTTCAACAATATTCACAAGTTACACGTTTTCAACATGAATGTGCTAAGTAGGATTCCAAAACTGCAAAAGTTCACAAGAAAGTAACTAAGATTCTCAAAGGGGAGCTGCATAGCAGGCACTTCAGGCTTATAATGCCACATGAAAGCAACAACACCACAACACCACAACACCAACAAGAAAGCTACAACACAAACTAAAAGGGACAATCTACACAAGCACCCCATAATCCATTTCCCAAGCAAGCAAAAAGCGACAACACCACAACACCATCAACACCAACAGAAAGCTACAACACAGACTAAAAGGGACAATCTACACAAGTACCCCATAATCCAGCTTCTCAAAGCGTAAAGCAACAACAAAAGCAACAACCAACAACACCAACAAAGACCAAACAACCATGTCTAGTTCACCATTTGACACACAAGAGTAAAGGCCAGTTGTTAGCTCTTTATGAGATATAAACAATCATAGTGGGCGAAATATGAATGTTGTAATCCATTCATATTTGCCATGCCAAAACTCTTAAGTTTTTTTTTTTTTTTTTTTTTTTTTTTTTTATAAAATAATCATTGCCTCTTTTTAAAACCTATTTATTTCATTTAAAGTTGCAAAGTGAGATAAAAGCGCACTTTACCATCCAAGAATGAAACCGCATAGGCACAAAAGTTTTCATTTAAAGTTGCAAAGTGAGATAAAACTGCACTTTACCATCCAAGAATGAAGCCAATATAGCACAAAAGTTTTCATTTAAAGATGCAAAGTGAGATAAAACTGCACTTTATCATCCAGTAATGAAACTGCATAGGCACCAAAAGTTTTCATTTAAAGTTGCAAAGTGAGATAAAACTGCACTTTACCATCCAGTAATGAAACTGCATATCACCTGCAAAACATCACCACAAAAAATAGTCAACGAAACCAAACAACTTCTCACAGAAACATCACCACCACTATCTTTTTTTAGATCTAACAAGTTTCAAGTTTTAAAAAAAATCAGTCTTTACCAGATTTAAATATACCACAACATCTTCAAAATCTTGTTAGATCTAAAAAATAACAGATCTGAAAAAATATTGTCAACGAAACCAAACAACTTCTCACAGAAACATCACCACCACTTTATCTTTTTTTAGATCTAACAAGTTTTAGAGTTTTTAAAAAAAAATCAGTCTTTACCAGATTCAAATATACCACAACATCTTTAAAATCTTGTTAGATCTAAAAAAATAACAGATCTAAAAAAATATTGTCAACGAAACCAAACAACTTCTCACAGAAACATCACCACCACTTTATCTTTTTTAGATCTAACAAGTTTTAGAGTTTTTTAAAAAAATCAGTCTTTACCAGATTCAAATATACCACAACATCTTCAAAATCTTGTTAGAACTAAAAAATAACAGATCTAAAAAAATATTGTCAACGAAACCAAACAACTTCTCACAGAAACATCACCACCACTATCTTTTTTTAGATCTAACAAGTTTCAAGTTTTTAAAAAAAGTCAGTCTTTACCAGATTTAAATATACCACAACATCTTCAAAATCTTGTTAGATCTAAAAAATAACAGATCTAAAAAAATATTGTCAACGAAACCAAACAACTTCTCACAGAAACATCACCACCACTTTATCTTTTTTTAGATCTAACAAGTTTTAGATCTAAAAATAACACTTTTTACAAACTATTTATAATACTCTTGTTATAAAACTCTTTTATAAAATTAAAACTCTTATAACAAGAGTACGTGTGTGGTTCTGGTGTGTGTTACGTGTTCAACATAACCACAACATAACCACAATAGCAACATCACCACAACATAACCACAATACCAACGATCTAAAAAGTTTTTAGATCTAGATCTAAAAAACTTTAACAGATCTATCATAGAGAGAGAGAGAGATAGTGAAAGAGAGAAACAGAGAGAGAGAAAATTACTACGTGTGTGAGGATAGTGAGAGAGAGAAACAGATATCAACTCAAGACAGAAAACTCGTACAAAACGCGTAAACCACAACAATTGAACGCGTAACACACCAGAACCACACACGCACTCTTGTTATAAGAGTTTTATTTTTATAAAAGAGTTTTATTATTTATAATACTTTGTATTATAAATAGTTTGTAAAAAGTGTTATTTTGTAAAAAGTATTATTTTTATAAAAGAGTTTGTAAAAAGTGTTATTTTTATAAAAGGGTAAAAAGTGTTATTTTTATAAAAGGGTGTAAAAAGTATTTATTGTAAAAAGTTTGTAAAAAGTTTATAAAAGAGTATTATAATTTGTTATAAGTTAAATTTTTATAAAAGTTTGTAAAAAAAACTAATATAAGTAACAAAAGTTTGTAAAAAAATGTATAAATTATATGTTAAAATGAAAGTTATAAAAGTTGTTGTGTTTTTATTTTTAGATGTTCGCATCTTGAAGTTGCTTTAATCGATTGGGTGCACCCATCGCTTCAATCGAACGGTTTTCTTATTGTTAAAGGAAGAACTAAAAGCAGATAGGGGCTATAAGTACTCTATTGAATTTAAGTGTTCGACATGGGACGTCTGCACGTGAAGGTTTAGAAGATGAACTTGAACGGCAGACTAGTACTGCTAAAATTAATTGCCCATTCAGATTACTGGCGAAATTTATAAAAGGTCGAACTGGTAACACTAATACTAGTGGTTGGATCTTGAGGGTCAAGTGTCTGAGGCATAATCATGATTTTGTAAACTCGTTCCATGTTTTTTCACAGGCCATGCGATTAAAAGAAAGTGAGTTAGTTTTGGTGGGGCAGTTGACAAAACATCAAGTAGCACCACGAATTATACTTTCTTCATTAAAAGAGAGCAACACGCGTTGTTGAAGTTATACTTGGGCTCCACACAGTCCAGCTTAGACACGTTGTTGTGTTAGGTCGACAAGATTATAATCAAGAAGAAACCGCGATACGAGCCTCTTTGAATACAAGCAAAATCAAGAAACGCATTCGTGTAGGCACACTATTTAACGAATGCGGTATAATGTTTCAAGAGATGCTTTACTACTCATACCGCAGAAGTAAGCGGATGTGGACCCACATGAATGTGGTCATCGATTATGTTAGTTTATGGTTTACCATGCTATCACAAACTCAGACACCTTCAAGTAAACGGTATGTATTTTAAATTTATGCCTATCAGTTATTCTCCCGTCAATACCGATAATTTTAACTAGTCACTTTTTTCGAATACATGATCGCCTATTCCGCTTGATTTTGTTGATAATTTTTGGAGAACACTAAGCGCCCCTCGGCTGTTGTCCCAAAATCTTGAAGAGCCTCAAGAGCACCAAGAGCCTCGAGGGCACGAAGAGCTCAATATTTTCTTTTCAAGATGACGAGAAAAATTCCAAAATGTTTTTACCAAAGCATCGCTGCTTGTTAAGAAAATATGTTAAACATGCTCGTGAGGTATATACGCTCCTGAATCAGGTCAACCCAACAACGTCTTTGTTAAATAAAGTACTCGTGGACGCCCTAGCGCAAAGGACAAAAAATCCAAGGCTAAACAAAATATCCCGTGATTTGAACAAAGAACCCCATTGTGGCACCGCAGGAAGCTATACAAAACCTAAAAAGTCCGAGACTTAAATAAAGAAATTGTGAGACATATTTCATACGTTGGAGAGCCTTCTAATGTCCCATACTTGAACGAAAAGGTGAGCGAGGGCGATTTAAGACACGAGTTGTACATTCCAGATGACAGTAGCGAATATTTTATGGCTCGAATTCCACCTCTTTTTCGACGGTGGATCCTAGGGATCGTTAACGTGGAAGGTGATTGAAATTGTGGCTATCGAGCTCTTGCCGTAGGTCTTGGTCATCTCGAACAAATATGGCCCAAACTTCGAACTATTGTCAGGGAAGAGGTAGACAATAACCGGGAAGTTTACATGCGAATGTGGGGTACGATATGGTTTACAACTATGGTCAACTCGCTGAATTGGTTTGAATCAGGTCCAACACCCTATGGTTACTGGATGATTATGCCGTACACGGCGTGCGCTATTGCTACTGACTCTTAATCGTCCCATTTTATGCATATCCAATTCACAACTGTTACGTGTCTACCGAGAGATGGTCCGGATACAACATGCTATTGTCCCCGTTGTGATTCTTTGTGTGGGGAAGACCAAGTCGCTAACTATGTTCACACGGCTCGATGAAAACTCACCACCCCGGTCACTCACCCACAATGGAGATGGTTCGAAATGACTTGGCCGCTGGATGGGCACATATGTTTATTGAACAGCGAGCATGTTTAGAAGGACGAGAAAACGACATCGATTTATATTGTAAATGACAAAACATGTACTGATCGATTCTTGATTTATATTGTAAATGACAAAACATGTATAGACGCTTCGATTTATATTATAAACGACAAAACATGTATAGGCGATTACGGATTCTCGATTTATAGAAAACGATTCGATTTATAGTAAACGACTCGTCATCTTTTGTTACAGATTTACGCTCCGATCCGGTTCTTCCTCATCTTTTATTACAGAATCGGATGACATTCAGTGGAGGGACATTCATTGTGTCAACAACACACCCGCCGTGTTGAGAGTCCAGATTATGTGCCTTCTTCTCCATCTTATGCCTCCTCTCAACTATATCTTCAACTGCCAGATGAGGAGAATTTTATACACCTTCCTCCGGTTCTTCCTCATCTTTTATTCTGACCGTCTCGCGTTGGCAGCACTGAGCGAGATTGCTTGATCGAGGAGACGATTTTAGAGCTAGAGTTTCGTGTGGGACGGATGGCAACATCATTGAGCGACTACGCCTCGGCGTGATTGATCTTAGTTTCTAGTTATATTGTGATTTTGTGAACCATGTATCAACTATTAATCTATAACAAGATTGGTTATTTATGTATTCGAAGCTTCTAATTTTGTGAACCATGATATTACTGATTTATGTTGCGAATAATTATACAAATTCTTTTGGCCAGATGCAACAAGAAAATCATTTCTTGTGTCGTTGTCGACGTGGATTTATAATTGAAAGAACATCCCAAAAGCCCAAAACTTGTGGTCTGAAGTATTATGCATGTCCTTTGTCAAAGGTAAATAATCAAACGTTTGCTTATTTACGTAAATATATCAATAACTTGTTTGTTAAGAATACATTTGTTATAATTGTTTCATCATGTAACAGCCAGGGACTTAAGACTATGGGTGTCGATACTTTATGTAGAAGGAAGTATTTCAACAAAAGTACTTTGGTCAAGCCTCTTCTTCAACGCATTCAAACCGCAAAACTAAAGATAAAACGATCAACATGCTATTGGCTCAAAACAATTTGTTGAAGGCAAGAATAAAGACGTTGGAGGCATCACTTTGGAATTGGCAAGAAATCCAATTGATCATGCATGTCGATCGAGTGGAATACTCTATGAGCTTATAGATGACATTAATAATCTTCATGTGGAGTAGATTTCGTTGTAATAGTAGTAGCATTTGTTGTTGTATTTGTTTAATGTTTTAATGTTAAATGTTTTAATGTAAAAACACTACACAAATAAATATACTCTACATATAAAAACACTACACAAATAAATACACTCTTACATATAAAACACTACACAAATAAATACACACTATATATATTAAAACACTACACTACATAAATAAATATTAAAACACTACACAAAAAAAAAAAAAAAAAAAAAAAAGGAAGCAAATGATTGGGCAAATGATTAGGCGTGGGCCCCAACCTATGGGGTGCATGGGAAGTGAAAAATGGGGTGTTGGTGTAGATTGTCCCATATCAATTTAGAACCCCTGAACCAACATAGTAACTTTCAGAACAAGTTACTTTGCTTATTCAAGTTTTTGTGTATGATTGAAAAATGTTGTGGTATTTGAATTGACCAGGTTTACACATTATGAATATAAGCATAAATAATTTTTGTGTAGATTCGTTGGATTGAATATAAATATATTAGCTACAGGACCGCATTGGGGCTAGCTTCAAAAATTATTCTAAGATAAAAATTAGTATAATAGTTTTTAAGATATCATCGAACTTAATATAATGTTCAAAATGAAAAAAATAAAAATTAAAAATTAAAAAATTAAGCGAGTCATACTCGTAAAAGGAAAATTAGGCTTATTAAGAAAAAATGATCACAAAAAATAGGAGAATAAGACAAATATAATAGTAGAAATAGTAATAAGTCATCAGATGAATATCACAAATAAAATTACAATAAACTGCATCTCCGCAAAGGAATGTATACAACTACTCCAAATACAATGCAAAGCTCTCAAGTCTTATCGTGACTGACCCATTCAATTCCCCAAAGTATATAGAATCCAACTCGATGATAAAAATATCCATCTCTAGAATAGTGAGTAAGCAAGAGCGCATCCAAAGACAATGCTACCGCCATTGATTCAATCTTCTCAACACTGCTCTGTAATGTTAATACCAAAAGGAAGATCACAAAAATATATATATGTCGCTCACAAACAGCATAGAAGTGATCAAGATAGGATCAAGTGTCTCTGTTTCGGGTTACTAACACGAAACGATACATCGATGTAGAGCAAACAAATAATCCTTTTCAAACACCCCATTCGCTCCATTACCCAGCCATTATCAGATAAATACCAACCAAAAGAAATACCGTTAATGGTGTTTTCGAAGCCATGCCTCATGCTTCTGTAACTTCGTGTCGATGATCAAACCAAATACGGGTGATTACATCAATCTAAATTTACTAAGAAATAGAGGCTACATTAACTGATACAAAAACGTGAATCATGGTTTTCGAAGCAATATTTAACTTAAAAGAACATGTATCATAGATTATTTACTTTAATTCAAACACACAATTAGCCCGCTATTTTTGACCACATTGACCCGGGTAACATGTTACCAACCTAATTGTGTAATCATAATGTGTTCAATCTCAAACAAGATATGTAACATCCTACCTTAACATGCAATTCCACGTGTTAGTTTAAAAACTTAGAGTTTATACATGCCTTTTTGTGAAAATTATTCAAAGCCACCCATAGAAACAACTAACAAAATAATTATTAAAAACTTCCATTTATGCATTTTTAGGCAAGTGTTGAGAGCTTGAAACCGCTCTCATTTGGCTAACACACACACATCTAAAGCACCTTTGGCGGAAGAACTCATAGGGGCTATCTGGATTTGTGTTAAACGCCAACACAACTGGTCGTTCAAATTCTTGTTCCACAATGGTCCACGGGATTTTGGAGGGTTTTGCATCAAAAAATTAAGTACGTGAATAAAGTAAGAAAGCACAATGAATATAAACACTATGAAATTTTCTTGTAACGGAATAATAAGTTATAAGTGAAGGATAATATAAAATACAATGCTTATAAATATCTATGTAATAAACGTTCATTGCCTCATGATCTCTAATATGTTTGTCTTTAGAAACTATGTAGTGACCATTCTAACACTTCAACAAAAGGTCCATTACGTGAACACCTATTAAGTTAAAAAAATATGTAAATAAAAGAAGAGATTTATAATAAGTGTAAATAAGAAAAATACCACAAAACATGTAATATGTATATTGTACATGCCTATTGACCGTTTGATCATAGACCTTAAAGAACTTCTTTAGATACCACATTTATAGTAGTTTTTAATAGGTTACCATACGTACCTAAAACAACAACAACGACAACAACAACCTTCAAACATAGAATCTTCAAACCCTTCCTGCTCTTGACCCTTTAGACAACAACATATAGTTGCTCATGAGAAAAAACCGGGCTCTGAATAAACAACCCAACCTTAGACAACGTCTGGCGTGACTTTTATTATTGGTCGTACTGAAGGAAATTTGAACAGAGAGTTGTCATCGGTTTAGTTTAAACAACATCATATTGTCTGACGGGCTAATGACCATGCGCGATATTTCGCAAATAGTACCCGCACTCTCACCTATATATTGAAATGGCCTTTATCATCATGTATGTTCCAGCCACTTTGTGAAATCTATAATAAGATTTGATCAAACATATGTAACAAACATATGTAACAGTTCTTTAACTATGGTTTATACTTTTGCACGCACGGGATTTTGACATATTGTTTTTGTATATACTAATACGTAATATTTTGAATTTAAAGGTAATACATAAATTTTTTGATACATTTTGAGTAATGGGAACATACTTTGGTAAGTGTTTATTCTCAGGTTCAAATTATACATCATAAATTCAACTCAAGAAAATGAAATTTAAGATAAAACATTGAACACAAAGGATAATTGTTGACTCGTACGCAAGTTTAATAAGAAGGATCCTATAAAATACTATAATCCAAAACGTTCCTGGATTTCATAAATCCAGTACAAACACTTGGTTTTGACTTATGTCGCTCAATAGTTGCAGCCAACATCCCTACATTGCAAATTTATCAATAATAATAAAGTTTGTTCAATTAATAAACATATACGATTTTGTTCAATTAATAAACATAAACGATTAAGACATACAATTGAGTACATATGATTAAGACATACGATTAAGTAGGATGCATTTTTGTACTAACTTGTGTCCTTAAGGCCATTAACATCAACATCACCACCAAGGGAAGTTGATCTCTTAATTTTGCCACTTCAACCTTTATCAGCTCTTCCTTAAGCGAATTGTTAAATAAATTTGCCACTTCAACCTTTAGCCAGCTTCATTTGATCTGTTAGGAATTGGAAATTCCATGTTAAAGTGTCGGTCACCCCAATAATGGTCTAGCATATGTTAGCTCGTAGATTTGTCGTTGTTTACGTTATTTAGTAGTTTATTTGTTAGTTAGTAGCATAGTTTAGCGTAGTGTAACACCGTGGAGGAAGGACGGGTCTTTACCCATCAGACACCGATCTATGGCCGATAGGAGGTCGTGTATTCAGAATTATAAATACCCTTCCATCCATGGAAGGGTGTGGCTTCTTGAATCTAACCTTTCACTTTTACATAGCAACTCTCTTTCAAGATCCTCCTCTCTACTCTCTTCATCTCTCTTATGGCTTTCTTATTTAATCATTGTCCTAGACCACCCGAATCATCAAACAACATAATATTCACGATCCTACAATTGGCATCAGAGCCAGGTTGTGTTGTTTTGATGATTTGCATGGTGTTTTATGTGGTTCGTATATGCGGTTTGGGTTGTCTTATATACGGGTTGATTCACGATTTTTTGTCTATGCATTTTGATGGGTGTTTGATTCAGTTGGCGTGATGATTTGATGATGTGTGTTGCTGCAGTTGTTGGTTGTTATATCTGTATTTTATGTTGGCTTACTGGTTTATTGTATGTCATGGTCATATATCATTTTTCATGTTCTAAACCAGTATCTTTAAGCGTGTTCTTATGCAGTGTTTAAGCTTGCTGTATTGAGTTTTTGAGATGTTTCATACAAGTTTTATTTCTGTTACTGAATCTGGTCATAAGCAGTTTGTATGCCTGTTCTTCAATGCAAGTTGGTCTTTCTTGGATGCGAGTTGGAGCATTGTTGAATGCGAGTTGTCAAAAAACGTCCAAATTCAAGTATCTGATGCGAGTTATTGCTGGGTCATAAGCGAGTTAGGAACCAGCTTTAAGGATGCGGGTTGACTATTTAGTCAACTGCGAGTTGCTATGAATGCGACTTGTCTAAAATATGTCCAGGTTCAATGGTCCATATGCGAGTTGCCTTTGTCAAATGCGAGTTGCCTTAGTCAAAAGCGAGTTGGTCATGAATAATGTGAGTTACTTAACTCGCATATGGTAAATCTGCACTTGCTATTGAGCAAGTTGCTATAATGGATATGCGAGTTGAGTACTAGCATTTTTGATTGCGAGTTGTTAAAAGAACATGATGCGAGTTGACTATTTTCACAACTAAGCGAGTTGTGTTTTAAATGCATTTTCACTCGTTGTTGACTTGTTGAAAGACTTAAGATGCGGATTAAAGAAATGATGAAGCAACTAACAGCTATTTGTTAACCACATATGACCAACACCAACACTAATCAAGACTCAGACTACTACATCAATAAAAATTACACTATATCCTCAGATCAAATCTATCTAGATAAGGATAAAGGATCTCGACTTTATTTCGTGATAAATCGGCATATCAAGACCATTAAAGATCCATCGCACGAACATAAACTCATCAACGATCCAACTCCATTTGATGACTACTAGATCTCGGTTGGGTTCTATATGGCTCAAATCTTTAAAGATTCACCATGTTCTTAACCACCAACACATCATCAATCTTTTCCTATCCGAATCAAATATGAAATAAAATTATACAAGAAAAATGAAACCGTTTTCTCTTTCTTTTCTCACGAAAGATCTCAGTTTGTGTGTCAAGATTAAGGACTATGCTATTATAACACATGAAACATCAAAGATCTATGAGCATCTACTCTTTTCCAATATTCGAAACTAATAAAGAAAGATCAAAACCATTAGGGTTTCATCTCTCTACTTGTTCGGTTATTTGTTATACGAAGTGACAAAGTTAAATTAACCTACCGTGTTGATGATGTTTGTTATCGTAGCCTCCAGTAAGTCATCAAACCATCCATCTGGTTATTCAAAATCTGCATATCACATGTTCTAAGACCACATGCTCAATCCCAAATCTGCGTCTCATACCATCTCTGTGGCTAGACTTGATTATATGTTCTTAGATAATATGAGAAAGGAGGCGGATTTTATTTATAAAAATTAGGGTTGGTGTTCAACTGGTAAATGAAAGAGGCGGATTTTTTTTGGGATTAGGGTTTTTGTTTTTCTGTGTTTGTGGTAAGAGGGGGGCGGATATAAGAGTAATCTTAAGGTTTGAGTTAAGTGTGTGATATGTAACTTAAATACCCATAGGATTAGGGTGTTATGTGGCTTTGGATATGGTGACATGGGCCTTGTTTGTTGGAGCGTACAGGTTGAGAATCGGATCTGGTTACACACTTCGTTGGGCCGTATAGCATATCCAGATTTTGTATGAAAGAATTGGATGGGCTAAATGCTATTTTGATTCGAGATTGGCTAAACACAAAATGGACCGGGTTTGTTGTATCATGATATTTCTTAACGTGGGTTTTAAAGGATTATTTTGTATGTGTTGATGGTCAAGTAATTATTATTGTTGTCGTGGGTCTTGACAATGCTGGAAATGTATTGAACCGAATTAGAATTCTCATGAGTGCTCTAATATGCATTTTTGTATCCTTACTTCCCAACGTCACTTGGTATTCGGTTTATATGTTGGAACGGGAGAATCTTATGGTGTGTTAATGAATCGGGTGAAATGTTGATTGATCGGACTTGGTGTGATGATATGACTAATTATTATAAGGATTGGTACTTTGGTTTATACATTCTCACGAAGGACATTATGTCACGGCTTGAATTGATATTTGAACAAGATTGAATACGGGGTTGTTTGGACGGTATTTCTTATTTGGATTTGAAGTGAGGTTTTTCGGGCATGTTTACTTACTTCGTCTTCTTTCTTTCTACTCTTCCGCGAAGATGACTTGTTTGGGCGTTTATTGAGTGTGATAAAGACTTGGCTATTTAGTTACGATTGTGATTCTTTCTTGCTTAACCCACAACGTAATTATCACTTCGGTGTCTCACGCAGTTGAGAATACGTCAAGAGGTTTTGTACATCGGGTACACCGTTTCTTCTTCACAAGGATTAGTACAAGTTTAAGTAACAAATCTGGGGAATTTCACTTCATGATCAAGTTTGGCATATCGGGTTTACTTCTCTTTTTTGTCACTACAATAGTCGACGAATGCGTGAATGATGTGTTTACCATAGTGTGTATTGGATGATTAATGATGTTGATGACGTTGGATAATGAACCGTTGATGAACCGCTGCATGTTCCCATAAAACAGATATTCACCAAAACCAAAGTTGTTATAACATATTCAAGCTGACATTGTTTACGGTTTTGTCTTGATTTTGTAAAATCCCGCGAAAGAACCTATTTCTCGGTTTGAATCATAGACTTGTAAAATCTCGTGACAATGGAAACATCGTGGTAATAGTAAAGTGCATTTCCTGATCTATCTTACGGTTTATTCTTAGTCTTGTAAAATCCCATGAAGAAACTATTTCTGGTTTAGACCATAGAATTGTAAAATCCGTGATGATGGAATCATCCCGAGAGAGGAAAGTGTATTTCGGATCTTATCGATCTTGGTGCTATGGTTTCGCTCAAGAAAGGATAAAAGGGTGTATTTTATGAATTGGATGTGTGTTTGGATTATCGTCATGACAGTTTGGTTATTACATGGTTTTACGGGGTGAAAGTGGTTTTAACCATGGTCGGGATGAAAACCATGATCATAGTTCACTTAAAACGTCAAAGGAGGCTAGAGTTGTGTTTTTAACCAGAAGATGTGACAACGGCGTTAATTCAGTATTATTTATTTGAGGTTGAAGTGAAATATCACAGGCGAGTGTACTTAGTATCTGAAGGTATCGAGGATGGCTGGATGAAGATTCTTCATGATCCTTGTTCGAGCCTATTATCAAAAATGAAGACTTGGAAATCTAGTTATTGTTGGGTGTCTTTACCTTTTCTTTTACCACTGGGGGAATTGGGCTTATACCACCACAAAATAACTATCACTTTAAGGAGTTATGTTGTAGTGCTCGAAGGTCACATTCAATTGTGGATTTTCAAGAGGTAATGTACGCCTTATACTTGATGGTTGGTTGGTTGAAGAGTATAGAGTACATAGAGAGTACTTAGAGATGCTAATGGAAATCGGCACCGCTCTTTGTTACATATGTGCAAGTTTAAGTCACGAGTTCGGGTAGTTTACTTGTGGTCAAATTCATTATATCGGGTTTTCCATCACCGTCATGACAAAGATCCCTTGAATGATAATGGGGTTGATTATAAGTTTGCCAAGAGATGATGAAAAGAGAGATTATGACGTATGAACACTACAGCTTCATGCCTCGTACTCTAAAGAAAAGAAAAGTGTGCGTTTAAAGGCGCTTTATCTTCGAAAGAAGAGAAATCTTCTTATGACGTATGAACACGCAGCTCATGCCTCGTACTCTAAAGAAAAGAAAAGTGTACGCTTGAGGCGCTTTATCTTCCAAGAAGAGAAATCTTCTCACTAATGACCATTCTCATCAACATGCTTCATGCTTTTTCCATGCGCTTGACCATCAGTGAACCGGACTATCGATAATTACTCTTATTCCACTTGCTCAATATAATGAAGATGGCGACATCATGTGCTAATTTTATGGGGAGAAGTGTGAATAGAATACATTTGGACGATTTCACTTATTTAGTCAAGAATGGCATCTCCGTATGCAATTCTTGAGGGGAGAAGAAGTGTGAATTTTTGCATTGTTGATTGATATTTGAGAATATAAATGGTCATACGGCTCTAAACTCATGTAAGAACCGAGCTTCTTCTTATCGGGTCATCTTCACATGGAGTTTTTCTCTTCTAAGAGCCGTTGGTTGACATCTTCACTGATTGATGAGTTTATCGACAAAGTGCTTCCGGTTAATGCTTCACGATACATCAACATGATGATTCCGAACAATCTCTCTGTTCTTGTTTGATGTGATTGGTAGTTTGGTGTTACCATCTTGTGTGTTCGTTGCGGCCCGATTGTCGATTTCCTTGATGAACATCTTTCTGTTCTTGTTTGATTGGGAGGATTTTAGTTAACGGATTTTCAAGATGTAAGTTAATTGGGATGCTTTTTGTGGGAAGCTTTTGGTGTGAGTTGAAGATGTTAACACTCTATTCCCCATTCGGACAATCTTGAAGAAGGTCGAGTCTGAATGGTTCTACATTCTCTGCTACATGTTAGAAGACTAAAGACGAGTTGCATTTGATTATTCAAAGACTTCTTCTTAATCTGGGCATTTATCAAACAGATTGTCGGTTTAGGGGAGAGCACTAATTGGGGGAGAGTGATATGTCGAATTTAATCCCCAATTAGACTTGCTCACATTATTCAGCATGTTGAATCTCACAAAGACTTCAAGCGTTCTTCTCAACAGATTTCTAGTATTTGGGCTTATAATATGTTGTTGATTCTGAAGTGTCAAAACCAGCATGGGGGAAGGAGACAAGCATCTAAACGCGAGTAAACTTGATGAACTTAATTCTTCTAAGTGATTGAAGATATACCGGGAAGACAAATGTTATTACCGCAGAGAAACTCAAGGTTTGACTCATGGTGAGTAAACTTGATGAAATTAATTCTTCTAAGTGATTGAGGATATCCCGGAAACAAATGTCATGACCGCAGAGAAACTCAAGGTTTTACTCATCAAGGCGTTTAGTGTTCTTATTCCAACTATGTGAGGAAGAGATGGAAGAGTTAGTTTCAAGATGAAAGAGGTACACAAGTGTGTGATGATTTTGATGTTATCACAATCATCGTGGAGAGAGATTGTGTACATTGGGATGCTCAACTGTTTTACTTGAGGGCTTAATCGGTGATTCGTAGATATAATCACTTATTCCGTGTTGACATCCGCAGATTGTCACCCGCAGAGATAATCGATGATTCGGCCCGCTTCTTCAATGTTATCGGTTATTCTCTCTTTGGGCATTCGGTACTTGGTTCTTGAGCTTCATACACTTTCTTGGGGGAGAAAAGTATACATCGGGTTATTCTTTGGCTATTGGACTTAATCACCTACTTCGATGTTATAAGTTTCTTTGTCTTCGGTATGTGTATTCGGGTTCGTGAGCTCTAGTCTAAGAGATCGACCGCATCAATTCATCTACTTGGGGAATTGTTCTCTTGACACCTTTTGGAATGGATTTCTCGACTTCAATGGAAAAGGAATTTGAGAAGATTATTTAAGTGTGGGATGAAACGTTCTTGTTCCTCTATTGGATGATATAACCCGAATGGAGATCCTCGATTATCGTTCTTAAATGGAGCAATGGATTTATGATAATGGTGTGCTTCCTTGCACCGGCTAAAGCAAGCTTGAAATAGAGCTCAAATCGCTCAACATAAGGATTTTCGGTTTGGGGAAGTCGCCAAAGTCTCTTTTCTCAAAGGCTCATGTTCAATCTTCTATTCTCGAGCCTCGGAAGCTTTGGTGGTGAAAGTTTTAGGGATGATGACTTCTATCATCTACAACGGGGCTGCTCGATATCCTTATCTCGGTACTCGTATCATCATCTTCTTAAACTATATCATCTTATCTATCTTTGTATATATTTATCAGAAAACCAAATACAAAAATATAAAACCAACAAAACAAAATAGAAAAATATAAAATCATCAAAAACCCATAAAAATAAAAAAAATTTGAAAAAGACCAAAAATATGTTTTTCTCAAGACATGTCTTCTAGTATCGATAACATCTACGGTCTTAGAAATGTCATTCAATAATGGAACGGGACTTTAGATTAAGTTCGAGCAGGAGGTGTAAATATTTCTTTCTAAACATGTCACAAATCTATGGCTTGCATTTACTTCAGACTGTGACCCGTGCTTAAAACTATGGCTTGCTATTATTTCAGATAGCAACCCGTTCTTCAAGAAAGGAAAGTGTTGCGCTAAACCAATTTTCAAAAATTTCGTGCACTTATCCTAAAACAAAACAAGGAAAGCATGTCGTCATAAAGACTGTTGTTCCTACACAAATGTTTCTCCGTCTAAAATTCTTCAGAAAAATATTTGTTGTTTTTCAAAAATGGTGGTAAAGAGTTGCTTGAAAAATCAATCGAAATCGAGTTTTATAAAATTCAAAACTCAATCAATGACTTCAGCCGCTTTTAAACCTTTTAGAAAATGAGTCATTGATTGAGGGGAGAATGTTTTCAAATCAGATCATCTAACGAGATTATCTTAATCATCCTATGTGCTTATCTCAGAAAATACAATTGCCTATGTTGAAGGACTAGATTTCTAGGATGTGATTGTTAGGTTTAGATGATTAGAGTTTGATAAACACATTATTCCCATACCTTATATGAACTGATTGATATGTTGAATTGACTTGAATTAGTCTAATTGTTGTTTGGGTGATGTCGACCACCATATATCTGTATGTATGTTCACTAACGTATGCAGGTATATTGGTATAAGAATGTTCCCGATCCGGATCCCACTATTGATGATGATTGGATGCCGAAAGGAAAGGGTAACTATATCTTGGGTTGACATATGAAGAAACGGAGCTTAATCGACTTCTATGGAGAGTTGGCATATATGCAACGTAAGAGGTCTCACCGCATCGGCAGATGGTTTTCTTAAGTGATTGAAGAAACGGAGCTTAATTTGACCTTAGTTGGCATTCAAAATGCAACGTAAGAAGAAGTCTCACCGCATCGTGAGACGGTTTTTCTTCCAAGCCCCACAAAGAAAAACGAAGCTTCTCAACCACCTAACGTATCTTTGTGGCAGACACCATTTTCTAAAAATTTGATTAAATTGTTTTGAAAATGGAAAATATTGTTTTGAAAATTAATTGGACTAAATCTTGAAAATCACCGGACTTCTTTTTATCAAAACTTAAGTCACTCAATCATCGACTACTGTCATGGATTGAGGGAGAGAGTGATTTAATTTAAAGTATTTTCAAACAATATATCTTCAAAAGAGTCCGTTTGTACGCTAAAATGTGGTGATCTAAAAATTTAATGTTATGTCATGGTATGGTTTTCTTTAAAACTCAAAGATCTATCAAAATGAAATTTTTTCTGTTCTTGTTTGATTGTGAAATTGTTTTATTTTACTTAACAGGTCTCTTAAAACTATCATACCTGACACTAACAATCTTTAATGTCAAAAAACTGTTCCTTATCTGTCATTTTTCAAAAACAAATCTTGCCACGTCTTTCCCCAAAATTTTATAAATGATTTAAATCTTTTGGGATCACAAATCTCAATTGGTTTGAAACTTTTGATCGGGGGAGAGATCGTGATTTAAATCTCTTTGTCTGTTTTAATGGAAGTGATTTTAGTCCTTTAAAGGCACTCCTGCCTCCATTTGCCAAACGATTTAGAAATATACAATGCACATGTTGAGGGGGAGCATTTATCTAAAAAACCAGAAGAGCTTTTAAATCAGGCACACTTTGTCCCATGTTTTCTAAACCTTGTTAAATCACTTGGGATCCAAAATCTCAAAGGGTTTGATATTTTTGATCGGGGGAGAATTTGTGATTTAATATGAAATTTGATAAAAGGTGATCGTTTTGATTCAAAAGTGCAGGCTACTCTCTCATATGTGCTAAACGCTTTCGAATCTCGAAGCACATATTGAGGGGGAGCATTTCAAATGATAATAAACTATCAAGGTGCAAATGCTTTTATGTTTTAATATAAAGTACCTTGATTGAGTTTTAAATGGTTTCTAAATGGCAGTGTGATCGTGAAAGTACTTCAAAGAACTCTTGCCTCTATGTGACAAAATGATTTCAAATATCCTATGCACATATTGAGGGGGAGAATTTACCATGAAAATCAAATGGCTTTCTCGTATGAAAATTGTGATCAAAGAAAATATTTCAAAGTCCTCTTGCCTCCTTGTGCTAAACAATTTCTAAATCATATGCACATGTTGAGGGGGAGGTTTTCCAAATGATCAAAACTATTAAGGTACAAAATGCTTTGATCTTGTATCACAAGTACCTTGATTGTTTTTCCAAATGATTTTCAATTGGTTTCAAGGAAGAACGAACTGTACCAAAAGACCGACCATTTTACTTTATGTATGGAGTTATAAGGATGGTGAGGTTAGGTATTAGTTCCCACGATCCGCCGAGAACGGAGGGATCTACCTGTGGACAATCCACTAGATAGTGTAGAGTCCTTAGGTATGATGAAAAAGGAGAAAAGTGAGATATGGGAAGAGTGCGGATCGAGGCCGAGCTAGTCTCGGAATAAACCCAACAAGGTTCTAGTTGTCTCGGTAAGCAGAAGGGTTGAAGAATGAAAAGATATGAAATGAGAAAAGGGTGAAAAGAAATAGCCCTCCAATAATTCAACCTTAGGGCGAGAACGGTTCAATACATATGCTACGGTGGTTACCAAGGTGGCGCGTATTGAAGACAAGGCGTCATGGACCGAGTGGCGCATTGCACTAAACTTCCCAAGCTACTCAAGTTCCTCTTAAAAGGGCTTGTTTCATTCTCACGGGAACCGACATTATCTATCAACTTTCTCTTAGAGATTGTTGATATTGAAGAAGGAGACCCTCTCCCTAGTCTCCCAAGATAGGAAACCAAATGTGCACAATTGAGTCTAGAGCCAAGAGATCGTCCACAATATCTCGTTAGGACACTAAATTAATGAAGACTTGCTGTTTCACACAATGTGGAAAGTAAGAATATATTAAGAGTGCTACGCATTATCCTTGTGGTATTGCCAGAACATCTGAGTGATATGTAAAATATTCACGATGAAGATGGAAATCCTTCTAGAGCCATCATCAAACAAGCTCTTGGTGGGTGACATGTGAGGTCTTCTCGTAAGATCTAGCTTGTGACAACTGGATAGAAACGATGGGGAGATTCAATCTTGAATCAACCTTGGTCCGAAAATGAATTGACGAATACTTTTGGAAAACCGTTCGATGTACAAATCTTCTTTTCTAGCGCATCGAATGTGTATTCATATTTCAAATTCAAAAGTATCTCCGATTGAAAAATACTTTTGGAAAAAGCATGCTCGATGTGCGAATCTCTTCTTTTCTCTAGCACGTCCGAATGTGTACTATTTTCAAATACAAAAGTGTTTTGATTGAAAATTGATCTTTCTCATAAAACCTTCGTCGTATTGCAAAACTCTTTCTTCTAAGCAATACGCGATTGTTTTAAATCATTTTTCATCAATCGTGGATCTCAATTATTGGTTCACTCACTCCGTGTTGTCTTCTTTGAGACGTTCCGGTTTGAGAACGGCTAGAGCAAATTAAAAACTATGTCAAGGAGATTCTTAGAATCGTACCTAATCACGAGTAAGATTTGTAATCGATCAACGGGAACCGTGGGCCGTGTACCTCAATTCAACGAAAGTGATCAAAGACACTTTTGTGTGTTTTATTGCTAACTGTTGTTTGCGGTACATTTGACGGTTGCGGTGATCGAATTGAGGAGTCAATCCAAAGCCGCATGCTCACGGCATCCACACTTAATTTGAAGAAATCATGGTGGTGCATATCTACATAACTCGGCTCTAATATTTCATACTATGCTTCGTCATTGCGCAAATATCATGAACCAAGAAGGCTTCCGCTACTACGATGGAAAGATGTCATGATCCGAAGTGTGAGCATGTCGGTCCAAAAGTCACAACATCACATGAAGGCAACACAACTATGGATGATCCAGAGAGATTTCTCGTGGTGATGATCTCAAAGAAAGCTCAAAGATCATCAAGATGTGGTTCGCTTCAAAGGCCTCCATTAAAACTACAAATTATGCGGACTTTGAAGAATCGCTACAAAAGCACAAAGATTTTGGAACTTGAAGAATTGAAGTCTACGAGCTCAGAACTAAAGACAAAGATACAATGCTAGGATGCAAAATGTATTTCTTGGGGTGACCTCCCTTAGGGGGAGATTGTTAGGAATTGGAATTCCATGTTAAAGTGTCGGTCACCCCAATAATGGTCTAGCATATGTTAGCTCGTAGATTTGTCGTTGTTTACGTTATTTAGTAGTTTATTTGTTAGTTAGTAGCATAGTTTAGCGTAGTGTACACCGTGGAGGAAGGACGGGTCTTTACCCATTGCATACCTGATCCACAGGCCGATAGGAGGTCGTGTATTCTGTAACTATAAATACCCCTTCCATCCATGGAAGGGGTGTGGCTTCTTGAATCTAACCTTTCACTTTTACATAGCAACTCTCTTTCAAGATCCTCCTCTCTATTCTCTTCATCTCTCTAATAGCTTTCTTATTTAATCATTGTCTTAGACCACCTGAATCATCAAACAACATAATATTCACGATCCTACATGATCCGACCATCAACTATCAAATTGTTAAATAATCATATCGGGTGTTTTTCAACGCAGCATTTTGTATAGAGCATTATCTGTTAAAGAAAGAATGTCTTACATTAAACAATTTAGGGGTGGTTAACCAATATACAATTACACTGATATACAATTCGACTTTTTATAGCAATTCAAATGAGAACTCATCGAGTATTTAGCAACAACCATCAAAACCTTCTCGTGAATGATGAGTTTAATCATGCACCAGACCATGGACTGCATTCGCAATAGTTTTTAAACTTATGTTTGAGGCACTATATTAACTTGTACGAAATACAATGAGAAATGAGGCAACATCTTTATTTGCTCCTTTAACATTTTCTTCACAGCAACCACTTGTAAGTTAATGTGTGTTCACACCGAGCAAGAGCCATCAAAAAATTATAAAAAGATCATTATCAACATATAAATTGTTTTCTGGAAAAGTTAATATGCAAAACATACTTGTAAATGACCGAAAACCCTTGTAAAATCTTCAATCTTGACACGTGATTGGCTAATAATATGTGACGTGCAACGAAGTAAAAGATGATACTTCTTGTGAATGCTGACATATAGTAAAGCTGTATAATCTACAAATACTAGTAAGAATTAAATATAGTCACTCTAGGGGTGAGCAAACGGACCAGATGGACCGGACCGACCGACAAAACCGACCGGACCGAACCGAAACCGACCGGACCGAACCGAAACCGACCGGACCGATGGACCGGCGGTCCGATCTCGGTCTAGGGTTTTACGGATTGGTCTCGGTCCGACCACAAACCCGAAATTGCCTTGTTGGACCGGATCGACCGACGGACCGACGAGACCGGACCGACCACATTCGGTCTCGGTCTCGATCTAGGGTTTTGTCGGATTCGGTCTCGGTCCGGTCCGGTTTTTCTCGGTCCGGTCCGGTTTTCGACCGATGAGAACCCCTAAGTCACTCTACACACTCGTCGTTTTTCCAGAGTTATGGCTTTCAGCGATTTTCAGAATCAAATGCAACAACTATAATTACAACTACTTCTTCAAACATTCCTATAATCAACTGCAGGAACAACAACATGGCTAATAGATATAAGTAAGAGGGTGTTTGAGACTGCGTTATCGACATATAAAAACCTCAAATTTTTAAGCAACACTTCTATCATCTTGTTTTGTCTCTCGGTTTTTAGATCACCAATGTTGCTATGTTCCCTGCTGCTTACAACACATAGTTAGTATTAGAGGGTTACATTGGAAGTCAAACGGTAGCAATAAAAATAATAATTATAGCAGTAACGATGAATTATCGTGAACATAAATCAAACACAAAAAATTAAAACCAATTAACATGAATTTAGACTCACACCTAAATAGCCCTCCCTTGATGTTCACAGTTAGGTTCATTTAGATGCGCAACTAACTGTTTAGGATTGCTAACGGAAGACTGCTTAAGGTATGACCAATATACCTTTGTGGAAAATATAAATATAATTAAAGCGCCAATTAACGAAATTGAATCTTTAGTCGAGCTTGACAATATACTATTACTATACCTTTGAGGACAATATACTGTTACTATAAGTTATTGCCAATATACATTTGAGGACAATGTAAAGATAATTAAAGCGTCAATTAATGAAATAGAATCTTTAGTCGAGCTTGAAAATATACTATTACTATACCTTTGAGGACAATATACTATTACTATAAGTTATTGCCAATATACCTTTGAGGACAACGTAAAGATAATTAAAGCGTCAATTAACGAAATAGAATCTTTAGTCGAGCTTGACAATATACTATTACTATACCTTTGAGGACAATATACTATTACTATAAGTTATTGCCAATATACCTTTGAGGACAATGTAAAGATAATTAAAGCGTCAATTAACGAAATAGAATCTTTAGTCATCGAGAGAAGAGCCTTATGTATTCTAATGTCAAGCTCGATTAAAAGTACATGTGGGAATCGCTCTAGGAATGGGAATCACAGCCTCACGAAGGATCATTCTTCGTATTTGTTTCACTTATATGTTCTTACATGTTATGTTCATTTTCCATTTGATGAGCGACGTGCAGTGAAATTAGGTACTGTCTTTAGAAAAATAGTTCTAAAGGGCTGTTTGGACAGGGTCTGACCAAAAGGTACTATATGGAAGAGCCTTTTTGAGGGCAGGTTTGGACAGCCAAAAAGTGCAGATTACCATTATGAAAATGTTGTTTGGCCATGACCATGTTGAGAACAACGTTATGTATTATTATAATATTACTATACCTCATACGCTCTTCTCTTGATGGCTGCTTCAAGACACTGCAAGACTCAGTTACGCGTTGTCTTTGAGCTTACATGGTTTCCGTAAATAAGTTGTACATAATCTTCCTATATCAGCCAAGAAAGATAATAGTATTGGTATTAGAACAACTTTAAAGAAAATCTCGTATCCAACAACTTTTCTTCGTTTCATTATCAATTTCTTCTCTGTTACGAAAGTAGCATACCTGAATCAAATGGTTGATGCTTCAAGCCACATTAAAATAAGGTGTCAGTTTGTAGCAAACGCTGCCTGCAATCATCAAACATAGGTGTGTCAAAAATGTGAAAAAAAACTTTGGAAAGAAGGTCGGAGGGACCTTTTAGCAAAATAAACAAAACAATATCAGAACATAGAAAAGGAACGATATCATAACTCTCTTTTCATACTTATACATAGAAAAGGAACAATATCATAAATCCTTTTTAGCTATATTAAGTATTGACGAACAATACTTTACAAACGATTTTTTTACAGATTACCAAACGTAATTTTATTGTGATGATAGAGAATTTGTTATTGCAATTCATATACAAACTGGCATTTATGATCGACATTTGCATATGAAATGCCACAACCATGTCGCATGACTCTAGGAGTCACACTTGAGTCAAAGGTCTATAATCTAGACAACTACTATGAATAATCAGTGACGGTTAAATCACAAAATTGTGCATATCTAGTGACATTGATAGTTCATAAACTAAAAATCAAGCTGGGGACTCATACCTCATGCTTCAGTTCGCCCTCCAAATTCTTAAAATAAAGTCATTGCTACTTGAGTTAAGGTCCCTTACTAAACGTGCCCATTTCTACGTGAACCTGTTTTGACCTTTTACTCAATCCACAAGACCCAATCATATTGCCACCTTTACTCTCGATGAAATGCAACATGCATGGTCATATGTTGTGGTTGAAAAATAGGCGAGAATCACGATAACGTCGAACCGTCAAGCTATCTCACACAAGCTAGCCACATGAATGACTAACCGTAAGAAACTTAAAGCAGTTCGGACAAACCAATAATAGAGAGTGTGTAGTATGTGGGTAACTCAAGCGTATTAGGTTTGAGCACCGAGATCGTTCGAGCGAGGTTGAATGGAATTTCAACTCGCGTCTCGATTATCGGGTTTGAATAAGAGAGGGATAATATGATGAATTCTAAATTACGGGATAAGGAAAGCATATAGGATTAAAATCTATGGGAAAAACCTAAGAATTATGGCAAACTCGCAATTCTACACTAAAGCGCAAATCTGAAAATTAAACAAAGCGAATAAAAAGCAACAATGACTAATCTAACTCTAAAAATAACACAATTAATTTAATGCTAAAAATGATATTAGAAAACTAATTATGAATTAAAACTATTTTTTAGGAATTTTCTTGAATTTATTAAAATTAAAACTAATTTTAACTTAAAAATAAGACTAAATAACTAAAATTATAAAACAAAGGGAAAATTATGGAATTACTTTCTAAAATCTAAAATAACATAAGAGAAATTTCAAAACTATTTTTTATTTTTCGATTAATATTCTATTTTCTACTAATTTAAAACTATTTAAATCTAATTTAAATTGTTAAAAATACCAAATAAAAGGAGAAAATAAGGAAAAATATTTTTATGCTTTTATATTTTCTTAAACTTGAAAAATTGAAAAATTATTTTTTGGAACTTTTTCTGAATTAAATGCAATTAAAGCTATTTTAAAATGATTAAAAACTTTTTTTAATAAAGAAAAATAGTGAACAGTGACTAAAAATTATGAAAATTTCAGGGAAATCCTAAAATATTTTTCTAAAGCTATGAAGAATATAAAAACAAGGGCTTGTGTGGAAGAAACAAGGGTTGATTAAGATGAGATAAGATGTAATAAGACTAAAGCAAGCTAGTTTATCTGATTCTAAACCTATATGCTAAAAACTTAACCACTGATTTCAACAGTCGAGAGCACAAGAACAGTTACAAGCTAATTTTGACTATTGAAGAAGACTGAAGCAAAATTGTGACAGATATGGATTCAGATAACTATAACAAGCTTAAAGCAACCTAACTACTCCAATTTTTAAGCCTCTATCACAGTTTCAAGCATTCAACCAAACACCCTTTTAAGACTTTATAAAAACATTTTAACCAACGATATTCAAATGACTCTTACTAAAACTGATTGTAATCACAAAACTAATCTCAAATCTCATTGAAATAACATATTAGAAACAGAATTTGTGCTAGAACAGGTTTGACTACAATGTTTGACTTATGTTGACTTTCACCAAAACTTGAAATTAAACAATTTAAGAGCAGAGATGAGCTCATTTAAGCTTTTGCAAGCTTAACTGAGCTTATTAAACAGTAAATACATCTTATTAAACAAACTTTATTGATTGAAATCTTTGAAAGAAACCAAGTGACAACAAGGAAGATTTGCATTAAAGGAAAGTGATATTCTGACTAAACAATGAAGATTACTCGGAAAATACTTTACTATGCTACTAAAACAATAAATGACGGAAATGAAAGGTCAAAATTCCTCTAATGCCTAAGGAATTGGACGAATAACAATGTGAGCCAAGAGGTCTATATATAGCGAGATGTGGAGGTCTTGGATTCTTGATAAGAAGGGCTAGAAGCCATTTGCGACCACACAAATCCCAATGAGTCATCATATCCATCAAAGAGCACCACTTCACCAATTGATGTGTCACGACAATGAGGATACTCCACTTGTCCACGTGGTCATCTTTATCGGCGGTCGGAGCTTACAGAAGATGGGTAAGATGCTAAGTACTATGCTTGGTGTTTAGGTGGTGGTAAAATGGTGGTGTAACAGGTGTGTTTGGGAGGAAGGAGGACAGGGGAGTAATAAGGGCGCGTTTGGTTTTATTTTATATTAACTCAAAAGTGTTGACCGGGTAAAATGCTTTTGACTTGGGTTTGGATAGCGGGTTTATGGGTTGTGGTATTAATAAAAGGGACGGGTTGTGTTGCTAGACCGGGTAGGCTAGAGATTGGGCCGAAGGTTGTTTAAGTGTTGGATAATGGATTTGGTTATGACTTGGACTAGTAAATGATCCAAAGGTAATATAGGGACCAAATATGCAAAGGCTGAAAATCCAAGGACCAATCATGTAATTCGAAATTCTCTTCAAGGACCTAATTTGTCATTCTTGATAGACCGTGGACCGAATTTGCAACTTTTGAATCTTGAGGGCCATTTTGACAAATCTTGAAACTTGAGGGCCGATTCGACATTTCTTCAAACTTTGATCAAATCTTCACAAATCATCCTCGAGATTAGAAATCTTCATAAATGCATAATTCGACCTTAAACTCGACAAGCTCTCTTAATCTCGTGCTCGGTTCGTCGATTTGGTTCCTTTTGCGTGTTTTACATATCCGAACAAGGCTAGATTCTTGTGGTATTTATTGCTGTTTTCTTGAGTTTTAATATAACGTTTTAAATATTTACGTTATATTGTTTATGTTATATTTTGTGTTATGGCTCTGATACCAATTGTTAGGATCCAAATATTATGTGTTAGATGATTCGGGTGGTCTTGGGAGATCAAAATACATGTTTTCCATTTTAGAGAGAGAAAGTAGAGAGAGAGGGTGTTCTTGCTAGAGGTTTACACAAATTGTAGAGTATTAGATTATGAAGCACCACCCTTCCATGGATGGAAGGGGTATTTATAGTTACAAAAATCGACCTCCTATCGGCTGTGGATCGGGGATACAGATGGGTAAAGACCCGATCCTTCCTCCACGGTGTTGCACTTAACTATACTACGCTACAAACTAATAAATAAACTACTAAATAACGTAACTAATGACAAGTCTACGAGCTAACTTAAGCTAGATAACATTTGGGGTGACCGACTCTTCACTAAGAAATTTTCCAATTCCTAACAATCTCCCCTAAGGAGGTCGCCCCATGTTTTACATTTGAATCCTAGCATTCTATTCTTGACATTGTTCTTGAGCTCGTGAGACTTGAATTCTTCATTTCCATAATCTTTGTGCTTTTAGTGCAACTTCAAAGTCCGCATTGATTTGTACTTTCGGTGGAGGTCTTTGAACGATCCAGCATCTTGATGATCTTGAGCTTTCTTTGAGATCATCGGCCACGATAAATCTCCGGATCACCCTTTATTGTGTTGCCATCATGTGAAGTTGTGACTTTTGGACCGACATGCTCACACTTTTGAATCATGACATCTTTCCATCGAGTGGCGGAAGCCTTCTTGGTTCATGATATTTGCGGTCGAAGCATAAGCATAGTATGAAATATCGAGCCGTGTTATGTAGATATGCACCACCATGATTTCTTCAAATTAAGTGTGGATCTTTGTGAGCATGCGGCTTTGGATTGACTCCTCAATTACGATCGGTGCAATCGTCGGGGTGTACCGCATCTGACGATTAGCAATAAAGCGCCACGAAAGTGTCTTTGATCACTTCGATGAATTGAGTACTGCGCCCACGGTTCCCGTTGATCGATATAAATCTTGCTGTGATCGGTGGGATTCCTAAGAATCTCCTTGGCGGGGGTTTCGCAATTTTTCTAGTGTTCTCAAGCCGGGCGTCTCAAAGAAGACAACACGGATGAGTGAACCGGTAATTGAGATTCACCGATTGATGAAAATGATTTGAAAAACAATCGCGTATTGCTTGAAGAAAGAGTTTTGCACTCGACGAAGGTTTTATGAGAAGATCAATTTTCAATCAAAATACTTTTGTATTAGAGAATGAGTACACATTCGACGTGCTAGCGAAAAGAAGAGATTCGCGCATCGAGCGGTTTTTCTAAAAGTATTTTTCAATCGAGATACTTTTTGAATTTGAAAACATAAGTACACATTCGACGTGCTAGCGAAAAGAAGATTTGCACATCGAGCGGTTTTCCAAAAGTATTTTTCAATCGATATACTTTTTGAATTTGAAATTAATACACATTCGACGTGCTAGAAAAGAAGATTTGCACATCGAATCGGTTTTCCAAAAGTATTCGTCAATTCCATTCTGGACCAAGGTTGATTCAAGAATGAATCTCCCATCGTTTCTATCCGGTTGTCACAAGCTTGATCTTACGAGAAGATCTCATGTCACCCACCAAGAGCTTGTTTGATGTTGGCTCTAGAAGATTTCCATCTTCATCATGAATACTTTTACATACCACTCGGATGTTGCAGCAATACCACAAGGATAATCGTGGGACTCTTAATATATACTTACTTTCCACATTGTGTGAAAAGCAAGTCTTCAAGAATTTAGTGTCCTAGCGAGATATTGTGGATGATCTCTTGGCTCTAGACTCAATTAGTGCACATTTGGTTCTGTGTGGGAGACTAGGGAGAGGTCTCCTTCTTCATATCAACAATCTCTAAGAGAAAGTCGATAGATAATGTCGGTTCCCGTGAGAATGAAACAAGTCCTTTTAAGAGGAACTTGAGTGGTTTGGGAAGTTGAAGTGCGGTGCGTCCTTTGGGTCCATGACGTCTTGTCTTCAATACCGATGTTACCTTAGTAACAACCAAGAGCATATGTATTGAACCGGTTTACGCCTAAGGTTGAATTGATGGAGGCTATTTCTTTTCACCCCTTTTCACATCAGTTCTTTTCATTCTTGAACCCTTGATTGCTAATCGAGACTTCATAACTAGAACCTTGTTGGGTTTATTCGGTACTAGCTCGTCTCGATCCGCACTCTTCCCATATTCTCATTTTCTCCTTTTTCAATATTCTAAGGACTCTACACTATCTAGTGGATTATCCTCAGGAAGATCCCTCCGGTTACGGCGGATCGTGGGAACAAATACCTAACCTAACCATCCTTATAACACTGCACAAGCACAAACTCAAGAAAGCGGCAAATATTAGCAATAAGCGGCTCTTTCTTGGTTATTTTGGGTCGATTTTGATATAGAAAAGGTATGTGTTTTAGCATACCAAAATACCAGACGAGACCATTGTCGTGTCCTCACGTAATCAATCAACTCACGCTTCTAAAACCAAAGATTTCAATCTCTTTCTACTAAATCTATGAAGAAGTAGCAAAGATTCCTCAAAAGAGATTAAGAAAGCCTTAATTCTAAAACGCCTGCTTACCTTTTAATTCACATGTATAGATATTACGGTTAAGCACATTCCGATTATGAATGACGGTTAGTTGAACTTTCATGTCGATCAATAACTCCAACATTTTCAAACGACACGTTAGGATCACTAAGTAGGAAACACAACACGGTGAAGTGACCATCTGGATAGAATACATAAATCCCGATTTTTCACAAGTCCCAAACTAAGCGTAAAATCGAAATCATTGTTACATACGACTCTAGATGCTAACACTACCCATGGAAGTTACTTGTGTAAATACCTTTTGTTCCCATTTTCCTATTTTCCTCTAGATTTTTTATTTTTGTGAAATGAATTTCTTCAAATTTCTCGTTTCGATAAAATTATTCGATAAAGATATGAAGCTAAGTCGATAATTAGTTATCCGCCTTCTCTCAAGAACCATTGTCGTAAAAATGAGGTCCGCATCAAGGAATTTTTATTCACTTATACTTTGACATTTTCATTTTTTCATCATTTTTTCATTTCATTTTTTTTTTTTTTTTTTTTTTTACATGAACTTTTACTTTTATGAGCTATGAACCACGGAGCTTCACGGGAAATTCAAGACTATAGGCTTCATGAAATGAGGATCCCGGTGGCTAGGCTAAGACCTCACTCAATCCCGACTAAAGATCCAAGGGTCCGATCTCGACACATGACTCACAACTTTACTTATTACTTTTGCACTTATCACCGATTTCTTATTTATTCATTACGGATCCTTGATGTGTACCCAATTTTTAAAACAAAGATTCTTTTAAGAAGATAAAGAACTAACTATCGCCAAAAACTCGACATCTCTAATTATTATTAGACAAATATGGGGTGAAACAATTTTGTGGGAACAAAAGCCATAAGTACCTTCGATGGGCTCTAAAGAGAACCAACTACTCCACGCTTAGCATCTAAACTCATAAGTAACTCTATCATTTCTCGATCTCGCAAATTTAAAATCCCAAATAATGAGATCCGCAGATGCTTAGCCAATAATTTTAGATTATCTATGGTTAAGGAACAAGCTAGGGCTCAACACGCCCGGTCAAGTCGAAATTCTATTCCTACTCTCACCAAATGAAAGTCAACAAGATGTCAAAACATATATTAACTTAGCAAATGTTTCATCGATGAAATAAAGTTATGCATATTTAAAGTCACTTTGAAACTTGCAAATTCTTGGCCTTGTGAGCTAGAATTCGCATTTATAGCTTCTTGTCTAAGAGACTAGCAAAACTTTTCAATCAAAAGACTTAACAAAAGCTTACAAAAATTTTAAATTTTTACATTTTGCACAATTTTTCATTTTTAAGGAAAACGGGTAATGAGAGAAACACGATAGAAAATAAGCAAGTGCGGTTAAATCAAATCGAAGATTACCCTACCCCGAGACTAGAGCGAAACATTGTCCTCAATGTTTAAAGCAAGGGTATCACGAAAATCTAAAAGCCGTTTATTAAGTATGCTAGAAGATAAGCGTTAGTCGATAAGATTAGGATATCGGTTTCCATCGGCATCGATCATGAAACTCGGTGGAGAAAAACAAACTTGAGCACGAGAGTCTTCATATCGGGAACATCTAAACACAACATCACAAACAACCAAACACGAAATCGAATAGGCGAGACCCTTCGCGTCACTTATTAGAAAATAGAAAGAAGATAGAGATAAGCATGGGGTGCCTCCCGACGCGCTCTTGTTTTTTATCACCGAGTCGCTAGCTTTGACTCGTCCCGAATTCATTTGTCCTTGGGAAGAAAGCGGAAGGATACCGGTCAGCAGGTGTCCTCATTCCCGAAGGAATGAGGCCAGGTGGGTTGGGTGGGAAAGAAAATGTCGACATCGGCGCATAAGGGATAACATGAAAGAATGATCCATCATCCGGCGGTTTAGCAGGTGGACGAAAGGATGATGGATAGAAATGAGAAAACTCCAAAGAAGACGGGAGCTTATGGTAAGAGATAAGATGTGTAGGCTCACAAATGAAGGCATCCATCGGAGGATCCTGATCTAGAATGTCTGTTTTAGCATAAAGCTCATCTGTGTCTAATATCCCAGGTTTAAAAATCTTGTCTTCACATGTCGGCTCAACGGGATAAAGGATGGTGGACTCATTAGAAGAAAGAGAGTCAAGAGAACCATCAAGAACAACCATATCCCCCTCGGGATCATTCATAACAACATCCTCAATACCCGGTGGTATTGGGTCTTCAATAGCATCCTCAATGATCGGGTCATTTGTCGGAGTATCGGAAATCTCGTTCAAAACCTTGTTCTCATCAATATTAAAGTAGAATCGCTCAAGAATCGGAGGATAAACATCATCAATAGTGGGATTGCCACTAATCTCTTCATCAAATCGGAAAGTCTCAAGCTCGGGAGAAAAATCACTATCTTTAGCGGAGATAGGATGCGAACTCGAATTATTATTAAGGGCTTCAATCTTAGCAATGAGAAGATAAACATTCGACAATGTTTCACGTAATGCTTCATCCTCGATCTCAATATCCTCGGGCTCAATCTCTTCTTCTTCTGGCTCAAAATCATTTTCTTCCTCAATGTAGACGGGCTCAGAAGGTAAATCATCAACGAAATCGATGTCTCCATAAGAATCGTCATCGGAATCGGAGAACATCTCAACATGATCGTTCGAAATATCAAGAGAAGGCTCATTACAAATATCAACAACTCCAGACTCGGACTCTCTTGGGATTGGGATAAGGATCTCAACACTAGTCTCTTCCGTTTCCGGAATAGTACTAAGATGCTCATCCCCCATTATGAGAGAGTCAACGGGTTCAATAATGTCTGTATCAATAGAATCATCGACCTCTTCCATAAGAACGTCACTTCTCTCAACCGGCGTGAGTGAAGGGGAAGAGTCGGAAATGAAAGGCTCGAAATGAGAGGGATAAGAATCAGGAGGTGGGACAAGTGGTGTGCTCGAGAGCTAGCAAGTTCCACCACTTAGCTGTGATCTCCGGTTCTTTACATTTAGAAATCATTTAAGCTCATAATTTTGTTTTGTTTTGTTGTAACTCGGCGAACTCGTAGCGGTGAATCGTGAAAGATAAGGATCGATTCTAGAATTCTTCGGATTAGAGTCGAGTACAAGCGGGAATCACCTCGGGTTCGAAATATGTTCCATCTCCTCACCGGAGGGAGTAGAATCGAGGGTTCATCAAGCTTACATTTCAAAATTTTTGGTAATGCTTCAAGTTTTTCAATGTTGTTCAGAAAAGCACGACGTTCAAAGAAATCGTCCCCGTGACCCTCGGTGGGTTCTTCGGGTAGTTCCGGAATAGTGTGATCGGCTTCCATAACATGAACGGGTTCCTCATTAACACATTGTCGAGCTTGAATGTGGCTTAATAAAGTTTGAAGCATGCTTTCAATGTGGTTTGACGTCGCTCAAATCTTTACGCAAAATCGATGGAAGCGTCATCGATAACCCGGTGGGTTCTTGAAAAGGCGACACATACAAGATTCGCGAAAAATCCACACCCTTTGCAAAACAACGTTCACAAAATGAATCATCTTTTAACAAATTGCTACAATTAGAGCAATAAGGTTGATAGAAATTTTGAGAATCCATGAGAATTAATCATATAGAGGTAAAAAGAAAAGAATTATCGGGTTAAGAGGATAAAGAAGAATATTTTTAGGTTTTTAAAACAAATTTTGAAAAGGAAAATCTTTTTGGGTTTTTAGAAAAGGGATATGTACAAATATCAACGATAACTTCACTCGGGAAGGATCTTCAAATGCACATGATCCGAGACGGAATCTGAAAACTTCGCTACAAGCCCTCCCGTGGCGCCAAAAATTGATAACGTCGGCAAACGAGCTATCTCACACAAGCTAGCCACTTGTGAATGACTAACCGTAAGAAACTTAAAACAGTTCAGACAAACCAATAATAGAGAGAAGTGTGTAGTATGTGGGTAACTCAAACGTATTAGGTTTGAGCACCGAGATCGTTCCGAACGAGGGTTGAATGGAATTTCCAACTCACGTCTCGATTATCGGGGTTTGAATAAGAGAAGGGGATAATATGATGAATTCTAAATTACGGGATAAGGAAAGCATATAGGATTAAAATCTATGGGAAAAACCTAAGAATTATGGCAAACTACGCAATTCTACACTAAAACGCAAATACGGAAATTAAACAAAACGCGAATAAAAAGCAACAATGACTAATCTAACTCCTAAAAATAACCTACAATTACTTTAATGCTAAAAATGATATTAGAAAACTAATTATGAATTAAAACTATTTTTTTAGGAATTTTCTTGAATTTATTAAAATTAAAAACTAATTTTTAACTTAGAAAAATAAGACTAAATAACTAAAAATTATAAAAACAAAGGGGAAAATTATGGAATTACTTTCTAAAAATCTAAAATAACATAAGAGAAATTTCAAAACTATTTTTTTATTTTTCAGATTAATATTCTATTTTCTACTAATTTAAAACTATTTAAATCTAATTTAAATTGTTAAAAATACCAAATAAAAGGAGAATAATAAGGAAAAATATTTTTTATGCTTTTTATATTTTTCTTAAACTGGAAAAATTGAAAAATTATTTTTTGGAACTTTTTCTGAATTAAATGCAATTAAAGCTATTTTAAAATGATTAAAAACTATTTTTAATAAAGAAAAATAGTGAACAGTGACTAAAAATTATGAAAATTTCAGGGAAATCCTAAAATATTATTCTAAAGCTATGAAGAATATAAAAACAAGGGCTTGTGTGGAAGAAACAAGGGCTGCAGTGCAACTGATGAGGAAATAAGCAAGTGAAATTAAGCAAATAAGCACTAAAGTGAACCAACTGAAACACAAGCTAAATTATACCAAAACTACTCTAAAGCAGCTAATTGCATCTACTCCTAACACCTAATGATCAGTTTGCCAGTGATTGAGCTAACTGCTCACTTAAGCAAAACAGGCTAACAGGCCCCTACTTTGGGCTTATGCAACTACTTATTTAATAAGCTACAGGGAAAACCAAAAGTGGATATCAGTAGACCACCTAGCCAACTGCAAATGGAAAAAATTTGAGACCCTATCTACTTGAAATGAAGATCATCTACCGGCTGCAAGTTCTGCATAAAAATGTGTTGACTCCATTTGACTTTGGAAAAGCAGTTTGGAGTTTGACTAAAATGAGATTTAGAAGCAAATCAGGGCCCGATTAAGATGAGATAAGATGTAATAAGACTAAAGCAAGCTAGTTTATCGATTCTAAACCTATATGCTAAAAACTTAACCACCGATTTCAACGATCGAGCACCTGAAACGATTACAAGCTAATTTTGACTATTGAAGAAGGCGAAGCAAAATTGTGATGATATGGATTCGAGATAACTATAACAAGCTTAAAGCAACCTAACTACTCCAATTTTTAAGCCTCATCACGGTTTCAAGCATTCAACCAAACACCCTTTTAAGACTTTATAAAACATTTTAACCAACGATATTGAAATGACTCTTACTAAAGCGATTGTAATCACAAAACTAATCTCAAATCTCATTGAAATAACATATTAGAAAGCAATTTGTGCTAGAAACGGGTTTGACTACAATGTTTGACTTATGTTGACTTTCACCAAAACTTGAAATTAAACAATTTAAGAGCAGAGATGAGCTCATTTAAGCTTTTGCAAGCTTAACTGAGCTTATTAAACAGTAAATACATCTTATTAAACAAACTTTATTGATTGAAATCTTTGAAAGAAACCAAGTGACAACAAGGAAGATTTGCATTAAAGGAAAGTGATATTACATCTAAACAATGAAGATTACTCTGGAAAATACTTTACTATGCTACGAAAACAATAAATGACAGGAAATGAAAAGGTCAAAATTCCTCTAATGCCTAAGGAATTGGACGAATAACAATGTGAGCCAAGAGGTCTATATATAGCAGATGTGGAGGTCTTGGATTCTTGATAAGAAGGGCCTAGAAGCCATTTGCAGCCACACAAATCCCAATGAGTCATCATATCCAATCAAAGAGCACCACTTCACCAATTGATGTGTCACAACCAATGAGGATACTCCACTTGTCCACGTGGTCATCTTTATCGGCGGTCGAGCTTCTGAAGATGGGTAAGATGCTAAGTACTATGCTTGGTGTTTGGGTGGTGGTAAAATGGTGGTGTAACAGGTGTGTTTGGGAGGAAGGAGGACAGGGGAGTAATAAGGACGCGTTTGGTTTTATTTTATATTAACTCAAAAGTGTTGACCGGGTAAAATGCTTTTGACTTGGGTTTGGATAGCGGGTTTATGGGTTGTGGTATTAATAAAAGGGACGGGTTGTGTTGCTGGACCGGGTAGGCTAGAGATTGGGCCGAAGGTTGTTTAAGTGTTGGATAATGGATTTGGTTATGACTTGGACTAGTAAATGATCCAAAGGTAATATAGGGACCAAATATGCAAAGGCTGAAAATCCAAGGACCAATCATGTAATTTCTGAAATTCTCTTCAAGGACTGAATTTGTCATTCTTCAATAGACCAGGGACTGAATTTGCAACTTTTGAATCTTCAGGGGCCATTTTTGACAAATCTTGAAACTTGAGGGCGATTCGACATTTCTTCAAACTTTGATCAAATCTTCACAAATCATCCTCGAGATTAGAAATCTTCATAAATGCATAATTCGACCTTCCGGCAACTTAAGCTCTCTTAATCTCTCGTGCTCGGTTCACGCGATTTGGTTCCTTTTGCGTGTTTACATATCCATACACCGCACAAGCACAAACTCAAGAAAGCAACAAATATTAGCAATAAACGGCTCTTTCTTGGTTATTTTGGGTCGGTTTGATATAGAAAAGGTATGTGTTTTAGCACATACCAAATACAGGACGGGTAATGGGTCAAAAGCGGGATCTATTACTTGCATACAAATTTTAATCTACATATAATAACCTTGGTTGTACTTATGCAATTGAAGGGGTTATATGCATTTTCATACACCTTGATCAACTTTTAACCCGTCCTCAAATGTAGCTAAATTGCGTAACTTTCACCCATTCGACCTGTTAGAGATACAATAGCCCAAAATCAACCTATTTTTACATACATGGGTCAAAATTAAGATCTTGGTTGCCTTTATAGATCCAACACCATCTAAGCAGTAGATATCCAATAATGTGAACACAATAAAGTTTTAATTTTCAAGCAGATTTCATTTCAATCCCAATCATATGTTCTATAGCAATTCATCATCATTAAAAAGCTATAAGGACAATAACATATTAAAAGTAGATTAACTAATACAAATTAAAACACATATTGGCCCAGGAAGTAGGACATTTTGTTGCATAATGCCCATCTTTACCAACAGTCCTTACCCAAATTCCCTCTCTTAACCCACTTTGGCAAAGCCTATGTAATTACTAAAAAGAAATAAAAGCAATCCACATTTTTTGATCCTGAAGTGATCACTTTCAAGTCAATGAACCCAATCCATATATACATATTTATCAAGATGACCTAAGGTGACAGATTACATGTTGCACGGATTCTTTAGAAGGCTGCTCAAAAAATTTGCAATTTTTCTGATCCAAACACCCCTTTATTGTGCAGTGACCTGATACATTATTATATTCATTTTTAAGTTTATGTTCCAAACACTCCTCATTCCTTTAAGAATCACTGATATAATAAATTTTAGTCTAAAATATATTTAAAAAAAAAAAAAAAAAAAAAAAAAAGCGGTTTCTATGTACAATACTTGCACCTGAGAAAGACATTTTACATCCACTTTAAGCACTTCTTGTTGCTATTATTACCTGAACCAAACACTCCTCGTTCACATTATAACCTCATCCAAACTCATGCTCTTTCTACAGCAGCCTAAACTTGACACACCTTATTGCCGCAGTAGCCAAATTTGAACACACTTCATTTCTGCAGGTTGCTGATCCAATCACACTGCTCACTAATGTAATGACCTGATACTAACACACCTTATTCTTAACTCTATAGTAGGCTGATTCTAACATATCTCAATTCTACAACAGCCAGATATACGTGTTAAGTGCACCTAATACACCTCACTTTAGAAGCTCTCAAAGCAACATACTATATAAAATATTTATTGGCTTAACTGTTATGTATATTACCTGAACCAAACACTCCTCGTTCACAATATAACCTCATCCAAACTCATGCTCTTTCTACAGCAGCCTAAACCTGACACACCTTATTGCCGCAGTAGCCAAATTTGGACACACTTAATTTCTGCAGGTTGCTGATCCAATCACACTGCTCACTAATGTAATGACCTGATACAAACACACCTTATTCTTAAGTCTATAGTAGGTTGATTCTAACATATCTCAATTCTACAACAGCCAGATATACGTGTTAAGTGCGCCTAATACACCTCACTTTAGAAGCTCTCAAAGCAACATACTATATAAAATATTTATTGGCTTAACTGTTATGCATATAACCAATTTTGTGCATTTGAATAGAACTGATGGATCTGGACACACACCTTGTGTCAATGATATTTTGTATAATATTATTAAGCACGTGGAATTTACTTAGTAATACTTAGAAGATGGATTGTATGATGTATTGTATGTAAACACAGATTAAACACAAAACTTAAGCTCCAATATTATTAATGAATAATACAAGTGATCTTAATTATCACTAGGGTTACACCTTGAAGCCTTTGTGAGTGTCGTGAGGTAATTAGACACGTGCCTAAGACAATGACCTAGGACCTCCTTTTATACAACAAGGAGTCCTTTACAAGATAAGTATAAAGCTAACATTATAGAATATACACAAAATCTATTCTATACTTATCAAG